>CM053580.1:247161454-247181849 GCA_028627135.1 Pseudochirops cupreus | reverse complement strand
CCACTCCCACCCTACCAAATAGTCTTATTTTCTTGATCTTTGGGAAATTGCCCACATTCATTGGTTGCTACTTGGAATCCTGCTAGGGAAAGGATGAGAAAGAACTTTTGAGGTATCCAATATGCATCAATAGTGGTCTGGAAAATGTCTTTTATCTGTAAAAATTCATGCTAACTTTTATTTTCTGTCCTTCTTACTTCCCCTTTTCTTCTCTTGCTCTACCTCTGCTGGGAATAAAAATCTTGTAGTTAGTCCAAGCAACTCATTTTTTTATAAACACTGCCAAAATTATTTTCTGATGGGGGGAGAATTAAAGATGTGGATTACTTAGAAGGACCTTCCTTCAGCCAGAAGCTTTGAAGTAGAAAGTTCAACAATTAATATGTTTTGGGTTGCAAATTGGTTATTATATATGAGTATTAAGACTAATTTAATACTACTCACAAATGTAATCAAGTAGGATTAAGTAGGACCTTAAAATTTATTTTGTATTATTCACAGTATATCTTTTCTATATAAATATGTGTATTTATATATAAAATATAATATGCTTATATACATATATGTGTATCTTTGGAAATAATTTAACATTGCCTGTATTGAGTTCATTTGGACTGAATACATCTGTCAATGCATTAAATTTAGTCATTGGACATTAATATAGCTAGTAAATATATCAGTAAACAAAATAATTTATTCAATAATAAGGTCTAAAAAATAATAAATTATAAAGTAGAACATTTTAGTCAAGACATAATGGAAGAAAATAAAACATCAAAACAAAACATATTTAAACGTGAACTTCTTGTTATTCGGTCATTTTCATTTATATTTTATGTTTTCTGACTGCATTTTGGGGTTTCTTGGAAAAGATAGTGGAGTGGTTTGCCATTTCCTTCTCTAGTCCATTTTATAGATGAGGAACTGAGGCAAACCAATTAAAGTAATTTGCCCTGGGTCACACAGCTAGTAAGTATGTGAGGCTAGATTTGAATTCAGGAAAAAGAGCTTTCCTTTTTCTGTGCCCCTTACTCTATCTACAATACCACCTAGCTGCTCTAAACATGAAATGGAGAAGTCTTTAATATGTGAACTAGACAAAATTCTATCATAAGTTTACATTTTCTAAACATTGTCTAATAGTATCTTCCTTTGGCCAGTTTTGTAGGAAAATATATTTAAAAAACTGTGCTTAAAAATTTAATTTTGAAAAAAATTGTTATATTCATAAAGCAATGCTTATTTTAGAATAATTTCTAAGGGTTTATCATTATTAAAAACCATTCATTTTTCTGGCCATAGTATATTAAATAAAATGGAGTTTTTGAAGGACGTTAATTAAATGACTATGTTTCTCTTCACTTGACAGAAAATCATTGAGCACCTACTGTGTTGGGCATTGTGTTGGGCACTCTAAGGTCCCTGCATACCAGTAGTTTTCAGTTTAGTTGGCAGGATAATAGGCGTAATGCATGAAAACTTAAAAGGGAACAACAATGATGTCAACAGCATAAACACTAATCATAAGATTCAGAACTGGAAGGAACTTAAAGGTCTGTGAGTACAACTCCTTCGTTTCTTAGATGAGGGAAAGTATTAGGGCCTAGAGAGTTGATATGAGTTGCTTAAGATCAAGCAGGTTGTACATTCTAGAGAATAGGATATGAAGTGATTCATTTGGATTCTGGATCCAGTGTTCTCACTCAGCAGTGTTGTCTTTTATGTATTGCCATAAGTTGTGATAGAGTTAAATACTAAGTGATGGAAAAAGACTGTCCTTTAAGTTCTGAATAGAGAAAGATCATGGTAGATTGGCTTGTCAGGAAAGACTAAAGGAAATAGGCCTGAATTAGTTGGTTCTTGAAGGTTGTGTTGGACTTAAATTGATTCAGCAGTCACTATGGGGAGGTACAGAGGTGAGGATGCTCACCTCAGGGACTTGGCAAGGGTGAGTCAGCCCAGTATTGTGGGATGAGTATAATTTTACTCACTCTCAAAGAACCAGGGTCTGATCTTGGCTTGTTCTGTGTCTTTGTTTAGACCAGTGGTTCTCAACCTTCCTAATGCTGTGACCCTTTAATACTTGTATGTGGGCATATCTACATGTGGGCAGACCCCCCCCCCCCCCCCCCCGAGAGGGATAGAGGAGCGGTGTCTCGGTTCCTAAGACCATCAGAAATACGTGTTTTCTGATGGTCTTAGGCGACCCCTGTGATCCCTGTGAAAGGTTGTTCGACCCCCAAAGGGGTTGCGACCCACAGGTTGAGAACCACTGGTTTAGACTTTTAGTTTTCTCATAGATGATCCCTGCAGCTCTAATATTTTACAATTTGATGAGCTGATCAGTCTGACTAGAGCAGATTATTGAGAAAGGTGAAGAGGAAAGGTAGGATGTGTTCAGATTTGAGAAATTTAAATGAAGTCATTGTGAATTATTTATGTTGCTTTTGCTTTCACTCAGAGTTAGAATCTAGTTAAAGGCAGTGATTTCTAATGTCATTTGTTTCCTCTAAAAGCACTGTTATCTACATTAATGATATCTTCATATCCTATAGTCTCTGAGAGGTCCAGGAAAACAATTCTCAAAAAACTTCTTGGGTGGATCTTGATAGAATAAGTATGCTCCAGTTCACAATGCTTGTATTATTACAACGGATTTGTATAATACACAGCAATGGAATGAAGATAAATGAACATACTTGGAAGCTGTGTTTGCATTTTCAGGATCACAAGAAGGCTAACACTAAAATAAAATCTTTTTAAATTATTACTCTTGTTTTTAAAAAATTATTTTCATCTGCTTGCTAAAAAATACAAAGCACCCCAATATGTATTTCATAGACAAAGAAACAGCCTGTTGTGGTGGGAAAATCACTGGAATTGGAAATACATTTCATCTCAAGTTGTACTTAATTTTACCTCTTATTAGCTGGGTAATGGGGGCCAATCCACTTATCCTCTTGAACCCTCAGTTTCCTCATCTGTAAAATGGAGATAATGCCATTTAAACTTACCTGCCTCAAAGTGTTGTTGTGAGGAAATCCCTTTTAAGCTGTAAAAGACTATATTAAATGAATGTGAGGTATTTTGTTCATCATGGATTGGTGGCTATCTGCATATTTGAAGGGTACTTCAAATTGGGGAATCTGAGTCTTTGAATGAGCTATTATTTCTATATTTAATTATTAGTTAATCATGTTAGCAAGAACTGATTATAATATCTTTTATAAAAAGTAATGAAAAACTTTATTTAGTCCTTCATCTTCTGTGACTGTCCTCTTCCTTTTCACCTTTAAAGGAAACTCAGCATTGTGAAAGCTCTTGTGTACATAGTTCTGTGAATTGCTGAAGATGAGTCATTTTCAAGTACTGAATCACAAAGGATGTTTCTTTGGTGTTTTCCTTTCCTGTGGAAAGCACACACATGCTCAGACATGCACACATTTTTTTCTTCCAGTTTCAGGTAATAAAAGAAAGACTAGACACCAAATGGATAGATACCATAGGGATAAGGATGAGGACTGGAGCTCTAAGATAGCTGACAAAAGGAAAAAGAAACTGTCAGTTCAAGGTGGCACTTTCTCTGCCACATCTAGCAAGTAATGACTTTAGGGAACTTAGAGAGTTGTCTAAAGCATAAGGAGAAAAAAAAGAATAAGCTTTTATTAAATAACTACTCTGTGTCAGGCACTGTGCCAAGCACTTTACAAACATCATATTTGATCTCCATAACAACCTCTGGGAGTATTTTACAGTTGAGGACACTGAGGCAGATTGCAGTTAAGTGACCTGCTCAGGATGACACAGATAGTAAGTATCTGAGTATGGATTTGAACTCAGGTCTTCCTGACTCCAGGTTTAGTGCTGTATTCATTGTACCACCTAACAGCATAAGGGGTTAGCTGATTTAGCCAGGTTCACACAACCTTTGGGTATAATCCATGTGTGAGAATCAAATGTTTGGTCACTCTGAGGTCAGTTCTCTGTCCACTATGCCACTTAGCCTTATCACTTCTTGGATGATGGATTTAGAGCTGGTAGGAAAATTAGGGGCCATGTGGGCCTGAGGAAACTGAGGCCCAGAGAGGTTAAGTGACTTGTCCAAGGTCACTCAGATAGACAGTAAATGTCTCAGACGGAATTTAAACCTAGGTTCTCTGATTCCAAAATCAGTGATCTTTCAATTGTACCGCACTGAATCCAAGTCAGATGACCAGATTCAAGTTTTATCTTATTAACTTACTGTGTGGCCTGGGGTAAGACCCTCAAACCCCCAGAACCTTAGTTTCCTCTTGGTAATCTGAAGATATTAATGGTTGTAATTACTTACTTACCCTATGGGGGTGTTGTGAAGGTCAAACCAGATAATGTATGGGAAAGTGGTTTTTTGAAGATTAAATGCTGCAGGAGTATAAGCTGTTAGGAACGTTACTGAAAAGTAAAAGTTACTCAGAATAAATGTTAAGGATTGGTCAGTCATGCAGTCAGTAATGGCTAATTAAGCACCCGCTGTGTGCCAGGCACCATGCTAAGCTTGAGGTTACAAATGAAGGCAAAGCACAGTCCCTGCTGTCAAGGAGTTCACAGTCTAATGGAGGAAAGTGGAAATGACCCCACCCCACCCCCACCCCCCACCTCCGCTTTGAGGGGCTTATCAGTTTAGTAGTAACTTTACTGACTACCTTTGTTGTTTGTTACTGTTGTCGCTTTTTGTTCTACTGGACCTGTAGGTAGGTTTGTACAGAGAACTCTGCATGGAGGCATTCCCGTAGTACCTGTTCAGCAATATAGAATCTTAGACATTGAAGCGTTTAGTGCCCAAGGTACCAAGGGTAGAAGACTGAACGCTTTACGCAGTCATGACCAGCAAGTGTGGGAGGCAGCGCTCAAATCCAGGTTTTTCTGATTCTGAGGTCGGCTCTCTACCCACCGTTCAACACCGCCTTTAACTCTGTCTGTATGTGAACGTGTTTCATTAAGTTTGTTTTTAGTTGTAAGTCTTGAGAATCTACTTGAAGAGAGAAGGGGGAACATTCCTTTATTGAAAGCCTACTATGTAGGAAGGAGTGGAAATGGGATATCTGTCTTCTCCTATCTCTTCTATGGGACTGAGCTTAGTGCTCATTTTAAAAAATTGTTTTCTTCTATCCATTTACATTGTTTTAGTCATTGTTTTCCTGGCTCTGCTTGCTTCACTTTGCCTCAGTTCGTGTTTCTCTATGCTTCTCTGTCTTCAGATTCATCATTTCTTACAGCACAGTAATTTCCCGTTACGTCTACAAGCTACAATTTGTATGTCCATTCCACACATGAAGGATATCTACTTAGTTTCCAGTTCTTTGCTACCACAAATGTGCTGCTAGAGATTATTTTGATGTGTACAGTCTTTCTGTCATTGACCTGTTTGGAATATATACTAAGTAGTGGAATCTCTGGATCAATGGGAATGGATAGTTTACTAACTTTCTTTGTATAATTTCTAATCGTTTCCCAGAATTGTATCAATTGTATCAATTCACAGTGTACTAGTATGCCTGTCTTTCAAAAAACCCTCCAATATGAACAATTTCCATCTATTTCCATCTTTCCCAATTCACTGAATGTGGGTGAGGTGAAACCTCAGGGTTGTTTTGATTTCCATTTCTTTGTCACTGATGATTTGAAGCATTCATAGGATTTTTAGTAGTTTGAAATCCTTTTGAGAACTGTTTATTTCCTTTAACCATTTATCTACTAGTGATATCTATTACATTTGAATGGGAAATTAATAACTTGTGCTATGTTTTAATTCCATTTCTTCACTCGAATGTTCGAGTACCTAGTGGTTGCAAAGCACCGTGCTAAGGGTGGTGGGATATACAAAGAAGTGTGAAACATTGTATAAGAAGTATGATCCTTTTTCTTGGTCAGTCTGTAATGTTATTGGGGAGCTAAGATTGAAGTATTAAAAGTCAATTAGTCAATCAAAGTACTGTAAGTGAGGAGAATACATAATTTAAAGCAGGTGAAAACTTGGCCTTACTAGCAGAGTTTTCCGTGTTGTGAGATACTTGTATGCCTATTTTATTGAAAAGGGAGAAAAACATAAGAGAGTGAAGCAAGACAGTAAAATCTAATTAAGAATTTATAATATCATCTTGTTAAAAATCAGGAAAGAAAGATCCCTTTGGGGGAAAAGGTAGGGGAAGGAAAATGAAATGGTTCTTATCAGTATTAACCTTGTAATTAATTTGAACTGACAGCAAATTGCTGCCAGTTAATAAGCAAATGCTGTCGAGCTCAAATTCCTGCTGGGTCCCATAGCTTGTGGTTGTGACACTGCTTAAAGTACCCTGTGCTTCAGTTACCCCGTTTGTTTAAAAAAATAACAGCTCTACAGAGCTAGTGGGACGATTTGACCAACACAACTAGAAATAAATAGTTGATATTAGTTCTATTTAGGAAAAGCTATAGATAGGAATCATTTTATAGAAGAAGAGATTTTTTCCTCCCACCTCCCACCCTGACTGAGAATAATGTCCTCAGTTGGAACCTTGGAAAGCTATCCTAAATTCAGTTGCACATCAGGGGAAACAATATGGTTAGACTCTTGAAGTCAGGAGACCTGGGTTCATGTCACTTCTGACTTAACAAGTCACTGGGCCACTGAGACTTAGTTTTTTCATCTGTAAAACAGATGTAGCAATGTCCCATTATTACTTTTATGGGGTGGTTATGAGGAAAGTGCTTTAAATTTAAAGCACTATATGCTTGGGAGGGCAGCTAGGTAGTACAGTGGATAGAATGCCAGGCCTGGAGTCAGGAAGACTCACTTCCTGAGTTCAAATGTGGCCTCAGCCACTTACTAGCTGTGTGACCCTGAGCAAGTCATTTAACCCCGTTTATCTCAATTTCTCATCTGTGAAATGAACTGGAGGAGGAAATGGCAAACTATTACAGTATCTTTGCCAAGAAAATCCCAAAAGGAGTCACAACAATTTGGACTAGACTGAACAACAACAACAACAACAAGAGTGACTTTGAGGAATTTGTTTTTCAATTTTTAACGATTTCTTCTTTATTGTTAATCTAGAAGGGTATAGTTTGGTCTGTTTGGAGACACAGGTCAAGCTGAAATAGCTGCAGCAATTTTATGCAATGGAAAAAAAATCAATTGTTAAAAACGAATGTGCATCATAATAGCAAAACTCTTTGGAAAGACTCCAAAAATATTGAGTATATGTGCCTGTAGCTAAGGAGATGAAAACCAATTACTCTACCACCCATAAATCAATTTGTATTCTCACCTTATTTCACCTAATTAATTTTTTTCAAGGGATGAATTAAAGTGAATGTTATATTTCATGCTGATTATTTAGGACTTCGTTGAATAGTTTGCAAAGACGTCAGTACACACATAAATAGGAGAAGCATATTTTTGCTTATTCTTGACTAAGAAAATTACTTAGCCAAAGAAACTATATCCTATCATGGATTATTGGTTTCAGTTTATTGATTTCAAGTCAGTCGCTGTGGCTGATTTTTCTTTTAAATTAGCATATATACAGACAAAATGATACATAAATTATTATAGTGCATTTCTGAAAGTCTTAACTTGTGGGGATGGGGGGAGCTGTATTTTATTAAGAGAAAATTATTTCCCTTTAGTGAAAAGCAATCTTCATTATTTAAGGACTAACTATCCATTTAATGTAATAGCTTTGTTCTTGATTTTTAGACCCCACCCTTGCCCATATATTCATCATGTCATTTTTTAAGTGAATGAAAGGACCTTGGTTGTTGCTTGGTTTCCAGGAAGGTGTTTACATTATTTGTCTCATGTAACTCAGATCCTTTTTTTTCTTAGTAAGAATCAAATGAATGTCAATAGAAATTTGGCTACTGGGAGCCCAAGACTTCAAGACCTTTCTTTAATGTGTAGGGCAGAACCCTATTGGTTAATGTGAGAACTGTTGTCTGGAGGCCAAAAAGCAATTACGATGAAAATTGACCATCCTGCTTCCCAGCTCTGTTTCTGGTGCCGGCTGACTGGAAGGGGCTGAAGAATGCCAATGCCTAGCCTTTTTGATTAAAGTGTTGGAGATGTGTTCTCTGATTCTGCTCCCTTCTGCCATAACAGCGACCTTTTCCCAAACTGCTTGTCTGTGGTTGCCCCCTAGAGGCTGATTTCCCTTTAAGCAAAATCAATGGCAGGAGGATGCTTCCATACTGAGGAGGAGTAGCAGCTCCAGTTGCAGTGCTTGTCTCTTTTGTGTGTATGTGTGAGGGGGAGGCCCTCATTTGTAGTAGCAGGATTAGTTCTCTATTTTTTCTTTAATACATTTTGGCCAAAGAGGAATTTGAGGATCTGTCTTGATCCATCATTACTTCTTCATCCCACTATTGTATTCCTCTTATAAAATTATCTACGAACATTTATTAAGCACTTACTACGTATGCCCCAGGCAGTGTGCTAAGCTCTAGCAATACAAACGAAGTCAAAAATATGGTCCCTGGCCTCAGGGAGGTCTTAATCTAAGGAGGAGACAATATGAAACAATCATATACATAGAAGATATGTACAGTATTGAATGGAAGATAATTTCAGAGGGATGAGTGATTTCTTGCAGGAGGTGGGATTTGAATTGAGTCTTGCTGGAAGCCAGGGAAGCTAGGATGTGAAGAGAGGCAAAGCATGTTGGGTAGGGGGAACAGACAGTGAAAAGATGTAGAGATGGGAGATGGAATATTGTGTGCAAAGAATAGCTGGAAGGTGTCCCATGTTGAGGAAAAATAGTCTCCCTTGTCTCTCAGAAGTAGACGTTTTCTAATGGTTGGTTTTGTTTTCCATTCTTGTCTTAAAGTACTGTTGTAAAACCCTTTTCAATTAGGCTTATGTTATTAGTAGCAGTGGTATTACAGTTTTTATCACCTCTAGTGCCTTCCATATAGCAAACACTAAATAATTTGTTGTTGATTTGATTAATGGAAGTACTTTTCCAAATTATTTTTTCCTACAGAGTTTACGCATGTACATATCATCACAATAATTTGTAATCTTGAATATGGATTTGGATTTTAGACCTTTCATTTCTAACAATGTGGTACTTTGGAACACTCTACTGAATGCTAAAAAAAAAAAATCAGAATTTCCTCCTCTTTCTTGTATGTAGCTGCTAGAGTTGGTACCCAGTATTTGACCATTCAGAGAATGGTCTTCTTAGGGGAAAGCATTTTATTTTTTTTTAAATTTTTGTTTCTATTTTTCCTAACATTAAAAAAAAATGAGTATAATTTAGTCTTTGATGACTTCCTCCAAAAACCAAAGCTCAATAGCTGATCCATTATGTCATCAGGAAAATACCTTTGTCTGAGAGACCTTGTACATGACATGACATACTGTCTGGGGAATACCATTTAGCATGAGCTTGTATTACTACATTAGAATGGAATAAAACCATGTTATTCTCTTACCACAATCTAGTGAGCTTTTTAAAAAAAGAATTTCTGAGAATGTCTTGAATCTGGGTTACAAATTGTACTCTGTCTCACCTATCTTGCTCAATTAGATTAGGACTTAACTTTTAGACATTCCAGTTGAAGTCAGTTATTGCAAACTCTAGTGACTCAGGCTGGTTACAGTAGAATGATTGAGTGAATGAGTATTGTCTGGTTTTTAAGACTGTAGCCTTTTCTTGTGATAAAGTCTTTGTCCTTACTCGAGGATGGAGAAAACCTGGTTAAAAAAGTGTTGGCTCCGTCTTGCTTTGTAAAGTACCATATTTCCTAGCACTCGATTTGTGAGTTTTGTTCTCATATAAAGAACTAAGTGATATTGGCAGGTTCACAAAAACTTTCTGTTTTCATTTATATCTATTTTTTCCTACTACATTGATCTTCTAGATTAGATAATGACTGAATCAAAAATTCCTTAACGTGTACCTCACCTTCTTTTGGATGAAAATTCTCCCCCAAATCATACTAATCTTTATTCTTAGGCCATATAGTAGAGCCTGCTTTAGGAGAGCAGAGAAAAGCAAGTGTAGCCAAATAAGGATTGAAGTGAAAAAAAAAACAGAGCAAAAGGAGGAGTTCATAGTAGAAAATAAAGTGCTAATATTTTTTTGAAATGCTAAACTATGAGAACATGAAAATTAAAGATTTAAAATACTTTCACAGACTATTTCTCAGTGAAATCTTGAGCATTGCCATGCTGAAGAACTTCTCTGAGGGAGGTAAAGTTAGTGTTGTAATGGAAACAATGTGGAATTCAACTGTGTGCCAAATAAAGATTTATATTGCTCCAGGGAGATGGAAATGTTAAACTTTTTGTTAGAGAAAATCACCTAGTAAGTGCTATTTGTCAACCACTTTAAGCCTGTTTGTAAGATTCAAAAGAAACAAAAGACTTCCCTTTCATTTCAGTATTAACAGGTGTTAAAGGAAGGATTTATTGTTATATTGAAATGAACTGATCAAGTTTTTATTGAACTATGTAGTGACCAACTTTGTAGGATATACATAAACATTATTGAGAATGTTAATCAATTATAATATTTACCGCCTGGGTCTTTCACAGCCAAATTCCTTAGAGAAAGCTGTCTTCACTCCTTGTCTTTACTTTCTCACCTCTCGCTTCTCACTCTGTATTCTCTACCACTCAAGGCTTAACTGAAACTGCTTTCTCTGAGATTACAGATGATTTATTTGACAAATTAGTTGGCCTTTTCTCAGTCCTTAGCATTGGTAACTTCTCCAAGGCATTTGGCACTCTTGACCACTCCCTTCTCCAAAATAATCTCACTTTTACATGCTCCTCTTTGACATTTTCATGGTTCTCCTATCTGTCTCCTCAGTCAATTTTGTGGGCTCATTATCCATGTTCATCCTTTATGCATAGGTATGTCTCAGTGCTCTCATGGAGACTTTTTTTCTCATCAGTCTGTCTATGATTTCATCAGCTCTTGTTATGTCAAATCTAGTGTCTTTCCTGAAGTCTAGTTCAGTATCACCAACTGAATATTGGACACATCCAATTGATTGTCCCATAGGCATTGAAAACTTCACATGCTCCAAATTCAACTCAGTATCTATCTCTCCTTGTCTCTATCCCTCATCATCTGTACTTTTCAGACATTCCCCCATGCCTGGAATGCTCAGTCTCCTCACCTCCTCTTCATAAAATCCAGAGTAAATGCCACCTCCTATAGGCAGTTTATTATGATCCCCACTAGTTGTATTCTAGTTCCCCCAGAAATGACCTGTTATTTATTTGTATTCAATGTTCCTGCGTCCATATTGTTTCACCCCATACGATTTAAGCTCCTTGAGAACAGAATTTTTTTTTGTGTTCCCAGTGCCTAGCACTGTTCTTGAACACATAGTAGGTACTTAATAGATACTTGTTGAGTAAATGCTATTATTGTTTTGAAGGACCAGAGAAATATGAGTTTTTTTGTTTTCTTTCCTCACCAGTTTAACTTGGCTTGTTTTGCTGATTTCCTTGGTATTGTTTATTTCGAAAAGTTAATTCCCATAATTTGTTTTTCTTAATGAAACTAGATTGTGTTCTTTTAGAGCTGTGTCTTGCACTTTGACCCCCTAACAGTGCTCACATTATGAAAAGTGTTTAGTAAGAAAATGAGAAGTTCAGTCATAATTATTTCTTCACTAATGCATATTAAAGTGTTTTTTTTTAAGACTCACCTATCTGCCCTGTGATTTCCAAGGAAACTTCTATATAAGGAGAGCAGTCATTCACATCTAATACTTTCTGTATTCTCAATCTGTGGATTTTGGTTTTGAATACATTGTATTTTCTGACAGTCTGATGAGTTAACTGCCTAAAGTTTTCCAGTTATCCCTAATCTGCCCCTAGAACTCCTTAGATGCTGCTATCACTGACAGACAACCTGATACCAGAATAAAATCTTCTTAAAAGAGAGTTTGTAGGAGACAGTGTAGAGTCATAAATAGCCAGCCAGCCTTAAAGTCCAGAAGACCTAGGTTCAAGTCCCATTTCAAATAGACTGCCTAAGTGATCTAGGCATGTCATCAAACCTCTCAGCTGCTTCAAGTAACTCTCTAAGATTGTAATTGGAAGAGAAGGCACTAATATGAAGGAATTTCTCCCAACTGTGAAATCACTGACCTTCCCCTTCCCCTGGAACAAATGAATAAGGGAGTTTACAGACCCTGCCTGCCCTCCTTGGTTGGCAGTAATCTGGAAGTTAGGTAGGCTAGAACAGTACTGTCAAACTCAAGTAAAAACTGGGGCCATTAACCACACATGAAGATCCCTATAGGCTGCATATTGACTTAGTTTTAAAATGGAATATTATCCATGGTTTATTGTATTTTTATTTAGTTTGTTAAATATTTCCCAATTATATTTTAATCTCATGCAGCCACATTTAATAATATTATTGCAGGCATCATGTTTGACACTTTTGTTATAGAAGACATATTATCTACTGAAGTGTTCTCCTTCATATACTAATTAAGTATTGAAGGAATAGGACACTCATCATCCCAATGAAATTTCAAACCCAAATGCTTCTCCCTGGCCACCACTCCCTTACATGAATGATGTCCCCTGTTAAGATGTAAGCTCCTTGAGTGACAAATCTTCACTTTTGTGTTTATGTCCCCAATGCATAGTTTTCAAAGTACATTAAGTTGGTACATAGTAAGTAAGCTTAATCCATACTTTTTTAATTCATGTATTTATCCAGAATTCGACTTTCTGTGGAAAAAATATTTTTTCAAACCCAGCTTTGTGACTTTACTACTCTGGACAAGTCACTGGCCCCTCTAGGTCTCATTTTTCTCATCTGTCAAATGAGAAGATTGGACTAGATTACCTCTCAGGTTCCCTTTAGTTCTAGTTCCAGTTAACCCTATGCGCCTATAAATGAAGGAAAATAATCTTGGAGAGGAAAATTCATCAGTGCAAGGCATTTTGTGTCAAGGGTAAAAATTCACCAACCTGCCACTAACTAGTTATATGAACCATATCACTTAATTCTCTCTGAGACCTAGTTTCTTCCATTATAAATTGAGAATATTTGTGAACATGGTTGCTGAAGTCCAAGAAAATGATCTTGAAGTCCAAGCATAGAATTTTAACACTAAAATTTTGTTCTATGATCTCTGGGTGAAAAGGTTTGCAATCTCATACCTCGTGAAGGGAATGAAAGGATAAAGAAAACACATGCAAAATAATAATAATGATAATAGAACATTTATATAGCACTAAATACCAGACACTATGCTAAGCACTTTACAAATATCATTTAATTTAATCCTCACAACAGCCCTGGGAGGTAGGCAGTATTATTACCCCACTCTCCCCCCATTTCACAGATGAAGAACTGAGGCTTGGAGAAGTTATGTGACATGCTTGTTCAAGATCACACAGCTAGTAAGTGTCTGAGGCTGGATTTTAACTCAGGTCTTCTTGACTTCATGGGCAGCTGACTGGCTCAGCGGATAGAATGCCAAGCCTAGAGTCAGGAAGACCTCTCTTCCTGAGTTCAAATGTGACCTCAGACACTTATTAGCTGTGTGACCCTAGGCAAATCACTTCGTCCTATTTGCCTCAGTTTCCATATCTTTAAAATGAGCTGAAGAAGGAAATGGCAAACCACTCCAGTATCTTTGCCAAGAAACCCCAAATGGGATCCTGAAGAGTTGGACAGGACCTGAACAACAACAGCTTCCTGACTCTAGGCCTCGGCACCTTAAATTCATTGAGCTCCCCAGGCAAAACAAAATAAATAAAATCATATGGTAATTGCGTATTTTAATACAGCCTACATGTGTATTCTAATCCATCAAGTCCCCAGTCTTGAAGCTTGAGCTCAGCCAAGTACTAAATTTCCTGTTTTGGCATTTATGGTCCTTTTCTCACTTTACCTGCTTATCAATGAGTCCAGGAACAAGATAACCAGGGAGTGAAATAACAACTCAGGACTGTAAGGTAAAACTGATTTTTGCAGCTTCAAGTCTTGGTGCAACAGTGGTCAAGTTTTGCTTTCTTACATAGAGAAAGGAAGAATGGTTTTAATTTATTTTAATTTTAATAATTTTTAAAATAATAAATCTGATTATTATTAGGTAATACATTATAAGGTAATACATTTTCAGAAGATTGTATTTTTAAAGTATTGAATGTTTTTATTGACTTCTCTTGCTTTGAATTCCTTTAATTGGATAATTGTTTTATTCAATGTACTGGAAAAATATATATGTATTAATAAATACTATATATGTATATACATTATGAACAAACATAGATAGATATAATAAGTATATATATGTGTGGAGAGGAAGATGGACAAAGAGAAAACTATTTTGGTTTGAGATAGTACTGATATAATTTTTTTTAATCTGAACTTATGAAACACTCCTTGAAAGAGCATCTGCATATACAAAGTAGATCACTATAGAAGATTGTGTATGAAATCATGAATTTCTATTCTGACAAAAATAGAAATGTCTTTGTAGACATTTTGGAAGAATATGCTTGATTCTCCTCCCTAGTCTATTAAAATATTAGTCCTTTTTCATCGAATAGCCTCTTCCAATCACTCAAGTAAATTTACCTTTTGTAGGTAATTGACTCTTTTTGTTAGCATTTCTAAGTTTCTATCCAACTCTGGTCTTTTCATTAGAAAGATTTGGAAGGCCTCTATTCCATTGAAAATCCATTTTGTCACCTAAAAGATTATACTTAACATTGCTGGGTAAGTTATTCCTAGTTGTAAGCCTTTATCTCTTTGCCTTTTGAAATATTGTATAATAAGATCTCTTTCTTTGTATTTCTTAGTATTCTTGTGTAGTCTTGACTCTATATCTTTGGTTCTTGAATTATTTACTTCTGGCTGCTTGTAGTATTTTTTTCTTTGACATAGAAGCTCTGGATTTTACCTATGACATTCCTGGGACTTTTCCTTTTGGAGTTTCTTTCAGGAGATGATCATTGGATTCTTTCCATTTTTACTTTTCCTTATGGTTCTAATAGATCTTGGCAGTTTTCATTTAGGTTTCTTGAGATGTAGTCTCCAGACATTTTAAAAAAGATGTAGTTTTCAGGGATTCCAATGATTCTTAAGATATCTATCATTGACCTATTTTCTAGGTTCATAGTAGAGTGATTAAGAACAGAAATAGGCTCTCGCTGACCTGTTTTCTAGAGTCTTGGTGAAGAAATAAGGAATAGATAAAACCTACACCTCATAGTTTCTTTGGTGTAGTTTCTGACCCTGATACCTGCTTTCTTAGATGAGCACTCACTCAGTGAAAGTCATCTTCTGGGCAACTTGCAGTTTTAGAGAATTTTAGAACAATGAGAGGTCAAGTGACTTGCTGAGAATTATGAGCCATTGTGTGTCAGAGGTGAGATTTGAACTCAGGTCTTCTGGTATTGAGGCCACTACCCTATGCTACCTCTCGGGCACCATGCTTACAATGGCAAATTGTATTTATTTCATGACAAGTCTCATGAGATGCAGCTTGTCAAAGGTAACTGGCAATTCAGCCAGAATCTTCAGAATATCTACCCATATCCATCATTTCTTTTAATCATTTAGCCATTTAGTTGAATATGTTTTAAAAAGATGTGCTCATTTGACTTTTTTTCTACTTTTGTAAATGAAAGAAGGAACGTTTTAAAGTCTAAATACTATGAATAAATGAAAATTATTTGTAAAATACTTACTATGTGCCAAGTACTATGCTAAGATCTGGGGAAACAAATAGAAAAGCAAGACATTCCTATCCCCAGGGACCTTGTGTGCAAACGGGAGACAACACATACAGGAGATTTCAGGTACTGGAAAGGTCCTGTGGTAATTGGGAAGCAGTGCCAAAGTGGATGATAATGTATCTTCTTTAATGCTATTTCCGCTGATAAAAGCTTATCCATTTCCTGTATTAAACTATTTGACAATGCCAAGAATTTTCATACTGAGAAATTTCTTTTCTTGGTCTTTGGTAGCTTTTACTGCTGATGAGACAAGAGCTGCAGAAAGTTGTCAGGATAAATATCCACTGAGGTTCATTTCCTGAATGATAGTTGCTGGGGAGGCAGGGCTAGAAGGTGGGAGGACAGACCTGCTATTTGAGGGGCTCTTGGACTAAGGGTCCTGAACTTTCTCTGTCTAGGTCTTAGAGGACATGGTGCTTGTGGTGGCTTGACCAGTCTGGCACATACCTTCTGTCTTACTCTCCAGATACCGTTGCTTCTACTAGGCTGGCTAGCCTGCCCTGTGGGCAGTGGCAATTGCCCCTTCTCCACAAGGGTTGATTTTCTTGGATGAAGGTTGTGAGTTGGAAATAGTGCCCCACATTTGTCTGGGGGCATTGCTATTCCTGGGGTTATTGTGCTCAGACTCCTGGGTTCTCTTGTGCAGAGACTGAGGGGATGTGTAGTGGTTGAGGTAGTAGTGGTTGGTCATTGTGTTTTGACTTGCCTGACCCGTGTCACCTCTCATCTCCTCCTCAGGGTGCCCTGCTACTTCAGCTAGCTTGGCTTGCTTTCCCTGTGGGCGGAAAACTGAAGCCACATACTTAGTTGGAGCAGAAATTTTAGTCCATCCCCTGGGCAGATCCAAATTTAACTTTGTATCAGCCATTCCCTCACCCTGAACCTCTCATTCTAACAAGGCATATTAGCATCTATTCCGAATTTTATAATGCGTAGTTGTGTAGGGCATTGACTGGGTAAGTGACTTGCTCAGGGTCACACATCCAACATTTGTTAGAGGCTGCAATTGAACCCCCGGGCTTTCTGACCCTGATACCTGCATTCTATCCATTATACCTTGTATGAGTACTTGAGCAAATGGTCAGGCATGTTCTGCAAGCTAAGAATGATTTTCACATTTTAAAGTTTTTTTTTGAATTTAAAAATGTAAAAGCCATTAGGAGAGGCAGGCTAAATTTGACCCTTAGTCTTTAATTTTTTGGCCCCTGACCTAGAGGAAGGCAGGAACAGAGCAAGGAACAAGCATGTATACAAAATAAATGGTGCTACAGGCCAAGGTGATACTGTCAGGATATCCTGTAAAACTTAAGTGATTTTATAAAAGATGAAAATTGGCATTACTTTCATCAGGGTGAGTAATAAGATCTGTTTCCTATTTGGCTGGTGATACCAATGATTACTAGCGCTTTGAATTTTCCAGGGAAAGCAGAATTTGTAGCTCTCGAGTAAAAAAGATGTCTGTTGCCCTCTGATATTATGAATCACTGGTATTTGGAGGTAAATGTTTATGCTTCCTTGTTATATTTCATTTTGCATAACTCAAGTACTAATATATATAGAATTGTGAAGGAAAAAGAAATTTATATGTGATATTTTTTCCCCCCCTTTTTGGATCAGACATGACTTCATTGGTGTGGAGAACTTTCGGGATGGAAATTCCTCCACTCCTGCAGATTAGCATCATTAATCATAGTGTTACAGTGTTGCTGGCCCAGAATCACAGGGCTCAGATACGTCAGAGACAAAACTTGAACCCAGGTCTTTCTTATTCCATAGCGTGCCACTCTGCAGCCACTCAATAAGATTTTTACTGAAAGGCAGAGATATTAAATACCAAGAACAGAATGTAAGCCATATGTGATATTAGGTTGAACTTTGTTCAGTCGTTTTTCAGTCCCTTTTTGGGATTTTCTTGTCAGAGATAATGAAGTGATTCTTTCCTTCTTCAGCTCATTTTACAGATGAGGAGACTGAGGCAAGGCGGTTCAGTGGTTTGCCCAAAGTCACAGGGCTAGTAAGTGTCTGAGGGCAGATTTGACTCCAGACCTGGCCCTCCGGCTACTTTGCCACTTGGTCAAGGCTATTTTGATTTGATTTGAGATCCTAATTTGAGATCCTCCTTTGATCCCATTTGATTTGTGAGGATCAAATAGAGAATAACTGTAAAGCTGTCAGCACAGTCCCTGGCACGCAACAAACACTACAGGAATAGCAGCTGTTGTCATTGTTATAATTCTTGTAACAACACCGGGAAGAGGGAGCTATTATGCCCATTTTACACTTGCAGAAACTGATGTAAACCTCAATTAAATGACAAATCGAGGAAGTGTCTGAGGTGGAATCTGAACTCAGGTCTTCTATCCTGACCATCCACTATATGACTGTCCAGGTCTATCTACTGTGTTACCATCTGGTTCTGTGTTAGCCCTGTGCTGGGCGCTGCCTGCTGCCCATCCCTATTATAAATATTATATATAATATACTATAAATAAATGTGATAATATAAATTGCTCTTATAATTATGAATATAAATATTTATAAATAAATCTATAATACATAAAATACATAAATATTACACACACCTATCTCTTGGGGTATCGTCCCAATAGTGGTATCACTGGGCGGAAGGGTATAATTCCAATTAGAATGAAATATATTCTTAAAACAGAGAGGACAACAAGAAGAAAGAGCTTTTATTGTAAAAACCATGTTGAGAGGGATTTGTAGCATGATGGAAAGAGCAGTCAATTGGGAGTTATAGTGCTTTCCCCCTAAGTTACCATCTCTCTTTTTCTATGTATTTCTATGTATCTGGTGAGATTGTAAACTCTTTGAGAATAGGAGCTTTTACTTTTGTCTTTGAGTCCTTTCTCCATCACTTGCTGGCTGTGTGACCCTGGGCAAGAGAAGGACCCAACTTGAATTAGTAGAGGGCATTTTCTCACCTGGGAGTTTCCTTATATTAGTGAAATCACAGGTTTTATCCCTCTCTCTCCTACTCTTCCTATCCTTTCCCCTATCCTTAACCCTAACTCTATCTCTCTCCCTAAACCCAGAACCAAATTCAGTGCCTGGGATGTATTAGTTGCCTAATAAGTGTTTGTTAATGGATTGATTCAGAGACTTTTTAAGTCTCAGCTCTTTCATAACACCTCCCGAACTATAGACAAATCCTTTAACCGTTGTGTCCCTCTTTAGTTATCGATAAAATTGGCATAATAATACCTCCTTATTTCACAGGGCTATTGTTGCTTTTTTTTTTAATGTTCCTTTAACTGAAAGTGCTAGGAAAAAATGTAAATATTTACCCTTAACTTTTTAAGGTACTAAGAAATTAAACATAGGCAGCTTTTAAGTCCATTTGGAACTGATCTTATGAAAAATGGAAGGAAATATTATGTCATGTAGAGAGAGCTCAGTTTATCAGGCTATTTTAATTCAAATCTGTACCTTGAGGTACTTGAAAAATTTGATTATGGAAAAAGGCTACATTCTTGACCTCCTAAATGTACCTGCCTCAACAGCTTGTATCCAGTGAAGCATATTTCTCCTCCAACCCCAGGAATAGATGAATGCCCTGTAGCTTGTATCATAGCATAACAGATGAGTACATACAGTCCCTGGTGAAATGGGTTAAATTAACTGACCTTAACTATGTTCGTAGGAGGGTTAACTTGGAAGCATTATCTAGGAATCATAGCAAGTCAAAGAAGCCTGAGAAACTTCACGCTCGTGACCACTTGTGGTAAAGGACTGGAAGAGCTTTATGTAGGCTGTTTGGTCCATCACAGGAGCATAGATTTAGCCCTGAAAGGGACTTGGAGGCCAAATTAGTCCCAAACCCCGTATTTCACAAATAAGGTAACTGAGGCCCAGTAAGGTTAAGTCACATACCCAGTATCACACAGGTAGGAAGTGTCAGAAGCAGGATTTGAATTCTTGTCCTCTGACTCCAGAGTCCATTTTCTTGTCACTTCACCACATTAGGATGCAGGTTGGGCTTCCCTATTTGTGATATATACCGGAGTATTTACCTTGATTTTAATTTACTGTGATGAAGAATGCAATCTTCCTAACTTTGTGGGTAACTTCAGTGAATCAGGAAGTGTTTATATTGAGAGTAGTGCCCAGTGATTAGGCGGCAAGCAATGGGAAATGGAAGACAAATAAAATGTACAGCCTCAGTGCTGAAGGAATTTGTACATTAATTGAGAAGATAAGATTTAAACTCAAGAAACAATGCAATATGTATCCTTACCATGTTAGTATGTACAGATAATAAATATGATCTTATCGGACAAGTTTATGTAGTATGTATACTTAGACCTAAATGGCATAATTCACTTACATGACATTAGAATTTAGGATTACATTTCCAGCTTTGTTTCTTATGACATTTAATTAATATGCTGTGATATAAGAGGATAATTTGCTGTTTCTTTTTTTTTTTTAAATTAAATTCTTTATTAAATTTTTTTGAGTTACATCTTTTTTCCCCGTCTTTCCCCCGACCACCACCCCAAAACAGCCATCCCAGTATTTCCCCCCTCCCCCAGTCTATTCTCTCCTATGTCACTTTTTGGTAGGGCAGGATGGATCTCCCAACTGCAGTGCCTGTGTATCTCAAGTTCCAGTTGGATGTAGTCA
>CM053580.1:247071794-247160954 GCA_028627135.1 Pseudochirops cupreus | reverse complement strand
GCTGCCATCTTGGCTCCGCCCCCCAATTTGCTGTTTCTTAAAAGATTTTTATTTGTGGCTTTCATTCTGTTACATGAAATTATAAAGTATTTCTATCACTGACATTATTTTCATATCTTATTTAAATGATAAAATTGAGAGAATAGATGTCACTGATGAAATGAATATGTACATGTTGAGTTTTGAGGGCAGAGATAGAAGAACGTTATTTAACATTTCTTTCCCTAGACCTAGAACAGCATATTACACACATAAATGTCTAGTGGTTGAATGAGTACAGCAATTCTACATCAGCAGCCTCTGAACTCTAAAAGACACAAAGATGGGTCCCAGGATTTGGTATCAGGAAAACTAGCCATTGTTTAACCCCATATTTTCTCTCTGGATTTCTTTTTAATTGGGGGAGAGCTTTTGAAACTTTTATAATGGGCCATTACCTACTACTTGTTTTATAATTTTTGAAGCTGATGGTCTCAGATGTGATATCATATGATAGACTCTGTGGTAAATAACTTTATCTTGCTAGATATGGCAATTGTTACATCTTATTTCTGTTTAGGCTGGTTTCTTGTGTTCTCTCCTCACTCCACCCCCACCCCCAAGTAGAAGATTGCAAGTAATTTCTGAAGCTGACAAAAAGATATTCTGCAACCATTAACATATGGCCCTGCTTTGGGGACAAGCATGTCAGGCATTTTAGGGTGGATGATGAATATCAGAAGACAAATGGCTTGGGAATGTTTGGGAGAAAATATAAAACATAACACTGATTACCATTTGGCTTTGAACCTGAATTTTCATAAAGTTCTTTTGATTGTATGCTGCTGAGGATTTAACCATATATGTATGTATATACATATATTATACATGTGTGAGGATTCAGCTACATATGTACTTATATGTATACATACATCAATGCATATATACATATGTTTTGGGTTTCCCCATTTGACTTACCATACCAGTATACTCTGAATACAATTACATCATTTTTATTAAAACTGTAAAAATGGGATATATACTATGAATATATATTTCATTATATTCTATTGTAGAATTTTCCTGGATTAAAAAAAAATTCTTTTTCAGTAAAATTATGAAGCTATTCTGAGAATGTAAGTTGATTGATATGCCAAATTACAATTACTAATACCAAATTAGTTTGATTTAGGTTATTAAAAGCTAAAATTGAAACACCATGGGATTGGAGATTTTGGGTTTAAAATAAAATAAAACAAGAATAAATGACACTAAAGGAAACTGAAATGTAGTTATAAAAATAATCACATAATTCCATTGTAAAATGTATATATTTAAAATTAAAATAGACTTTAAAAATAAAAAGATACTTGTAATTAAAAGTTGACTTTTTTCTTTAGCAAACTTCTCTCCTATTACTTTGCTTTTGAACTTGAGAGATCTATTTTCTGGGTATTTCTACAGTTAAGGGAGGAGCAGTAAATCAAGAGTGGGAAATTTGAGAATCCAGCTCTTAGCTTTTACTCATTGCAGTTTTAAGGGAATATGGTTTTGACAATATGATACAGTCCAAATTCTAATCCATCCAGTTCTGGTCTACCGTATCAGTATCGTTCAGAATATTTCCTTTTCAGTAACAGCCAGAACCGGGTTCTTTCTTCCTCTTTAGTTTCTCCTGTACTCAAAGAGCAGGGTAGAAAATAGAATGGTTGAAGATCTGTGAAGATCCATTTTCCTAAGAATTTAAAAGTTAACTAATTTTGAAGTTGAAGCCCAGGTAAATAAGAGGTTTACCAAAGCAGTTTTCTTAACTACTAATGTTCACCTTAGAACCTAGTAAACATTGTTGCTTATCTCTTTCCCTTAGTATCTTTCTGTGTATGAGTTTCTTGTTTCTTCTACTTTTTTCTTTTTCTTTCACTCCTCCAGATATTTTGCATGCATATGTATTTCCTGCTTACCCCTTCTCATCATTCCGTCCTCTTCTTAAATCTTGTGTCCTTTTTCCTTTTTCGATTTTCTCATTTCCACCTTTTGATCTATCACTGGCACTAAAAAATGCGCTAAGTCATCAAGTCAACATGGTTATGTGAAATGAGAATTCTTTATTCTAGTATTATTTCTGCTTTTGGCGAATAAGGTTTTGTTACTTGTTTGATTTTTTTAGAATACCATTTATTTTCAAATGTCCCTCTTCTCCCTAGTCATCGTTTTGTTTTTTGTTTTTGTTTTTGCTCTTTGGAAGGGTGAGAGAAGGGCAGTTGGGGTTAAGTGACTTGCCCAATGTCACACGGCTAATAAGTGCTAAGTGTCTGAGGTCAAATTTGATCCCAGGTCCTCCTGACTCCAGGGTCGTTGCTCTATTCACGGCGCCACCTAGCTGCCGCCACCCCCTCTCCTCCCCTCCCCCGGCCATCATTGTTTAGTGTTTTTAGGTTAGAAGTAAGTGTATTGGGCATTTAAATGTCTCTCTGGAAGAAAAGCTAACATCTTGCTAAGGAAAGGAAACCAAGTGAAGATGCTCTTGATTTCTTATGTGGTCATTCCACCCCCCTTCCCTCCTATTCCTCCTTTTTGTTGTTGTTCAGTTCTGTCCTGCTATTTGGGGTTTCCCTGGTGAAGACACTGGAGTAGTTTGCCATTCCTTTTCCAGGCCATTCTCCAGATGGGGAACTGACTCAAACAGAGTTGAATGACTTGCCCAGGGTCACACAGCTTTTAAATGGCTGAGGCTGAATTCGAACTCAGATCTTGCTGACGCCAGGCCAGGCACTCCATCTGCTGTGCCACCTATCTGCTCCCTCTAACTCCCCCACAAAAATGCTTCCCACACACCCCTGCAGTGTTTTCTTCAGCATGGCAAGGCAAAGTTATGAAACAGGTGCACTCACTTTGGGTGCTTTATTTCCTTTTCAAATGCTGGTGGTATTGTCTAGCTCAATCTGATTGTTCCCTTAAACCTCAGAACCCTTTTCTGAGGGGTTCTAGCTAGACACCATTGCTCAGATTCAGCATGTCAGCATCTCAAATTCACCATGTCCAAAACTGAGTAGTTATAAAATATTAATTCATAAGTTTTAATAGACAAAGTTACATACAGCATTCTTATGAAAGAAAACCTTGTGCAATTATAGAAAAATTGGGTATGGTTTAAAATGCAGAAGCAATAAGGAAAATGAATTGCTCTCCCTAATGTCATTCATTAATCCAGTTGCTTTTCTTGTCTAATTCAGTTCAACATTTTTGCAGTGTAAAACCTTGGATTTTCAGAAATTGGCTAAATGTAAGGCAGCACCAGAGAATACTGACCCATGATATTTATGAAACTGTTCTAGTTAGTAGTGATTAACATGGTCCGTAAGACAGGGAACTAAATAGCCAAGAAATATTAACTTTTCTCCTCTAGGTCAAATTGGCAGAATCTTTTTGATGGGAATGTTGAAGTATCACTGCTGGGTATACGCTGCTTTTTTTCGAGTAGCACTACTAAGGTTATAGCTTGTGAGTCTTTACAGTGTACTCAACAGATGTTGCCGTTTGACTTATAATTTTAGTAGTTGAGCTCTGATATAATTGCTATAATTCATTCTTTTAGTCCTTAGGCTACATGCATTATATTTCACAATATGGCACTTTCTTTGGGCTCTTTAGGCTTTCTATACTAGTATAGATTTCATTTTGTGGATAAGGAAACTAAAGCAGACAGAGGATAAGTGACTTGCTCAGGATCACACAGCTATGAGGTAGGGTTTGAATTCAGGTCTTCCTGACTCTATGCTCTATACCACCTACCTGCCCTGGAGAAATAATGTGAGGATTAATTTGTATGGTCATAGTAGTATTTGATCCTTAAATAAAATGTGCTTTTCCAACACCAGGCATGTCAGTATTATTGCTGTTTAAAGTAGAGAAAATCATAGTTACCATGATAGGTAGGAGGGGAGGCTAGGCAGTTAGATGGTATAGTACATAGAAGGTCAGGCCTCGAGTCAGGAAGACTCATTTTCTCAGACACTTACTAGTTGTATGACCCCGGACAAGTCACTTAACCCTGTCTGTCTTATTTTCCTCATCTGCAAAATGAGCTGGAGAAGGAAATGGCAAGCCACTCCAGTGTCTTTGCCAAAAAAACCCTAAATGGTGTCACAAAGAGTCAGACATGACTGAAACAACAGAACAACAATAACAAAATTGGGGAGGTTGGGTTCAACAGTTTCTAGGGTACCTCCTAAATCTAATGATCTGTAAACCCTTATTATCTGTATTGAAAACATGCATATATGTATATATATGAAAATACAAGAGAATAGAAAGAAAATGACGATTTTCTAAGTGGTTGCTATGTGTTTTAAAGTATACAGGCTTATATGTTTAAATGGGTTTCTTTTCATTTTAGAAAAACATTAAAATAGTACTTATAACAGCTAATTTATACCAACTAGGATAAGTCTAGTGGCACATATTCAGAAATAAATTAGAGTCATGGAATCATAAATTTGGAAATGGAACATGTTACCGACCATCTAATCTAACTTCCACGTTTTACAGATGATAAACTGAGGCCCAGCGAATTTCAGTGACTTGCCCAGGGTCACACAGGGAACTAGCATCAGAGCTGATACTTTGCCCATTAGATCAGGCTGCCTTCCATTGAAAGGAGAATTTGATTATCTCTGAATGAAATTAGCTTGCATATCAGCCCCAGTTTTAATCAGTAGTAGATTCTGCTTTATGAGTCCAAAGATCTGAGCACTTATTGTCATCAGATACTTTCACGCCTGCCACTGACAGCTATTCATCTTGAAAGGGTTCCACATACTTTTAATAGTACACAAAGTGGAAATCTTTTAGAAAAAGGAAACTTTCTTCTTCTTCTTCTTTTTTTCCTGAAGCTAAAACATGAAAATCATCCATGTAATCTGCCTTGTTTGCATACCCATTTCAACTCAGCAGCATGTGTTTGTGGGATGGATTCAAAGACAAATTTTTCAGAGCTTTTGTTTAATTGGAATGAACATTTTGCCAGGTCTTTGATGAAGCTGTAGAGTCTTGGTGGAATATAAGCTTGCATGCTTATAGGTTCAAATGAGTTCTCGCTAGCAAACCATTAATAATTCATTGCTGAAGGCAACCATGATACAGTTGATAAGAAATTAAATTCTTTCTAGGTAGTTGAGATCCAAATACTATATAATTTTGAGTATTTTGTTTTTTAAATGAGGCAGTTTAATAAAAGAACTCTTCTGGAGTATATAAGTCTCTCCAATGATAGGGATTGATGATCTTTCTTTAAGCATCCTACAAAATGTTGTTTTTTCATTTTGTATAAAGGAGCAGAAGCTATTATATTTTAGCTCATTTATCATGTTAACAAGATTTTAGAAGTTTTTTCTTAGGGTCAAATCCCATGGTGATTTGTTATTAATGAAATGCTTTCTTAGGTGAAATAAGTGAGTAGCTTGGGTATCATTCTTTTTCTGATATAATAAAGCCTGTTTTTGGTGTTCAATAATAATTCAGAAAGTATGAAAGTTTTTAATCCCTAGAAGAGCTTAGATTATTTGGGTAGAAAAGAATTTTACTATTTTGCCACTTAGCTTCTGCAGATTCAGGTAGTATGTTAGGGGGGACACCTCCCAATCTTCTGGTTTTTTCTTTTGTGTTTGTGTGCAAATAGAATAAGCTTTAAAACATATTGCCCTAGTGGAAGGAAAAATCTTAAATTTGCTTTCTTCACAGTGTTCTTGATCAGCATGAAAACAATTGAAAGCTGATTTTTTACTTTTGCACGATATGATTTGATACAAAATATTTCACCTCTTTAAGCTAGTACGTGAGTGACATTTTTCACTAACTTCAGTTTTTTCCCTTTTTTAGAGAAAGATTTTATTGATCATCTTTTCTTTTTAAATTAGTTTCCCCTACCATTCCTCCCCTTTTCCTTTCCCAGAGAAACATCCCTTGTAATAATATTTTTAAGAGAAAAAGAAGAGAAAAAAATCAGCAAAATGTAGAAATACATTGGCAAAGTCTGACATTATGTGAAATGTCCCACCTCTGCACCTGGTGCACTTCCGTTCCCCACAAAGGAGTATGGAGAAGTATCTTCTCATGTCTTTTCTTTAAAACCAAACATGTTCTTTAAAATTTTATAATATTCGTTTTTGATTGTTGTAGTTGTGCATATTATCTTCCCAGCTCTGCTTTCTTCATTTTGCATTAGTTCACAAATCTTTCCTTTATGTTAATCACGTTGAATATTTCTTCCAACACAAAAATATTCCATTATAGTCATGTACTTATATGCATTATGGTCATTTGTTTAGATTTGTTTAGCCCTTCCCCAGTCACTGGGTATCCATTTTGTTTCCAGTTCTTTGCTATCTCAAAAAAAGTGCAATATGTATATTTTGGTATATAGGGAAACTTTCTTTTTTACCAGTGACTTCTTTAGACTGTAAATGCCTAGCTGTTAATCACTGGGTCAGGGTGTATGGACATTTAGCAACTTTCTTTGCCTAATTTCTATTTAGCTTTTAGAATGGTTGTACTAATTCACAATTCCATCAATACTGTATTAGTGTATCTGTCTTTCCACAACTCCTTCAGCATTGACGATTCCCTTTTTTTCATCTTTGCCAGTTTTGTCAGGTGTTTTGATTTGTGTTTCTCCTAATACTAGTGATTTGGAGCATCCTTTCATATGGTTATTAGTAGTTTGTACTTCTTTTGAGTACTGTTTGTTTATATGCTTTTACCACATGCCTTTTGTCCCATACATTTCTGTTAGTTATCTATATATCTTGAATACCAAGCACTTTTTAGAGATATTTTTTATGAAGTTTTTTTTCCCTTCCCAATTGACTATTTTCTTTCTGGTTCTAGAAATATTCATTTTGTTTGTGTGAAAATTTTCCTTTCATGTATCAAAACTAAATATTTTTGTAATTGTTTCTTATACAGTTTTCTCACAGATAAATTATATGTTATAAATTTAATGCTAGAATGAAACATGGATGCACAATTTAGCGTTAGAAGGGACTTCATGGATCACCAAGCAGATAGGAAGCTGAGCTCTGGTGAAGTTTACCTAGATCCCTCATGACAATGCAGTCATCTTTCTGTACTTAACCTTTTTTTAAAAATGTAATTGGGAATTTATCTTGTTCTTCTCTTTTGTACAAGATACAAAATTTAAATACAGTGATGATTATCTTTTTTTAAACAATAATATGATTGGTACTGTTTTTGTTATTTGACAGTAAAAATTGATTTTTGATGGGAATGGGAATCCTTCAAGTTTGGTAGGAGGTATAGCTATGCGTCTGCCTGTGGATTGCAGTTGCTAGGTGGAGTCAGCAGTTGCAGTCCTGATGCATTTGGGCAGTGGATGGGCAGACAGTTGTGAATGAAAGAGAATTCCCTACATAGTCACTGAGCTTTCAGTGTGATGTAGTCCTACCCTGCTTTATTTCGGCTGGTGGCCAGTATGAATGCCTTGACTGTCTGAATGTAGCAATCTCATGTATACTTAAATAGCTCCATTGATTAATAAATAATTAGTTGGTCAATAATATAGGTCAGGATTTGATAGTCAAGTGTTGAAGAAGAAAGGAAGTTAGGCATCCAGTTACACAGTAAGCCTAAGCCTGTTTGCATAGTCTTTATTTAGCAATTGGTACTGCATGAAGTGGAATTCATGGCCTGAGAATATTTCTTTTACTTGCCACAGTATTAGACTTGCTTTCATTCACTGGATATGTTTACTGGAAATAGTTTTACAGAGTATAGTGGATACATTCCTCTGTTTTTACCCTGCCTGAATTAAATCCATGTGTAGTAGCTTGGATAGTCACCATTTAACACATTTTATCCATTTAGTAGTATGGACTCCAACTGGAATCAGATTTTTAAATGAAGTCACAGAAAATTAAAAAAAAATGAGACTATCTACTGTCCTAATTTGCTGACTTTGTAGAATACATTTTATTGGGGACAAAAACTTTACATATATGTGTATGTATGTATATGTGTACATATTTGTATATGAAGGAAGTTAATTTGTGTTGAATAAGACTTAGTGATGAAAGGCAGAAAAAATGTTAATGTATTTTCCTTGATAGTGATCAGAACTTGTTCCTTAATTTGTTCATTACTTTAAAATATTTACAGTCTAAAAGATACTGTTACTTTCCAATTGCATACTTGGGTGTTATGTGAAACTTGAAGCCAAATATGTGGTATCTAGTGTTGCTGAATCTCTCATTCAAGTCATTCAAAGAGCAGTGAGTGTACTGTTTAATCATTATGGTCTGGCATTGCTTTCATACCTTGATTCATCCTGGCTGGGTTCTCTCTTCACATGCCTAAGGACAAGCAGAGGGCATAATGAGAATGTGGACGTTGCCACCAATCTGTCTTGTTCTAGCCTGGAATCTTATCTATTCATCAATTAAAAAAAATTTTTTTTGCTGTCTTCATTTTGTGAAGTTTTCATTTTCTTGTCCCCAGTTTATTTCTCTGTCTCTCTCTGTAAATTATCACACTCTTTTGTCCAGCTTTCTGGACAAAAAGCCAAGTTAGGTTTTTTAATGAGAGACGGAATCTTCCATTATCAAATCTTATTGTCTAATTCTTGCTCTCCTTCCCCCCCAATGTTGTTAATGGCTTCAGAAGCCTAATTTATATTTTCCTATATTAAAATAAGAAAACCATAATATAATTGTGGCTGGATAATCTTTTTCCATCTTGAACTGGACAAAATTAAAGCCTAAGTCATATTTACTAAAATAAATTTAATTCCGAGTACTTACCTGTTTTTAAAATATAAAAATGGAAGCATGAAAAAGTCACACTAAAAACCTTTGAATTTTCGGGGGGATTTTTTTTTTTTGGTAATCTTTAGTTATCAAGAAGTCATTATTTTTGATATTTTTTCTTTAATGTCATTACATGTATATTAATTGTCTCTAGAAATTTATCACTTTTATTCTTAATTACATTCACAAAATGTGTTTGTTCTATTTTAAGAAAAAGATGTTATTTTGACATAGCATAACGATAGCTGTTCTTTGTTTGCTGGTACCCTGCACTTTTTTGTATTGGGAGTTGGGTGCAGAACCTGAAGAGCTATTTTAAAAAAATAGAAAGTAGAGTGAAATTTCCTAGGTAGAGAAAGGACCTCTTTCTGGAGTTAGTTTACAAAGGGTTTTTTTTTTAATGTCTTCATTACTCTTTCTTATTTCGGTATAAATCATGTTTTAAATAAAGTATTCAGATTTAAAGTACAACACTCCAACTCCTCATTCCAAATACTTTCACTGGCTGTCTCCCATGCCTGGAATCCTCTACCTCTTCAGCTGCCTGTCTTCCACTTCTGCTTCTGCTTCTGACTTCTCTAGCTTCCTTCAAATCTCAGCTAAAGTCTTTCCTTTTACAAGAAAAGCTTTCTCAATCCTCAGTCTTCCCTCCGTGACTATCATGAATTTACCTCATTTATCTTTTGTTTGTACATAGCTGCATGCATGTTGTCTTCCCCCATCAGTAAGACAGCTGCTTGAGAGCATGGACTGGATTTTTGCCTTTCTTTGTTTTCCTGCTGCTTTGGACTGAACTTGGTGCTAGTCAACTCCTTAAAAAATTGACTTGAGTTAGGCAAGTCTATATATCAACTCTACAATATTGTTGAGGCTTTGTCCTGGCAGTAGAACACAGAATCAGAATCTTAGCTTTAATTCAGATGCTTTTAAGTAAGAAATGCTTTGTAGGTCATTCTTCCTCTATAAGGCAGCTTCATCAAAAACAGCCGATGGGCTTGTTTTTTAAAGCAATAATTTGTTTTTGTTTTACCAAATACTAGATTTTGAAGTCTTGGTTTCATTTAAACAATAACAAACAATTGACCGCCACCAAAAACCTCAAATCACTGAAGAGAAGTGATTTGGTAAAAACAAATCCAATTGATTCACATCTCTCCAGATTTCTCTACCTTTTGGGGGGAGGGTGGAGAGAAAGATTCACATGGAGGTGGTGGTGGTTGTACACAATTACTTTTATTATCAGAGTGTTCATGGTAAAGAAATATTTGAATGTCTAATGAAATAGCTGAAAGTATTCAAATAATTTAATATTTTAGAAATTATATGTAGGAAAGGAGAGAATAACATTAATTTATGATTGCAATTCATTATAAATTTCTGTTGTAGCAATTTGTTTTGCTGAGTATTTTTTTTAATTAAAGAATGGTTCTATGTCCTGAACTATCTCTGAAATTGGCTTCCTTTTAAATTCTAATCTAAGTAGGATTCTGGATTGATGGATTCTATATTTATGCTAAAAACTTCTTACACATATTATTATCGAATGCTTTATAAATGAATTGAAATAAAATGCATTTTTGTTAAAAATGTTTTATTTAAAATATTTAACTTAAAATATCAAATTTTATTTAAAATATTTAAATTTCAAAGTGTTAATGAGTGTATTACTTTTAATTCAACACATGGGAACACACACTTGATTTGCTAGTATGCCACACCATCTCCAACTTGTTCTCTTATAAATATTCTTTTATTGGTATCACTGTTAATTTTCAGATATTGCAGAGGAATTGATTCCAGTAGAAGTATCCTGTGATCATTACATCATGATACCACCTATCATATATTCTAAGTACAGGTAGCTACACATGAACCATTCAAGGTGTATGTTGGTGAGGTTGTAAAGATATTTTACTAAGGAACTGGTGAAATCCCTGAAGGATCTCGATTCATTAGTGATTTCTAAAAATATAAACCAAGTAGTAGTTTTTTCTGGACTTATGGAGAATTATTGTCTTATTTTGAACTAATTAATTTAAAACAGAAATTGTACAGCAAATTAAAAAAAGCAGGAAGCATTTTGTTGTTTTTGTTTTCCAGAAGAAAAAGGTAAACATGGTTGTCTGTTTAACACCATATCATGTTTTCAATATTGAATTGACTGGTCAATTCTGTCCAGTTTTTGTTTATTTTTTCCTAGAGCCTAAAATGATTTTTTAAAAAATCCCAGAAAAGAAATTTTTAGTCCAAAATATACAACTTTGATATGCAAATACTTGTATACATAAATGGTTACATAATCTTTGATCTGACTCTCTTTGATGTGGGTACCTCACTATAGTGGTCCAATTCATGATCCACACATGCCTTCTTGTCCTGTAACAATTTTTCCATTTCCCATTAGTCCTTCACAAAATATCTACCTGGCATGATAGGGACCTTCCTCTAAACCTCCTAACGTTGTATGATTACTAATTGAGGATGAAGACTGTGTAACCACAAAACCAATCTGAAAAATAAGCTTTCAAATACATAATGCATCACCGATTGAAGTTTGCACGGACACTTCTTACTATAATGGAAATAACCTCTTCCAATAAATCAGAGGACTTTAATTTTAGACCTAGCTTTTCCTTCAAATTAGTTATAGGACCTTGTGTAAATTACTTCATCTGATTGGGCCTCAGTTTCTCCATGTATAAAATATGGCAAGGTGTGCTAGGTGATGTCCTGGAATTGGTCCTCCTTAGGTCTGAAATTTTTTATTTTCTTTTAGTTATGAAGTTTAGAAAATAAGATTTGAACAGCTAAAGGCACTATCTTTTTATAGTGAATAGGTGATTAAAAACAATTGAAATATGTTTAAAGTCAAATCCACCCAAGTATTTTAGTTGAGTTATTATCCTGAGTCTGTAGTTCCACCCTTCATTGTACACACTGGCACATTTAAATTCCACTCCTTCTCCTGTGAGATGTCATCCTCCCCCATCCCTTTCCCCTCAACATCTTTGCTAGGGAACAGTTGCATTTGAGCATTATTGGGGATTAAGAGTAATCATTGTCAAAGCCTATTGGGTAGGAAATCCAAGCAGAGCAACTGTTGACCATTCTGACATTTTGGCAAGCTGAGTAAACTGTAAGAAATGTGTTGTGTAACATTCAGAAACAACACAAAGCTTTGGTTGTCATGACTTGGTCTCTTCTTTGTGTTGAAGTCCAGACAAAAAACTAAAAATTTTTCTTTGGAAGGGATTTCATTTCTCTTAAGGGAAACCTATTCTGACCCTATATCTGATGAAATTTCTGAAAATGGTTAGAATCTGAGAGGGCAAACACCTTTGATCCTTGTCTAGTTTCTTAAATGTTATTTTCATAATAATAAATGGATTTTCTTCTCCATTGATGCTACCAAGAAAGAGTTTTTTTAAAATAAAATTGCAGAAGTTTGAAGTCTATTTTTTTCCCTCTAGTCAGATGTCACAATGTCACTTAGGTTTCATGGTGGAAGGCTTTAAGAGGAATCAAGGTGAATAAAATGGGCTGAGGTGTGTGGATGTGGGCAGAGGGTACTGAATTTTGTTCTGTTTAAAGAATGAAAATTTTACCTCAGCTTTTTTCATCTATTACTGTTTATTACCACATTAGAACTAAGACTACTCCCCCACATCCTTTGAGGGTTTCTTGTGTATGAAGGTGATAGTTGAAAACAACTTAAGTATATAATTCAGAAGGAAATTATTCCAACGCCTTCAGTCCATGTTTCATTCTCTTTTATGTCCTAGTTTACGATTGTTGCATATGTTTCAACCTCATAAATATGGCTTTTACAGTAATTGAGAATAAAGCAAGATCAATTTTATGTGATTTTTTTTTGCAATTTAGATTCTAAAGGATTATTTTCAAAATTGGCACTTTTATTCGTGAGCCCTAATTTGTGGGCTTGATCATAGCAGTAATTATCAAATAAGCAAATTTGTACTGGAATCCCCAGTTTAGCCATTTGCAGGCATGTCTGTGAATATCTCAGTATCTTGTAGTTTTCTTGTCACTGTGTTAGCTGTTTCCCCCCACTTTGATTTTGGTTTGTTGTGTTTTACTATTTTTGTTTTATAAAAAATGAAACAAATATTGCTCCAATGGCTATTTAAAAAATTGCTAGTATAATAGATCATAATTTGTCTTAAATGTAATAGGCAATGATTATATACCCACCATAGGCACAATGGGTTTCATTCCTTTGAGGATGAGAGCAATAAGAAATGCATTGTCTAAGTAAAAGGGTTATATGCTATTTGAAGAGGAATGAAGAAACAAGTGGTTTAATACACAAATTTCAAAATTGCTTGGTTTTTGCTTTATTTTTCAGAGTATCTTCAAATGAACCAGTCATCAACTGGTGTGTCAGAAACATAATTCTTGTGATCTTTTACAAGAAAGGTCCTAAATTTGAACCTGTTACTAGAATAAACAACTTGTGATGATTATTCTTCCATTGTAGAGCCTTTTTTAAAAGAATAGCAATTTTATAAGCTATGAGAGAAACAAGCTGAGGCTTGATCCAAAGACAAGTAGAGTCTGCTGTTGGCTGAAGTTTAAGAATAAACTAACAATGTGCTTGTTTTGGAGCTGTCATCACTTCCTATTTAGTCAAAACTTTATTTCTGTCATAAACTGAGTTAGTTACACAGTGGTATGAATGTGGGAGCATTTTTATTGCACTTTATGACCAAGAAATGAAATGGGTAAGGGAAAATGAATCTCATTCAGGAAGAATGCATGTGCACAGTCACATACTGCCTCTGGATACAACTGCTTCTTGTAACAATGTGCTGGGTTTCTCTGTGACTTTTCTTAAAGCTATTTCTTTGGAGTACTAACTGCTTTATAGTATTGGCATCCATATTTTAATAATAATTTTATCTGGTTCAAATATGTAAAATGTAGGAGAAAGTAAATATACCTATGGATTTACCCGTCAGGAAAATTTAAAAATGACACTTTTCTATCTTTCTGTTTGTGAAGTTTCAGAATCTAATAACAAGTAATAAATATTACTTAAAAGACATTTAAAAATTTTAACAAAGTATTTTGAAGACTATTTAAACTATTTTAAAAGTATCATCTTCAGTTAGGCAGTGGTTCTCAACCTTCCCAATACCATGACCCTTTAATACTTGTCTGTGGGCATATCTGCAGGTGGGTGGTCCCGCCTGGAGACGGATAGAGGAGCATTGTCTCGGTTCCTAAGACCATTGGAAATATGTGTTTTCTAATGGTCTTAGGCGACCCCCAAAGGGGTTGCGACCCACAGGTTGAGAACCACTGAGTTAGAGGGAAGTGATACATCACTCAGAATCATTTCTGCCAGTTGATTCTTTTTTTTTTATGAAGAAAATAGCTAACTTTTAATGGCAACACTAATTCATATTAAGGAAATCACAATCCAGTTGTTCTTACAAAGTGTTTTCCAAACAGGACTTTGCTCTATGATCTGGGCTTTAGCCATAATCATTCTCTAACGAATGTTGTCAACATATGGTTTGCGAGTGCTCTTAGCCATCGTGGTCATAAGTTTAACAGCATCTGATGGATTGTAGACTGGAACAATGTGTAAATTTTCACCTAGGAATCTCTGTTGAATCCTGGACATCAGCCTCCATTCTCGAGGACCATGGAGGACAGAGCAGAGGGTCAAAAAGCTGTTCTGGTGAATCCTCATGAACTTCTCAATTTGGTCCAAAAGGGTTTCTTCAGTTGTCATAACACAGTCCTGAGAGTCTAGTAGCAAAAATGCAAGCCCCAAAAGAGAAAAAATAATGGATCCAGGTTCTACTGAATTTGAAAAATGAACTCTGTGGTTTTCATTTTTTAAGATGGCTGCAACTTCATGACTTTCCTGTCATGATGGGCAGTGGCCACCACCCTGAGCCTCACTTTCTTCTCCAGTAAAATGGGGGTGAGGGCCCGCACTGTCCAGGTTCACGAGGACCATCCAATAACTGGCCTCACAGTGAATATTTGCCCGCTTCTTCCTCCCCTCCCCCGCCCCTGGTCTCTGGAAGCTTCTAGAACTTGCTCGGGAGCCTGCCAGTTGATTCTTAACTGAGGCATTGAGTCAAAACAATATTTTAAGCATTTAGTAGAATGTAGCATTACACATTTGGTGAAAATGCATGTATTGTCATCCCAAAATTAAATGAACTACCTTTTCTGGAAAGAGAGGTTTTTTTTTACTTTTGTTTTGAGTGCACCTCTCCTTCTGTGCTTCAATAGGATGGTAATAATGATTTGATCTTTTATTCTTTTTAGTGTTCCTTAAGCATTCCTGTGATTTTAGGCAAATTTCTTCACTTCGTTGGCCTCTGATTTCCCCATTTAAAAGTGAGAAAATTATGCTGTATTATCTTTAAGTTTCCCAAGACTCTTATTGTAGGACATATTTAAAAATATTATTTTTTGGAACATATAATTTGGGGGAATGCAAAATGGGAAGCAAAAATAAAATCGACAAACAAGATTCCTTCTTGTCTTCTTGCAATGTAAAATATCGCTTGTTATTCCACTTGATTATAATTTAGCTACTTATTAATGGTAATATCATCACAAACCTCTAAAGTGGAAGAGACAAAGGACAATTTTCTTTTTCCTTTGGCTGTCAATTCCGAAAGTAATATCATGAGGTGTTTTTTTTTTAAGAGATTCAAGGCTTTTTACATTTATCATATTTATTTCTAAAATTAAAACTAATATATATTATTAAAAAATACTGAAGGACATTTTATATTGAATAAGAAAAGCATATTTTTATTGCAATGCAAGAAACATTTCTTGTTCATTTTATCTTTGTTTCCCAAGTCTAGCAGAGTCCATTGAACGTAATAGGTGTTTCCTGCAAATTTGTTGAACTGAATTAATTACTTCCCTATAAGAAAGTCTTTGTTCTGGGTGCTAGGCAGATAGAGACAAAAAAAAGAAACATTTCTTGCCCTCAAGGAGCTTCCGTTTTGTTGGATGGTGTCCAACAAATGCACAGAAAAAATACGAAGCAGGCATAGACAAAGTAACATCACAAGAGGGACAGAGAACTAATGCCAGGAGAAAAGTAGGAGTGAATAAGGAGGAAAGGCCCCTTTGGGTAAGAGAAGCTAGTGGGCTGTGAACAAAAGGGGAGGAAGCAGGCATTCCAGACACAGGGGACCATTTGTGCCTTTGCACAGGGATAGGGCATGGAATATGTATCCTAGAAACAGCTAGCAGACATTGACTGGAATAGAGTGTGTAAACAGTACTTTTTAAAAGCCCAGAAGTTGTATTGTGGAGCACTCTTTTTACTAAAGACAGGTTGAATTTTATATTTTATCACAGGGGCCACTTGAGGATCCTGTGAAGATTTTTGAGTAGGAGTAAAACTTGGTCAGATTTGGGTTTTAGGAATAACAGTGTGGCAGATCTTTGGAGGGTGAATAAGAGAAGGAAGAGGCCAAGGTAATGAAGAATGATTGGAGGCTATACAGTAGCGATGATTAGGGCCTGACCTGGGCTAGATCATCTGTGAGTGGAGAACTGGAGACAGATGTGAGAAATAATGTGGAGATAAAGTCAATGAAACTTGCCTGCTGATAGGATTTGAAGGTTTTAAGAGAGGGGAGAATCAAGGATAACTCCAAGGCTGTGAAGGTAAGGGAATGAAAGGATGATGATGTCATCAAGAGAAACAGAGAAGTTTTAAGGAAAGGGGTAGGTTAGGTTTAGGTCAAAATTTGAATTCTCATCTAGAGAAAGCATTATGGGGTCTGAATGCAGATGGTAACAAAATACTCACTCTCTCTTTATTTTGTTTTATTGTTTCTTCTTCCTCATTATTCATTCCATTGGTTATAATTCTTCTTTACAACTTGACTAATATTTAATGTAAAGGTATATGTAGAACCTATATCGGATTGCATGCTGCCATGGGGGAGGAGGGGAAAGGAGAGAGAGAGGGGGAGAAAATTTGGAACTCAAAAACTTGTGGAATTGAATGTCGTAAACTAAAAGTAAATAAATTTTTAAAAAAATTTGAGTTCTCTTTTAGACATGTTGATATCTATGAGGCATTCAGATAGAGACGTCCAGCAGGAAGTTGGTAATAAAGCATGGGACTGAGGAGCCTGTTTAGGGCAGGTAGGTGGCTAGGTGAATAGAACTAGACCTGGAGTCAGGAAGACTTGTATTCAAATTTGGCTTCAGACATTTCCTGGCTGTGTGGTCCTGGGCAAGTCCCTTAACCTCTATTTGCTTCAGTTTCCTCATCTGTAAAATAGGAATAATAGTACCCACTTCTCAAAGTTGCTGTGAGGATCAAATGAAGTCCTAATTGTAAAAGTGCTTAGAATAATTTATGGCACACAGTAAACTCTGTATAAATGTTAGCTATTATTGCTGTTGTCACTGGGTGGATTTTTTATTTGTCTGTATAGAAATAAAGGGGCAGGTAGGTGGGGGCCGTGAATAGAGTGCTAGGCTTGGAGTCAGGAAAACTCACCTCTCTAAGTTCAAATCTGGCCTCAGATACTTACTAGCTGTGTGACTCTGGGCAAGTCATTTAACCCTGTTTGCTTCAGTTTCCTCATCTGTAAAATGAGCTGGAGAAGGAAATGGCAAACCACTCCAGTATCTTTGCCAAGAAAACGCCCGGCATGGGGTCACAAAAGAGTTGGATATGACTGAAACAACTGAACAACAGCAAGAAGCAGAAATGAACTTGTAGGTGATGAGATCACCAGAGGAATGAGTGTAGAGAGAAAAGCAAAAAGGGCCTGGGACAGAGATTTAGGGAACATGCACATTTGGTGAATGAATAATGGTGCTGCATTAAAGGAGACTGAAAAGGAATAGTCTCATAAGCAGGAGAAAAAATAAAAGAGAGCAATGATCACAGAAGCTGATGGAGAAGCATTTATAGGAGGAATGATTGACCATGTTAAAGCATGAGGAAAAGTCAAAAAGAACAATGAAAATGAAGACAGGGACCTTGGATTTAGCTTTTAAACGTCATTGTTAATCCTGAAGAGATTCATTTGTAGACGGGCTTGGAAAGCTGCTGGTGAGGGCCTGGTGGTGAAGAAGTACCAAAGTTGAAGGTAGACAGTCTTTTTTGAGGGTTGACTATGAAAGGAAGAAAATATATAAATTAGTAGTGGGGGGGGGGGGGCAGAGCTAGCAAAAGGTGTTTGGTTTTTTTTTTCCTTAAAATGATGGCAGAAACTTTGACATGTTTTATAGGCTGTAGGCAAGAAGCCATTAGATAAATGGAGACTGAAGAAGAAAGAAAAAGGAATTGAATAAAGTGACAAATTCTAGGTTGCAACAGAATCCTAAGTAAAAGTGGAGAGGTTATACTTGGCAAAGCGCATCTCTTCATCAGAGAGTGGATCAAAAGCAGAGAAAATGGGAGGAATGAAGGGTTTTGAGGTGTGTAGTGGAGGAGAAGAGGGAGCTTGAGATGGATGGTCTTTAAGTCCTTGGTAGAAAATGAGATCCTCTCTTAGAGGCAGGAGGGAGGAGGTGATATTGGAGGTCTGAGAAGAGAAGAGATTTGGAATTATGGTTTAGGAATATATTTAATATAAAGCCAAGTTGTCATGGGCTTTTTTTTTGGTCATGTTCATAGCAAAATATATCATAGAAATCATAGAACACAATGTAGGAGGTAAATGTACAAATCTGTACTCAGTCACTCATTTTTATGAACTTGTTTTATTAATACAGGTTACTAAAATTTCATTAGCTTTTCATCTTCCAAGTATTATGGGAGGAACATAAAGGTTATTTGTGAGTGAGCTTTTTATCATTCTATCCAATATCCTGCATATATGAATACTGAGAGGGGGATGATAATTTCAGTACATCTTGTAATGTGTTTACTGGAGTCAACCAATAGAGACCATTTTTAATGCATTCCCATTATACTCAATCCAATGGGAGAATAAAAAAGGAAACAGAAGTTATGGTCCTGCCCATAGCTGAGTTGAAAAGATAAAACATTCAGCAATTCAATTTAACTAACATTTATGATGTGTTTAACATGTAAAGCCCTGTCTAAGACATTGTGGGAGACTGCATGTTTACCAGGGCAACTGAATAACCTGCCACGTTCTTCCCCAGGCAGCTCTTATAACCAGTCCTCCTTGCCCAAGTTTCTTGTACTGGGCTGTCTTTGGATGGTTCTGATTTCCAAGGCCTCTGAGGAAATGATATTTTGTGACTTAAGGAATCTTTTTCTTTCTTCCTTGCCACAGGAAGTCCCTTTTGAAAAAATCCTAACAAAAAAAAAAAGAAAAGAAAAAAAAAGAAAAAATCCTGACAATCTAATGTGATTTTCTCTCTTAAAAACAGCTAAAAATCCTTATCCCTTCCTGTTTCTTCCCATCATGAGCTTCTCTACAGCCCCATGTTTAGGTCTCTATTCCTTTTAGAAGATATAGCAATGGCTATAAGGTAAGTACGCAAGGATGTGTGTGACGCTTTAAAGGGCAAGGCCATCTGATGTTCTTTTAAGACAGAGTTTAGGTTCCATATTCTTCACAAGTCCATCCTTGATTCTTCTCAGTTAGAAATGAAATATTCATTCGAGAATATTATTAATCTGTTTGAACATTATCTATCCACTTGCCATATTCCATCTTGTACCTTAGTTATTGTATACATAGTTTGTCCCCTGCTATACTCGTTTATTCTGTGTGAAAAATAGCTTATTAAATTGACCCGTTCTCTGACTTCATGAACCCTAATAATCTAGTAGGGAGATATAGCATAATAAATTTCTGTAATTTAAAATATAGAATAGTAGGTATGTAAGAGAGAAACAAAGTTGCTAAACAGAGTCTAAGCAAGGAAAGATTACCAGGGGGCTATGAGAAGGCTGTATGGAGAAAGTTGCATTTTGGCTAGGCATTGAAGGATGGATAGGATATTCTAGGAATGGCATGAGGAAAGAAAGCACGATGAAAGGAAAAGCACAGGATGTCTACAACGAATCATCTAATCTGGTATGAGCTTTTAGCACATGGTAAAGGAATGGTATATAAGATAAGGTGGTGCCACGTTTATGAGACTGTTAAGTGCCAAACGAAGGAAACTGTAATCTGGTAGGCAATTGGGGGTTTTGAGGAGATAAAGCACATGTTCAGATCTTATCCAGGCATATTAGAAATACTTAAAGACTTTGAAATCCACATATTGATAAAAGATGATGTTTACAATCAGTTCTTGCTTTTATGATATAAAAGGGAATCATAGGCATGGAATGGTAAAATGATGGTGAATTAAAATAATTATTTATTCTTTGGAATGCATTGTATATTTTGTGATACTCAGTTTACCTGAAGAGTTGCATTGTGTCTAGGATATTATTTAAATGATTTTGAATTCCTGTACTAAAAAATGGGGGGAGAAACGGAAAAGAAAACAGCTTCTAAAAGCTTATGTGTATATTTCTAACACTTGAATTTAACTCCACTCTCCCTCCCTTTCATTACTACAAATAATTTGGGACATGTAACTTGTAGAGCAAAGACTATGTATCCTTAAGAGTCGTACATATTTAGTTGCTATACGTGAATTAGTTTATTTGTTTGTCTTCGTTATTCATTTGTTTTAGTGTTGCGTCTTTTAGTCCAATCCTAATTTATTTTGTCTTTCTTTCCCCTATGACTACCTTGGCACTTAGTAGGCACATAATAAAATCTTACTGAATTGAATTAAATAAAATTATGTCTTGGCTGGAGAATTTCTCACCCATTTGCTACAGCTGACTTCTTCTTACCTCTTAGCATGTATTAAAAAATGATGCCCTCTGTGTGGCTGTGGTTGTGAAGACACAGCAGTTTTAAAGGTCTTTAATGACAGTAACTTAAAAGATACGAAATTGTAGTACTGCTTCATGAAATCTTATCTTTTAAAAAAATCTGTTTCTTCATTTCTCTCTTTGAATGTGGTTCATTGTGATCCTAGCTCACTCTTCATTTTATATGTGTGTGAGTGTACTTTATTCCTTATCTGTGTATATGTGTATATCTCTATGTTTGAGTGTCCTGGTAATATTTCTCTAAATCATGGTAATTTTGTTTGACATCTTGTATCAGGTTTTTGGTATAGACATGTTGGTGGCATTGAGCTTACTTAACTCAGGAGATACACGGTCAGTTTTGCAAATTACTGGTCGGTAAGTCAACGAGCCTTTATTAAATATTTACTGTGTGCTCAGTACTTTTCTAAGGTCTGGGAAGATAAATGCAAACTAAAAGCAGAGTTCTTGCCCTCAAGGAGATTACAGTTTAATGGGGAAGACTACACCTAAAAGAAAGCTGGAAAGGGGAGGAGTATGGAGGCGTGATGGAGAAATCCAGTGGACTAGACTAGTGGGAAATAGACATGGTTGACCTGAGTACTCCTCGTAAATGGAAATTCTAGGAAGAGCCCTAAGCCCTCAGGGCCCTAAGGGCAAAGGATGCTTCAGAAAGAAGTTCTAGTGATTTGGAACTGGATCTAGAATGGGTCCAGCTGAAGTGGTCTTTCAGGAAAAGGTTTCTAAGACATGATAGAGAAGGCCCAGGGAGTGCAGTCTGGTGTTCAATTCTCCTCCCCTGCTTCCCTTCCCCCGCCTCTCCCCAAATCTCTATAGTTTCCTGGCCAAAAATTTTTTTCAACCTTTTCCTATTCCTGGGCAATGTCACGTATGCTACAAATTCTACTTCTAAGACAGAGTAAAGTCCAGCTTTTAAAGTGGAGGCAGAAATTATTATCCAGTGGTTTATTTGAAGTTTATTGCAGCTCTGTCACTGATTTAAGAAAGTCACTTGAATATTTTGCCCATATCTTCCCTGATTTAAAATAAGGACACTAATTTATTTTTTTAAAAATATATTTTTTATTTATTTCATGAACTATTTACCAATTACATGTAAAAAAATTTTAGCATTCATTTACAGATTTTTGAGTTCTAAATTCTCTTCCTCCCTTCCCTGTCCCACCCCTTGATAAGGCAGGCAATGATATTGATTATGCATACGAAGTCATGTGAAATGTATTTCCATGTTAGCCATAATATTTATTTTTCAAGAGTGTTTTGAAATCATCAAACATAGTATAGCAACAGAAGTTGATTGTTTTCATTTTTATACTTTTAAAAATAAAACTTACATATTTAAACATCACAATTTTACTATATCTTAAAATATAGATATTATACTCTGAAATTAGCAACTGTTGGTGAAATATTTTTGGAAATGGATCCTTTAATTCTTTATTAGAGGTGGTGAAGCAAGGACATTGGATTTCTGGCTCTGTTGTTTTGACTTTAGGTGGAACAAGTATCATTTTTAAAAATTACTAAACCTTTACTACTCTGAAGGTATACAGTATTTAAACAATAAAAGATGTTTTCCTTAAGGCTGTCTTGGAGGAGCTTAGATTGTTGTTTTAATATGAGCTTTTGATCTAAACTTTTCCAACATTCCTGGGAAAGTTTCATAATATTCTACATACATACATACATACATACGTACATACACACATACACACATACACACATACATGCACACATATATGTGTGTATAGCTAATTCTTAATTTGTAAATGGATTTCATTTCAAAAATTTATTTGTAACTCAACTATTTGGAAATTAGACTATCTTTTCCCATAGAAACAATTTTATAAGTGGTAATTATGTCTGAACTCTAGGGCTTATAGTACTTTAGAAATTAACTGCCATTTTTCATATGTGAATATTTATTCTAATTTCCAAATAACAACTATGAAGCATTTAGAGTAACCAAGGTTTGCGAATCTTCTGAGACTCTGAAAATACAACCTTTATTGTGCATAAGACTTCCCCCAATATGACTTATCTACAGTTCTTCACTCGACACCCCATACTATATCTTCATGATTATAGTAAAATTTATATTGCTATATTATTTTGATGGTTCTTGTCCACCTGTTGAAAACATTGACATAATCCCAGTGCTAGTAAATCCCATAAAGCTGAGACCTTCTTTCACTGGGGTTTCTTATTTCAACTCAATCACTCTTTTTGAGTATATATGATAGACTCAGTGTACAGCTTTCAAATGATTTAGTTCCTTTTGCTCCAACAACAAAGATTGATATTCAACAAAGAGTTACAGTCCCAATTTACTCCTCTCACTCTCCATATCATTTTGTGGCAGCTGTCATCAAACATAAGTCACATTGTTCTTGGGGCTGTGGTAGTCATTTTTTAACATGGCGGATGTTATATATGTGAGGCCATTTGGGTAAAAGATTCTGTTATCAGAACAATCGTGCTGTGAGAAGAGGCTTATACAGCTGCATACCACACTTATTAACAGAACCAGTATTCAGTGGTATATTACCACAGAGTAACTTTGAGAAAATCCCCACTATCATACATGTTAGCATGTTTACAGTTAGCAAAAATTACAGAAAAACAACAGGTAGAAAAGGCTGTTGAAAAAGTGATTTTTGTTTTTTTAAAGCAAGCCTTTGAGCCCAACTAACTAATGGAAAGTGGTTTTGTGTTTGTTTGCTGTCACTAGGAATTCTTTTTAGAAGTTCAGTAGGGGCTTGGTATGAGTGTGGCAGCTGACTCCCTTATTCTATCTCTTCGGACTAGCTAGCTCATTCAACATGTCCTCGTATTGGCAGATCAGAGGTTACCAGATGAATGACCATTCTGCTCAGTCGCAGGGTTTTAGGGTAACCCTGGTGGAGGGAATGTACTCTTACTCATAATTATTCCAAATAAGAGCACTTCAGCCCCTACTATATAACGTGTTAGTCAAGGTGACGCTAAGAACTTTTCATCAGAAACATACTAAAAGAAAGTAAAGCAGCAATAATTAAAACAAAATATTCTCCCTATAATTCTGGAACACACTCTCCCATCAATGGACACAAACTTGTACCATAAAGGAGAAGCACATGAGTTGGGAACGTGGAGAGGAGGTAGGAGTAAACTTAACCATTTACCAGATTTGGAGCCTTGATGTCTGTTGTTCCTTTCAGGAAGAATCTCTAAAAGAGTTCACTCATGGATGGGACCACTTTCCCTTTGGAGATCTCTAATCTTTCACTAGTTGGGATTGCTTCTTCTAGATGACATACTATGTTAAGCTCTTGTAGTAAAACAGAGACTAAAGAATTTTTCCAGGTTTTCCCCAAGGTTGGGATCTGAGGGGTTTCTACCTATCAGGCAGTGTATGAAAATGTTCTTCCCAGCAGCAGTTTGTTCAACTTTGTACCCCGTTCATCCCTTCTTTGATGCCTAAGCTTAGATCCTCTACCAATAGCAACTGACAAGCCTGTCTTCTTTTAGTCAGAAGGCAGTGCAGACTATAACCTCTTCCCTTAGCTCTTCAGCTCTGAAGTTTTTTCTCATCTAGGCTCAGCCCTCCTTGCTTCAAGGTAGGGTCCTCTTGCTATGAGAAACCAAAATCTGCATTTCTGTCAGTCATGCCACAGATATGCAGTATACAATCATCCCATCATCACAAAAAGTTCTTTGATTAAGGATTTCCCAGCTGTGAACCTGAAAATGTTCAGAACAGATAAACGTAAATTAGCTCCTTGGAAAACAGGACTATCTTTGGCCATCTTTGCCTTCAGTAAGCACTTTTCCCTGAGGGCTAATTATGTGAATATTTTTCACACAACTGTCATTTCAACAAATGAAATATCCAAATAAGGAAGGGACAGCACCTTACAGGAGGATGTCAAGGACTTGGCTTCCTGGAAGCCAGTTTTTTGAGAGAGAACCATTCTAATTTAGTAACATGGACTTGAATCCAGCCATGGTAGATCAGTGTTTTAACAGAATACAGTAACTTCAGCCCAGACAGGAAAAAATGGAGTCAACTGAGAGGAGGTAGTATATTGAACACAGAACTTTATGAAAACTCACTGTTAATGACTTAAGGAAAAATAGTTCTTGCAATTACAACTGTCCAGGCTTACTTAAATTAGTTGTAAATTTCACTTCCTCTCTCAGTTAAAACATTTCCTTTGTCAAATGATCTGGGACACAAACACTGTTTCATTGTCTTCTTTGCAGCATTCAGGAAAAAACATTCAAGTTCTTTAAATAGATTTGCAGTAGGTTAAGGTTCAGAACGCAGTAAAGCTTTTTAAGTAAGAAAAATCAAAAGGTTTTTGTAGCTTAATTATAAGATGGACTTTTTGAAAGACATCTCTACTCCCAGTTTCCCTTAAATTTGAAATTTGAATTGATGGAATTTAAATTAGGTGAGGATTTTCAGGTCTACTTCTATTTACAGAGGAATAGAATAAGTGACAAAGTATGGAATGTGAATGTGATTTGAACCTTTAAGCTGAAGCTTGAGATAATTATTTTGGAATCCAACTCTTCCCTTTTTCTTTTAAGTGTGGCTCTTTTGCCCAGAAAAATAAAACAAAACAAAAATACCTCAGAATAATTTTAAGGAAGGCCATTTAAGAAATGTGACTTTATGACATTCAAATGTGGCATGTTTTAACAAATTTTAGTTAGTTGGACATATGTTACCTTGTAATTATTGTAAATGTTAAAAAAAATCACTTAACCTATTGATGAACTTAGAAATTGAAATTATATTGAAAGAATCTTTGATTTTCCAAAGCATTATTTTGAAAAAGCTAATCAATTCTCAATTAGGCTCCTTTTACTGATTAGTGAGACCTAAAAATTTAGAGGGTAAAAAGTTATATCATGCTTTATATGCAGGCCCCACGCCCCCAAGTTTATCATATAAATTGTACAGTAATAGAATCTGAATTATTAAGATTTTTGTACTTTTTTCTGTTGAGGGTCGCATCACAAAAACTAAATTGGCTCTTATAGATTGGGGTTGGAACTTTAGCAAGAAAAATGTACATAGTTGATAACTTTATTGCCTTTTCCCCTTCATTGTTACAGCACCAAGAAATGAAATAGGGTCCATGTACTTTCTAGTACATTAGGCAATTGTGGAAATGATGTGAGAATCTGTATGCCAAATGCAACTTGTCTTGGAGAATTGCCTGGAGACACTTAAAGGTTAAGTGACTTAGCTATGGTCTTATAACCAATCTAAGCCTGTAAGATGTGATCCCAAGTCTTTTTTTTTTTTTTACTGTGAGGCCAACTCTCTGTCCTCTACAGTACATTGTCTCTAGACCTATAAAAGATAAAAAACAATTAAGATAAGTTATGACAAGATCTCTTTAAATTTCTACTTGGTAGAAATGTTGGGCAGCTAGGTGACACAGTGGATAGAGTCAGGAAGACCTGAGTTCAAATTTGGCCTCAGACACTATCTGTGTGACCCTGGGCAAGTCACTTAACCAACCCTGTTTGTGTTAGTTTCCTCATCTGTAGGAGAAGGAAATGACAAACCACTCCAGTATCTTTGCCAAGAAAACTCTCAAATGGAGTCACAAAGAATAGGGCATGACTGAAACAACTGAATAACAACAGAAATTTTGCTTTTCTGTTGATCAGGAAGAGGAAAGAAAGATGTGAAAAGAGTGGTGAAGATGAAGGCCTTCATGATAATTTCTTTATGAGGGTATATGCATGTGTAATGATGAATATACCCCTTTAACAACATAACCTCTAAAATTTCTAATCTCATTTAATGAGAATGAATTTGCTGATCTAGCTCATGGATGTTGTAATTGAAGTTACACAATTAGGGAACATTTTTCAAGACTGAAGATTCTATAAAATTTTTGTATAGTAGCAGACTCAGCTTTTCAGGAAACACGTAACAAGTGAGGAGAATCTGATATAGGGAGGTTTTCAATGTTTTCTGATATAATAGACTTGAGGGCTTTGGAACTACCTGTGATATAGCTGAAAGAACCCTAAATTCAGAAGCTGAACACCTGATTTTGAATTCTGACTTTATTCTTTGCTGTGTGACCTGGGACACGTGATTTAGCCTCTTTGAACCTTAGTTTTCTTATCTTTAAAATGTGGCTAAACATTTTAGCTACCAACTAGCCAATGAATCCATGAGAGAAAGTAAATAAAGCACTTTCTAAGTAGCACGTGTTCTTCGTAATGATTATTATCAATGAAATAGTTTGGTTTGCTGTCGGTTGTTGTCCTTCAATCTCGGAGTGGACCAAAATGACATCACCATGCTGAAGTCAAGTGTCCATGTATCCGATTGTGACTGATCAGACCAATAAGAACACGGAATGCTCTATCCCAGGTTGGGGGTCGGTAACAGTTGGTGTGAACATTTCAGTTGGATTTTCCAAATTTGTACATCCTGCATTTCCTTTGAGCTGTTTCAGTTCTGCTTTGCTCAGCACAGCACCTTCTCTGATGTGGCCATGCCTTGCCGAGTGCTCCTGTTTTGTCAGTGCCAGTGCCAGTGTCTCCCATGTCCCAGAATCTATTCCAAAGTTCTCGAGAGAGACCTTGAGAGTGACCTTGTATCGCTTCGTCTGACCACCATGTGAATACTTGCCCTGTGTGAGTTCTCCATAAAACAGTCTTTTTGGCAAGCATACGTTTTGCATTCTAACAATGTGGCCAGCCCGTCGGAGAAACAGAGTTTGAATGCTTGACAGTTTAGTTCAGGTAAGGACTTCAGTGTCTGGTACCTTATCCTCCCAGGTGATCATGAGAATCTTCCTAAGACAATTCAAATGGAAGCTATTCAGTTTTCCTGGCATTGCACTGATAGACCGTCCAGGTTTCACAGGCATACAACAATGAGGGTCTGCACAATGACTCTGTAGACCTTCAGTTTATAAGAGCAACAAAACTTTATGCCAACATGCTAAAACCATATTTGTGGCTCACCTCTTAGGTAAATAACACATATAAATGGATGATAAAAATGGGGGAAATTTTGCTGCAACTTCTAAAATAACCAAGTTTTCTTGGGCTTTTGGTACAGAAATTGTGGGTATTATGTTCTTTTGGTTCACATTTCATTTATTCCTTTATGAAAGATTAATTTGCATGTGTTTTAGTCAAAGGAATCATGTTAACCGAAGCACCTTGCTTGCCAGGGTGAATAATGGTGTCCTGGCTACTCCGTGAAGTCTGCTCACATTTGCCTTCACAACATAATTTGTGAGTGTGTTTCTTAGAAACAACACCCTTTTTAAGTTAACCATGATTTTCCCTGTTTGCTTGAGGAAAGCAGCTGAAATTTGTGAATTCTTTGGTCAGGCAGTAAAGGGCACTTGTTCAGAAGTATGTGCATTGCACACAACTCTGTGTACCTTTGAGCTGCTTAATTTTATCACACGTGAAATACCAAATGTTGGAATAAATTTAATTACACAAATAGAGTTAAAATGGATCTTTTGCTAGGAATGAATGACCTGATTGTTTTCAAAACATTTTGGTTTTAAGAATAAGATCCTTCTTTTTTTTTTCTCCACTTTAATTTACAACTACATTGTTAAGAGATGGATGCTCCCCATCTGGTTACGCTCCTTTCTTTAGGGATGAGGGAGGGAGGATGAGGGAGTTTAGTGAGAAGGAAATGGTAAATGTGAGCAATGAGTTTATTACTGAAGTATTGATTGTCTCGTTTTGTCATCTTTTAGGGCATGCTTTATGTTTTAGACAAGAGAGTGTGTGTTAACAGTAAAATGAAGCAGGATTGGATCCACAGAATGGTTCCGTGTTGTGCTTAAATGTGGATTTGCCTCCCATGTAGTTCAGCACTGCACAAAGAAGATGATGTAATCCTTTTAGCTGTTGACCACGTGGCAAGCATTCTGTCATTGGTCTTCACATGGATACCTCAGTGCTGCTATGCTTCATCATCTCAGGAGCCTCGGTACATTTGTAATTTGAATTGAACTGCTGTCACTCTGCCTTGGTCTGTCTGTTTGAGTGCTTGCCTGTTTCTTTCACTCAAACCACCCGTGTTTACATGTGTGTGTTTTGTGATGGAGTGTTACTATTATATACACAGGATAATAGGGATGACTTTCATGAAGAAAGATTATAAAATAACATTATAGACAGCTGTGGAGACTTTGCTCCTCTACTGGTTTAGAATGGGGGGAGGGGAATTAAAGTTGCTATGAGCAACCGTTTGCCTTGTGATAAAAAAGAAAGAAAGACAATTGCTCTGAAATTTTTACTTGTTTTTTTTCCTTACCCTTCCTTGGATTTCAACTATGGATTACTTGAGTCTATACATTTTCCAGAGTTGTGGACAAGTAGAATATTATATGTTCAAACAAGCTTATAGAATATGATTCCCCCCCCCCCCCCAAAAACCCAAGTTAACTCTGCTGCAAGGAAAGTGATTTAGAAGTTGTTTATTTTTCTGTGTTCAACATTTTATCACATATTTTACTTATGGTACCTGAAAATGGCTTGATAGTATCTGAGATTAGACTATGGAAGATGAATTAATATTTCTCCATTTAAAGAATTATAGAATTAGAGTCGACCTTAGAGCCATTCTCCAATTGGTAAATGGTCTAAAGATATGAACAAACAGTTCTAAAGAGAAGCAGTCAAGGCTATTTATAGCAATATTTTAAAATGATCTTGATCACTTCCAAATAAAGACATGCAGATTAAAGTAATTTAGAGATTACACCATGTACCTAGCAAATTGCCAATGATGACAAAAAAAACCAAAGATAAGTATTCTAGGGCTTATGGGGAAAAAAGTCACATTGATTTAGTTTTATAGACCTGTGAATGGTTATAGCCTTTCTGGAAAGCAATTTGAGATTGTATATAAAATAGTTTCTAAACAGTGTAAGTTCTTTATCCCAGATATGTCACTGGCAGGCCTATACCTGAGAGACCAAAGAATTAGAAAAGGTCCTATATGTACAAAAATATAGCAGCTCTTTTAGTGTTGGCAAACAAAACAAAACTGGAAACTAAGGACCTACTCATCAATTGGGGAATGGTCGAACAAATTGTGGTATATGAATGTGATGGAATATTATTGTAATATAAGAAATAAAGATATAGATCATTTCAGACATGTATGGAAAGACATGATATAATACAGAGTGAAGTGAACAGGATCAAAAGAAAATTCTATACTATAACACCAATATTATATAAATAAACCATTGTAACGATTTTTACAAACTGGTAAAGAATAAAATGAGCAGAATCAGGAAAATAATTTATATAATAACAAAATTGTAAAGACAAATGACCGTGCAAGCTATAAGAACTGTGATCGATGTAAGTAATCATCCATGATTCCCGAGGATCGACGATCAAACATGCCACTCCTGACACAGTGAGGGATTCGGGGTGTAGAATGAGACAAATGTTATTTGAGCATGACCAATGAGGGAAGTCGTTTAGATTGACAATGCAGATTTGTTGCAGGAAAGTTGTTTTTCTTTTTTCCTGCTTTTTTCCCCCCAGTGGGTTGAGAAGGAAAAGAAAAGAAAAGATTTTTATTAATTAAAAAAAAGACCTTTAATTTTTTTTTTAAAGAGATCATTTAATGACAGAATCTTAAAGAGTTGGAAGAGGTCTTCAAAGTCAGCTAGTCAAACCCAGATGTTAACAAAAATTTATTTGACAATTTTCCTCATAAGCCTTCCCATAATGGGGGACCAGTTATTTCCAAGAAAAAGCCTGTTTGACTTCTGGATAGGGCTGAGGGTTAGGGAGCTTTTCTTTACATCAGTCCTGAAATATGCTTCTTTGTAACTTCTCAGTATTGGTGTTAGTGCTTGTCTCTGGGGCCAACCAGAGCAAACCTAATCTCTCTTACAAGTGAGAGCTCTTGCAATATCTGAGGACAGCCATCACTTCGTTCTTCCTGGCCTCCCTCCTCCTCTTCTCCAAGCTAAACATTGTTCAGTCCCTTCCTTTTATAGAAAAGGGAAAGGTTAAGCAAATTTGTTAAAGAGCCTTTTGGCCACATCTTCAACTCTACTGGAGAAATGACAGAAAAATATACATGCAGAACATCAAGTAAGGGAAACGCTCATTTTATTAGTGTAGAAAAAACACAGATTTCATGTCAGAGTACCTGAGTTTGAATCCCAGATCTCAGTTAGCTGGGTAAGGTAGTACAGAGATTGCATGTCTTGGAGTTTGGAAGACCTGTATTCAAATCCTGCCTCTTACACTGATCCTGAGCAAGTGCCTTTGTTTCCTTTCCTGTAAAATGGGGATATGAATAGCACCTACCTCACCAGTTGTGGTGAAGCACAAATATCGATAGATCTAGTGCTTGCAAACCTGAAAGCTTTGTATAAATGCAATTTGTTGTTATTATTATTATATCTGTGCAGCCTTAGGCAAATCAGTCACTTCCTCTCTCTGGATCTCAGTTTCCTCATCCATAAAATGAGTATGACTGTTCTGTTTCTATGATACTTTCAAGCTCCAAAACTATGATTGTTTGAACTCCTCCTTTATAAGAAACTTCAGAATATAGAATGCTTGTCCTGATACAGAGAACCAGTTTTGGGTGTTGTTTTTGTTTGTTTGTTTGGAAAGATTGTTTCTCTCCCTTGGTATCAATTCCTAGACAAGGAATGACCGGCCTTCTGGGGCATGGCTTTGTCCGTTATTACATTATAGCATTTAGATACTATTCCATATTAATGCAAAACAAATTATGGAGGGTTGCTTGATTTCATGGTTGATGTATTCTGAACTGAAAATACCTTGATTATAATAACAAATTAACCTGTTAGAAACATCATGAAATGGAATTGGGTTTGGGCTTAAAGCCTCTGGTGACCTTCTTGTTTTAAATGTGCCAATACTGATTGTGATTAGCTCCTGAAGACTTGATAGAAGCTGACAGAATTTAACTGCTGTGTAATTAAAAGCCAGGGGGCCTTAATCTGAGAGAGTCATTAACGCCTATGTGATTAAAAGCCAAGGGAGCCTTAATCTGAGGGGTCAAAGTGCTTTACGGAGAGGAAAATGGTTTATTCTTATGACAACTTTTAGACAAAATGAGACTTAAGTGGATTAAATTGCAATTGTTGTAGTCTTCATTTTGCATTTTAGGAGATTAAGTCAGAAATATTTATTGAATTCCTACTGTGTACAGAGCATCAGGGATTAAAAAAAGTTACCTAGGGCAGCATGGAGTGGGGGGTCTGAGGGAGAAATGATTGTTCTTCAGAAATTTATTAATGTGTGACAACCAGCTTTGATAAACTGGACTCTTCTCACCAACGCAAGGTTATAAGACAACTTCAAAAGACTCAGGATGGAAGGAGATGTCTACATTCAGAGAAAGATCTAGACAGAACAGAGTTTAAATGCAGACTGAAGCAAACTACCTGCTCTTTTTCTTTTCCATGTTTGGTTTTGTTTCTTTTTTCCCATTGCTCATTCCATTGGTTACAACCCTTCTTTACAATCAGACTAATGTCCAGTGTGAAAGTATTTGCAGATCCTATACTTGATTGCATGCTGCCATGGGGGCTGGCGGGGAGAGGGGAGAAAATTTGAAACTCAAGGGATTGTGGAACTGAATCTTGTAAACTGAAAGTAAACAAACAAATCAATAAAAAAAATTTTAATTTTAAAAATTTTTCTAAAAATTTAAAAAAATTTTAAAAAAGAAATTTATTAATGTTCTAAAGTGGACCTTCTACATCAGTACAAAACTGCAAATAAATAATAATAATGGATATTTAGTTTTTTAAGTTTACGCAATTTATAAACATCATGTCATTTGATCTTTACAGCTCCCTGTTGAGGAAGATACTGAAGGTTTTGTCCTCATTTAACAGATGAGGAAACTGAGGATCAGAGAAGTTAAATGATCATGCCTTTGTTTACATAGGTGGTATTAAGTGTAAGATGTAGGGTCTGAAGCAAATTCACTTCTGCTCCTGTTTTTTCCACTATACCAAGTAGTAGGTTCAGATTTCAAGAAAAACACCAAATAAATGAATGAATGAATGAATGAATAAATATAAAGAGAGAGCCTTGTACAATTCCCTGTATATTATAATAGTCAATAAAATTTTCATTATGATAATAGGACAAACTTTGGATTTAATGTTTTATCACTTAGAAGGATGACAGCAAACCTTTTTTGACTATGACAGTTCACATTTGTATAGTTTAAAAAGTACTTTCTTTATAACAACCCTGTGAAACTGTTCATCAAAAAATGAAAATGAAAAAACTGAGGCTTAGGGACTTTTCTGAGGTTATGCTTTTTTAAAAACTAACCTAACCAGCTATTTTTGCTTTTGACACGTTCTTTAATTTATTGTTGTAACTACTTATAGAAGCTAAAAAGGTATGGATCCTTTCTTTCTGCTGTAACCTAATCTTGGTGTTAATTTTATTCCTTGATCAGAATAAGGTTCCATTAGAAAGAATGACCTACTTCCTCTTCTTTCTATTAATTCCCCACATATAAACACACACATATATTCATATTACTCTTTAACATAGTTGAACTTCCTATGCAAATAACTTTGGGTTCTTTTTTCAAAATATATGTGTCCTCTATTTTATCCATCTGGTTGATTGTGATTTCATTGCTTTTTCTTTCATACATCTTCTCCACTTTCTAGCCTTTCAAATATAGCTTTAATGTCGATCCTAAATATCACACTAGACTCTGCCCCAATCCTTCATGTTTCTCTTCAGTGTCACTCTGGACCCATGTTTAGTGATAAAAGGTTATGATGAACTTGACTTTGCAGTTAGTCTTCCACAAACAACCTAATCTGTAGCCCTGGCCAAAGTGGTACAGATGGAGCTTTGCAGGTCAAAGAAACTTTTAGAACTGTTCTTAGTGGTTTAACACACAGAGTTCCACAGGGGTTTTTCCTCTGTCTATTTCTGTTGAGCTGGTCTTCCATTAAAGTTCCGTTTCGATGCTTGAGGAGTACAAGCTTTGGAAGGTCCTGCCAAGGTAGAAGAGTTTAGAGTATGGGCCTGGTGAAAAAAATGCATGTCTGTTGCTCAGGGACAATGATCCAAGTTCTGGGAAGTTCACATGGCCAGGTTGGTTGTCATGTAATTTAGTTTTCAGCCATAGAAACTCTTTAGAATTACCTTTTGGGTTATCATAATAATAGCTAATAGTTATATAGCACTTACAATGTGCCAGGCACTGTGCTAAGCACTTTATAAATATTATCTCATTTTATCCTCAAAACAATGCCGGGAGATGGGTGCTATTATTATTTCTACCTTACAGATAAGGAAACTGAGTCAGACAGGTTAAGTGACTTACCTAGGTTTACATAGGTGATGTGTTTCAGAGGCTGGTTCAAACTTGATCTTCTGAACTTCTGGCCCACTGCTCTATCCACTGTGCCACCTACATTGTTAGAAGGAATACTTCTATCTGCTAAATCATGTATATTTAAAAGAGTTAGCTGATAACCCAATGTCTTGAGTATCTCCCCAAACTGTTGTCTTTCAAGATCACCATGCTAAGTCAAGATTGCTCTTTTTTTCTTTATGTCCTATCTCATAACCCTACTGAAGAAAAATGCCCTTAGGGCGATTTCTATAACAGCCTGCCAGACAAGTACAGGCAGCCACAGATTTATTTACACATGACCCAAATATAAAAACAATCAACACTCTGCTATTCAAAGAAAAACAACACAAAATGCAACTTGGAGGGCTTTGTTGTTGCTTTTAGAGAACATCAGAGGACAGACTAGGAGAAAGGGAGAGAGCTATGAAAATGATTCACTTCTTAAAGACACTCACCCCTGGGGTGGACTCCCGGGGGGCCTTTGCAGTGGTGCTTTTGTTAGAATGTACTTTCCCATGTGCAGCCTGAAAATTTTAAGTTCCTATTGTCTGAAATTCCACCAATTTCATTTGAGTTAATAAACTTCCCACTTTAAAAATACAAAATGTGGTGAAGTAGGGAGTTTCAACCCTGTCATTATCACAATCAACAATGAAAAATTTATTAAGTGGCCTTTCCATGGAGCAACTGTGCTAGCCTAAACACAGTAGGCATTTTTCTTGGAACATGAACCTATACATTATCGTGGAGAGAATGGGAGAACTAGGAACTGGCATCATTGACATGTTTAATCATATTGCTTTGGGTTTAGCACCAAAGGCTCTGGATTTAAATTTAGTCCTACTATTTTAATTTTTTTTTTTTTTTTGCTTTTTGGAAGGGAGAAGGCAGGGCAATTCAGGTTAAGTGACTTGCCCAAGGTCACATGGCTAAGCAGAATTTGAACTCAGGTCCTCCTGACTCCAGGGTGGGTGCTCTATTCACTGTGCCACCTAGCTGCCCCACTCCTGCTATTTTCTACCTGTGTGGTCTTAGGAGAAGTCCTTTAATTTCCTAAGTCTCAGTTTCAACATTTGTAAAATTAGGGTGTTGAATGAGATGATAATGGAGCTTCTTTCCAGCTATAAATTATTGATTCTTTTTTGTGAGCCTGTGAACTTGCTGCTTTCAGCTTCATTGAGAAAATGGACAGTTTCATAGGAATGGGAAGAAGAGGTAGATCACTTTGGAGCAAATAGTTTTCAAGGGTAAGGCCTAAAGAAAGTGCCCCTTCACAGGATTTAGGATACTCTGAGAGACCTGGGACCCTGAAGAGAAATAGCAATAGGTGAGAGAATGCCCAAAATAAGTATTACCTCTTTTAGTAGTTCTCTCAGTCAAGCTAGTGCTTAGAATGAAGAACAAGAGTCTCTTCCTCCTTTTTCTTTGCCTTTCCACCTATGTCACATTATTTCCTGCTCCCAGGATTGAGAGTTCAAGTAGAAGAAAGAGGAGCAAAGGGGTAAAAAGGCATTTCTGGGCTGTGTGGGAACCTTAAATACCATTTATAACATATACACAAATACCAAAGTATATTTCAAAACATCCAAGGTGCAGATTGTTTCTGTTCCATAGATATCTAAGTAAATACTGTGATTTCATTTTGGTACATACATAAGTGAGCTTAACTAGTTTGAACTATTATGGAATTTATTTCAGAGAAGAATCTGAAGGAGGGCCGTCTGTAATATCCTGTTCTTAATTTACCAGTTTTGGTCTTTCCAAATTAAAAGATTTGTGAAAATCTAGTTTGCTACTACTGTCATGACAAAAAGTCTAGAAAAGAAAATGAAATTGTTGCGTAGAAACTGATGTAAAATAATGTATTTATTGCCCTTTTAAAATTCACTTTACTTCTTATGAAATAGTCAAATATGGGAATCCTTTTTAAGTATATACTCACAGAGGTCTGAGTATAAGACTGACTATTTGGATGACTATATTTTGGGTGACTAGATAAAACTTGTTGTATAAAGCTATATGATTAAATACTTACAACTATTCAAGATGCTCAGGAAGTACTTGCTTGGGAAGCAACCACTTCTTTTTTTTAATTTCCATTTTACCTTTATTTGCAACAATGATTTTGTGGCAAAACCTGGCAATGCTTACAAAGTGAAAATGAATGTTCAGTTCTTGTTGTACTTGCACTTGAAAAAACCTCTTCTAAGTCCAGTCTTTCATCTGGCCTTAATCTCAGGTGTCAGTGGCCTGGTTTACTCATTGTTGGTGTTGTAGTTCCTTGGTTGTAGGATAGTTAGTTGGGTAACTCATGTCAGGTTCTTCCTTGGCCCTTGTACTTACCTAAATGGGTTGTGAGGGACTGAAGAAGAGAGGGCTCATTATTATTTTTCCATTAGGTCAGAGATCTTTTAAAAAATATTTTTAGATGAGTTACACCTAGACCAAAGGAGTTCTGAGAGTGTGGTGAATATAGCCTGTATATGTGAAGCTGACCTCAAGCTTTATTTATATTGTTCAATGCAGGATGTACCTCTGATTCTAGACAGTATTTAAAATGCTTGTGGATGGTTTCTGAAGACTTATGATTAGAGATTATAGAATAAGCAGACAAAGCTTTGCAGCTCCCTATGTATGTTTGACTTAAATCTCATGTCTTTGCATCGTTCATTTTGCAGAGATGAAAAACTCTTCCATCGATATAGATGATACCTCTAACACCAAGTAGCCACTGCAGGTGAAGGGTATCTGCCCCTTCAGGGGAAGACGGCATTTCAAAAGATTTCAACTTCATGAACAATCTTGGGCCTTAATACAAAGTCACTGAGCGAACAGTTTGTCATAGTTGGTACATATCAAAGGCAATTCATATTTAATCCTTATGGAATTTCTGGGGAAAGGATACACACATACACACACACACACACACATACACACACACACACACAAAACCCAATCCAAAGCGTTGTTGAAAAAGTCTTACACTGTGTACTATTCCCACTTAAATCAGGCTGAGGTGCTGAAAAAGTAGATTAGTTTGGGTAGAGCCATCTGCAGTGATGATGATCCTGATGAGGACTGGCCAGAAACAAGCAGAGTGTCATCAAAGCAGAAGAACCAGTTACTCAATGGGTTAAAACTAGGTGGGGATGAGATAAACAGAAGCTTCAAGATCTGGAAGTGAGTTAGTAATTTGGCAACTAAAGAAAAAAATAGGCAAACGTGGGTTCAAGTCATGTAACAATGGCCGGAACTCAGTATCCAGGGCGCTTTTGTTCATAAAAAAAGAAATATTTCTCAACTGAACTTGCTTGGTTCAGTGACCATGCCAATACTCCTTTGAGCCTGAAAGTTTGGTGCTAATCTTGTTCTTTTTTCATTTCTACACCAGCTTTAGCTGTGGACAGCTCCTTGCCTCTGCAAGTTATGTCTTTGATTGCTTTTAATTACACCACTAAACTTGTAAGAGCAGCATTGGGAGTAAACACCATGCTCCTTCCTGGAAGACCTTCCCAGTCCATTGGGTGAATGAGCACTGTGTGGGTGCTCATGATGCAATCAATTATTTCATAGGCATGGAGGTTCTGGGAAGGATCCTATGGGCTAGTTCTTTGATTTATAGCCTCCTTAGTTGTTGGGTCCTGTATTTGACTCTATGGACACTGCCAATCCAGTACTCCAGGTTCTCTTGCCTCTCTGCTAGTACTGAAGGTTGCAGTGGTAAATACTCAAGAATTTCCAAAGCTGAAACCAAAAAAAAAAACCCTAAGCATTTGGGGCAGAGAGTTCCAAAACAAAAAACCATAGACAGAGAAGGTCCTAGGGACTCTAACCTGTAATTGCAAGAGGGACAATTGTATTAGAGGTCTTTTGTTGAAAGCCACTACTTGTGTTTCCTACTTGCCAGAACTATCCAAAAGTATCCAGTGGTAGATTTCATCTCATGTCTAAGCAGCTTTGGTGGTATCCAAGGTGGGTAATAAGCAGAGAGTGCTAGAGCCAGCTCTAACCAATACAGATTGTTAAATTTTCACAGTGAAATTTATACCTCAGAAATTGCTACAAATCCAGTCCCAATTTATTGTTCTGTCAATTGTCTAAGCTTAAGTATTAATAAAGCAGATTATACTTAAAAGGGCGTGTGAGCATACATGTGCCCCCTGGACCCACCTCAGCCAGGTTGCTATTTAGCACCACATCCCTGTACTGTTTTATAAACATTGCTTGAACTCAGCAGGAGTGAAGGAGAATGCTAAATGAAGCCGTCACCAGACTCTAGGCCTGATGAGCAGAAGCTAATGGCAATAAGAATAAGAATACTGACAGGTGTTTCTGTGGCATTTTAAGATTTGTTTCGCATCCCTCATCTCATTTGAGTCTCACACCATCCCTGGTTTTAAGTGTGACTCATTGTCCTCCGGATTCTGGAGGTATTACTCAGGCACCCAAGGGATGGCAGGGGGCGTTGATTGTACTGAAATATTGAGGGCAAAAACCAGTTTTTTCAAAGGAGCATTTTGAGTGAGTGCGTTCATTATGAAAGCAGAATTCTTGGTAAAGGGTAAGGAGAACTGATTGTCTTCAGCGAGAGTGTACGGCATCCTTGGGCAGGCCTCAGAGGCTCACTCTGATCATTTGGCCTGCCACTCAGACCGTGGGTGTTGTTGTGTGGTGCGATTAGGTGAAAAGTGTTGTCCAACAGGGACGCTCAAGAGATTCAGTCCGAGATGACGTAATCTTGGGGACGGATGATCTCGTAAAGAAACAAAAGTCTTTGGCAATGGAGGCAGGGATCCAGAATAAGGCAAGAAGTACGTGTGTGTGTGTGTGTGTGTGTGTGTGTGTGTTTGTGTTTGTGTGTCTGCGTGTCTGTGTGTGTGTGGTTACCATCTCCAGGATGGATTCTGGCCCTGGTACTAGGGCAAGTGTGAAGTCTCAGGAAATCTCTAGTCAGGGTTATGAGGGGGAGGGTATCCCACAATTTATATGGCCTTGAGGATTTCTTAATTAGTTCTTTTATTGTCATAGACCTTGAACATACTAGGTAAATACATGCTATATCCAAGGCCACACACACACACACACACACACACAACCCAAGCCCTGTTAAGGAAAGCAAAAGAAGTCCAAGTCCTGATTCAGTAGTGATTATAAAGCTCTGGTTTGCTCTCTTGACATCTTTCTGGCCCATGCCTACTTTAAAAAAAAAAACCAACATTCCCATGGTGCTCTACCAGTGTGGCTGCTGTCCATAATCCTTTCCCAAAGAGAAAACACGTGAATGATTATGCATATTTCCAGGATCCATCATTGTTCCTGTGGTGGGGGTGGGGGTGTGGAAGGAAAGGAAACACAATTCCAAACACATGTCCTACTGCTAGTAGTGTAAGACACAATGTAATAGGCCTCGAGAGAGGCCTCTTCTTCAACAGTGGTGAGAGTATGGAATCTAGGGCTTAAACTCACAGCTTGTTTTGTATGAGATTTCTGTGATGGGTGTTGCCCCATCTTTGTTATTTCAGAACTATTTGAGCAGATGAGAGTTACCCTGACAAATGTTAGAAAAAACCTGTTGAAGTATCAGAGCTGAAATGTGTCAGGGATAGGACTTTTGGTGGCCTTGTGTGTGTGCCTATCTATGCAGACATGTGGCACATTCCTCTGAACCGCTGTTATTAAAATCCCTATTTGTTTTCATTTACTAAGCTAAAAGCCTGGGAGAGAATCAAGAGTTAAAGATACTGTGTACGGAGTAGCAGCTCTCCTAAGTTCATTTAAACTTAACCCAGAGTCATCTCTGAGAGAATTCATTTATACCCCATACCAAAGAAAATTTCTCTGGGCTTGTCCTATTCTCCTCTGAGTCCATGTAAATGTAGCTTTGACATTAGATTCTTTTCCTCTTGGCTAGTGAAGTGTACAAGAATCAGAGAAGGACATAGATTTGTTGTAAAAGAGTAGGGAAAGTGAAAATTAATGTCAAAAATTTCTCTTTATTCCTGCATTAGAAGACCTTTTACTCTCCTCCTGTTCAATCCTCCTCTTCAGTTTCCCCATTTGTAAGACTAAAAGAATAATATACATATTCAAATTAAGTTAGGTGAGACAGAGACAGAGAATGTCCAAAACGTAGATATTTTGTGATTAAATATAATACATCCTAATTTTTTTGTCTTATTTCTTATTCAGTACTTAGTTTAATTTTCATTTTGTCTTTTTACATACATGTTTTCCCTTTTAGAGTGAAAACTACTGTCAGTTAGGGAACATGTCAGGTTTGTTTTGTTGTTATTTTTTTTTAAATCTTTACACTTAGCAGAGGGAATTATATGTAGATAATACATCCTTACTCTAAATACTTTGTTATGAAAATACTAAAAATATGTATATTTAAATATCTGCTCGTTGATCGAGGAATGTCTGCCGAATTAAAGTTTTCAAAAAGTATTTTTCTATTGAACTTTGTGAGTTTGCTTAAGGGAAATAATTTTTAATTCATTGAATTTTATTTTGGAGGCAATTGGGGTTAAATGACTTGCCCAGGGTCACGTAGTAAATGTCAGTGGCAGGATCTGAGTTCGGGTCCTCCTGACTCCAGTGCAGGTGCTCTATCCACTGTGCCACCGAACTGCCCCAGTTCACTGAATTTTTAAAATCCTTTTGTTTTCATCAATGGCTTATGTCTCATTAGAAAAGTTATTAAGCATAAATAAAGCAGTAATTTAAGACTTTTAAATATGTAGTGGACTAATAGTCTTTGCTGGCTTTACAGTTTAGGGAATCACATTTGATCCATGTTTTAGAAGAAACAGTTTTAATATTTTTTAACATACTGCATTTTGAATTTAGCTGGTCACTAGTGATACATATTAATTGTTCATTTGGTAAGACAACCAGCTCACATTTATCTCTCCCCAGTGACTGGGAGTTGTTAGGCAGTCAATAAATATTTTCTGATTGGTGGATCAACAGAGATTGAACAAATGAATAGTGACTGCAGCTATACTGGGAAGAGGAAAGTCCTGCTTCTGTTTTACATAGCAGACATCCCTGTTACTAATGGTCTTACATTTCACTGTCAGGAGAAGGGGTGTAACTTTGTGGGAGACTAGGAGAAATTGCATTAGTGGGAAGAGAAGAAAATAAGCATTTATATCATGTGCCAGGAACTATGCTAAAAGCTTTTTATAAATATTACCTCATTTGATATTCACAAAAACCCATGAGGTAGGTGCTATTTTATCTCCATTTTTCAGTTGAGGAAACTGGAGCAAATAGAGATTAAGTGACTTGCCCAGAGTCACACTGCTAGGAAGCATTTGAGACTAGATTTGAACTGAAGTCTCCTGACTCTAGGCCCTGATGAGGCACAATGTATATGATCTTTGTTCAGATGATTGGAGCTTGACTTTAATTTTAAACTGACATATTGGTCCAAAGATAATTAGTAATTAGTGCTCCCCCCCCCCCCCGACATTGAAAGGGTAGAAAGAAAATTTTGGCCATTGCTGCCTAACTTTTATGACCTTATGTTACCCCTGTTCATATCCACAAGGCTGATCAAAGAGCAAGGTTTGCTGAATAAACACCAATGTACACGCTTCTGTCTGAAATATTGCTATTTGTGTCGTATAACTGCTCCTGAAGGCCTTTCATACATTAAATTAATGTCATGAAAAACAGTACTAGAATAATATACATTCATGTCTTCCAGGCTTAGGAATATATAGAAAAGATAGTTTGATACATAAAAAATGAATATTTCAATAAAATAATATATATTTGGGTATTTTTATATAACCATATATCTGTGTATATATGAATACACAGATACAGATTTATTTGTATTAGAGAATTCTAGCCTATTTTGTCTGTCACACAATATTGTTATTTTGTGGTAAAGGTAAGAACTGTGGGTAGGTGATTCATGTGGTATTAGATCCCTTGGATTAAAAAATAAAACCCTCTAACAATAAAGAAGCATTTACTAGGGCCCTGTAATCTGTCTATATTTCCTTTACTTGTAAAGATTTACTCTGCTATCTTCCTTTGAAAAGCTACTCCTTCTCCCTGATAAATGGATGTAGCCATGCCAGATTCCATTTTTGATTTGTGAGAAATAGAAAAGTAAAAGCCTCTCCATTTGCTAGCTTCTTCCTCCTCCTGCCCCTACTTCTTTCCTTTTTTCTCCTCTTCTTCCTCCTCGTTCTCCTCTTTCTCCTTCTTTCTCATGGCAACAAAGTCCTCTAGGTCTTTCATTTCCTGCCCCTAAAGAAACTGTAGATGTGAAGATTCATATAACATTATCCTCTGAGCCCTTGTTAAGTGCCTGTTAATACACAGAAGATTTAAGTACTTTGCTCTAAACTCAGTTTATTTCACAATTGAAAAGTTCCATAAATTTAAGGTACTAAATAATTTAATATAAAATCAAATTAATATCAGTCAACCAATAAGCATTTAGTAAAGTTCTACTCTGTTCCAGGCACTGTTCTAGGTGCTGAAGATACAACACCCATATCATCTATCTAATGTGATAAATAAAATGCTTTGTGACCAGTGGACTATGGCAATTATATAGACTATTGTGTCTATTGCTGTTGCCTTAATATTCTCCAAGAATCATTTGAATTACCCCATTCACTAACCTCCTGGGGTTTCCTGGTTGTTGTTTTGTTGTTGTTGTTACTTATTGTTGCTAAAACCCCAATTTTTTTGCCAAAAGTAGATACTCTGACACTGTGCTTTGATGAAGCTGATCTTTCTATTCCCCACATACTAGATACTCAACTAACAGAATATTAGAGCTGAAATGAACTTAGAGACTGTCCCTCCTCTTACATAGAGAGCACTAAAATCCAGAAGGGAGAAAGCTCTTGCTGCAGATCACGCTGGTAGAGTAAGAGGTCTTCAAACTCAGGTCCTCTTTTCATTGCACTAATTCTGGCCTTCCTGTTTTTGCTCTACTTTTGTCTCTGCCTCAGAAGACTTCCCTACTTTCTACTTAACCATTTCTTATCCATTCTTAACAACTCAATTCCAACCTGTCAGTGGTGAGAGGACAGAAATGAGAGATTAAATCCTAATATTCTATACCCACTTCCGGTAATGATAGACCCTTTTCTCATTAATTATCTCTTATTTATCCCGTATACATCTTGTTTGTACATAGTTTACATATTGTACGCTCCAGTAGTCTGTGAGCTCCTTGAGATCAGGCATCATCATTTTCTTTCTTTGAACCCCTAAGGCTTAATACAGCGCCTGACGCATAGTAAAACTTAATAAATGCTTATTGCTTGATTGGCCTATATAAATCTGATTGTCTTAATCATGTGCTATCAGACTGGCAATTTTAAAATAATTTGTTGTTGTTGTCCTTTTGATTGTGTCAAACTCTTCATGGCCCCTTTTGGGTTTTCTTGGTGAAGATACTAGAGAGGTTTGCCATTTCGTTCTCCAGCTCATTTTACAGATGAGGAAACTGAGGCAAACAGGGTTCAGTGACTTGCCCAGTGTCACACACTTAGGAAGTGTCTGGGACAGATTTGAACTCAAGAAGATGAGTTTTCCTTTCTCCAGTCCTGTCACTCTATCTACGGTGTCCATATAAAGAAGCACTACTGGTATAAAGCCCTTTGACATTTAAATGATGTTGGGTTGCCACTTTGATGAAGAGTTTAGAAGTTCATTTCTCAGTCCTTGTGGATTTTTAGGGTGCAATATCAACTGTTGTCCAAAGAGCACTAGAACCTGGTATGCATAAAACTATCCTAAATTATTTGATAAAGTAGACATAGAGGTGTAGTTCAGCACCACAGAAGGTGATCATCCATCATTTCCTTTTTGACAAAGGCATAGGAATAGGCAACATGAGGTACAGCTGGCTGTCATTTGTAGCAAAAGTTTAGCAATGGAGGCAATGACATATTATGAGGATATCTCTCTATCTAGAAGCAGATAGATTATCTAGAATTAGGTATCTACAAATACGTAGATAATACAGTTGATTCGCATTCACAGATGCGATATTTGTGAATTCACCAACTTACCAAAATTTATTTGTAACCCCCAGATCAATACTGGTGGTGCTTGTGTAGTTGTTCATGGACCTCTGTTTATTTTCTTATGATTGCAAGATCTTTGAGGGCAAGGACTGTCTTTTGCCTCTTTTTGCACCCCCAGTACTTAGCATAGTAATAATAATTACTATAATTTTTACAATTAACACATAGTAATAATAATTCATAAATGTTTATTCAAAACATAAATATTTATTGAATTGGGTTCTATTCTATTAGATTCTATTAGAAGTTCATCTGTAAATTGGAGATAATAATACTACCTCTCTCACAGGGTTGTTGTGAGCATCAAATGAAAACAGTGTATGCAAAGTGCTAATAAATTATATTATTATTATTACTGATGTTGTTATTACTACTAAAGAGCAACAATTCCCATTTTGTCTTGAGAAGTATTAATTGAAGTTAATTGAAATACACTTCTTAAGTTGTAGGATAGTAATGTTAGAGTTGGAATGGACCATAATGTTCTCATTTACCCTCTCTCATTTTTTAGATAAGTGAATTGAGTAGCCAGTGAAATGGTACCCTCACTGTGACACTATCATTCATTGGTAGTTAGAGGTATGACTGAAATCCCGATGGCTTAGTAGTATCCAGCTTACCTCATTTCCATGTCCTTGTCCTTTAAGCTATTTCTGTTCTTAATACTTACTCAAAATATCAAGCATAAGAAAGTTAAGAAATTGTGCAGAGGATGTATCATACACTAAAATATCTCTAGTTCTTTAAGATGTTATTTCCTTTTCTATTCTCTTGGTTTGTTCTGGGTTTTTCTTTTCCCCTAAACCAATGCTAGTTACAGCAAAAGACAAAAAACAATGTTAAATTATGTGGATTTGGCTGTTATAGCACTATAACAGTTGCATCCTTGTATAGAGATAATATACTCAGACTTTATTTTCCTTAGAGTTCTGATATCTTATAGGTTATGACCAGAAATAATAGATTCTAAAAACATATGAAATGATAAATTAAGCTGTGTCTGACTGTAACTCTAGTGAAAATGGGTTGTCTATATAAAAACAATGATGCCCCATAACTAAACCCATATTTTGGTGTAGTTTGCAGACATCTGGTATGTGTTTATGAGACCTGGATTTGAACATTCTATTCACTTTCTCCCCATTTTATAATGCCTGATTTTATCAGGAACATCAGCAAATATTTGCAATTTTAAAATTTAGATTGTTAAGTGAAACAATAGTGAACCAAGTTAGGTTAACATCCAAGACCGAATTTGAGGTTTGGTAATAGACAATGCAGCTTCCTAGGTCATTAAACAGACTTTAGACAAATCACTTCACACCTCTGTGGGCCTCCACTTCCTCATCTGTAAAAAGAGGGTTAGATGTGGCTCAATTGTTTTTTTGTTTTTCTTCTAGCCCTGAAATTCTGAGATTCTGTGATTCTATGTGATTCTATGCAACCTGAGAAGCTCGTTTGGACGTTGTTCTTATCTTGTCTCTGAAACTCTGATCTAAAAATTCAACCTAATTAAAATGCTTTTTGTTTTGATTTGCTTTAATGTGCATCCACATACATTAAAATAGCTGCTTCCACAACTACGAGCTTTGTTAACTCACACATCCTGCCTGCCACCCTGTGCAGGCTTCACATCCTGTGAATCATACTGCAGGCACTGCAGTGAAAACGTTGGTAGTAGGAACTGCCGATCAGCCTGGTTGGAAAGGATGACATCACCTCCATTAATGTGTGATAGGGACGGCTGGCTCAGGGATTGCCAAATTTTGCAGATATTGAAGAAATTCTTATGTATATTTGGGGATCTCTGTGCATTGTATGTGTATGTGTTTTTTCTAAATATTTAAACTTGCTCATTATTAAAATTCTATAATTCTCATCAGGACTAGGCAGAGCTATTAACTTATATCCTCTAAAATTTTAAAATATGCCATCTTTTATTTATGTTTTTAATTATGCTAAAACCTTTGTTGTTTTGAAGATGGAATTTGGTGTTTGAGTTTTGTTTTGTTTTGTTTTTTTAATTTCCTCGCCAGTGATTTTCTCAAGTGAACATTATGCTTTTGGAACTGACGGGCAAATGAGACCTTTGAAAATGGATTAGTAATACAGTTTATATTCAACATTGTCTTATAAGGGCAAATTCACATAAAGGAAGCAGGGCAGACATGCAGAACAAGTTCATTTTCATTGGCAGTTCCAGTGATCAGGAAATAATTGTGGTTTTTCTGACCCTAAATCAACATCTGAGTCATTTAATTTGAGAATTATACAAAATTTATAAGAAGTGCTTGCCAGATATCCCAAAGAGAAGTTCAGAAGAATATTATTAGTAATAATAAAACTCTTCTGTTTTAGTAAAAATTACAGTGGGGCAAACTTTTCTAACTTGATTTGAAATAGCCAGAATAAAACATTTTGCAGTGATAATGTGCTTGCTGCATAGAAGCTTTTGGCCACTGCTAAAATATTCCTGTGAAGCTTTTTATTCTGAAAGGCAAAGGATAACATGGAATATTTTTATAATTGTACTTCTTTTAAAAATTCAATACCAAAAGAATGACTGAATAAAATGAGCATTTGATGATTAATGACTGAGAAAAAAAATGAATGTTTTTTTAATTACTCCAAATTCCCTAGAATGCATTAAATACAAGTCTTTTCAAAGTCTCTTTAAAAGTTAATGCGTTATTGATTTAAATAGTAGCATCCTATGTAGTTGAAGTTTCAAGTTATTCATTCAGTAAAAGTTTCTCTATTATAGAAGGATAACTACCTTAGAGAATATTTCTTCTCAGGGAAGAGATTACTTTTTTAAGGGACAAAACTAAGAAAACAAAAACAAACAAACAAAAAAAACCCCAAACCTAACCATAACGTACAAATAGTGCATTTGTAGATTTTTTTTTCAGATGGATGACTTGCAAACTAAAATGGATCTGTTTATCCTAATGTTTGTTTTTCTAACTAAAACTAAAGGGAATGAAATATTGTGCCTGTGGTCTGAACTATTTGGGAACAATTACAGGATGATAAGACATTATTTTATAACTTTCATTGGTTATATTTAGCCAACGTTAGTTTCTCCTGGCCATATGTTATATCAATAACCTGTACTTTGGTCTTAAAAATCAAAGCAAATTATGGTAAGAAACATGGTGGGAAGCCCATTAGGTCTTCAACCAAAAAACCCTCAGCCTTAGTGATTAGTTTATAAAAGGTTGATTTTAGAACACTGCAAAATTCATTGTCTAGAACTATATGCATGGAGGGCCTTACTTCTAAAAGATGCATGAAGTATGAATTATTGGGAACACTATACAGTGGTTTTGCAATTTCTTTTCAAACTGTCACAACTTGAATATCAATATCAAGTTAAGATTGCTTCCAAGATTACAGCAAAATTATTCTTTTCAATTAACATGCTGAAACATTAGGGTTTTACATGTTGAGATTAAAAAATTATCATTATCAATGACTAACTTGACTAGTAACCCAAAAGTAGTTATTTTATGCCCAGTTTCAATCTGTGAAAATATGTTTTTCAATCTCTGAATAATGTTTTCTAACCATTCAAGCAGTGTTAGATAAGACTAATCTTGAGCATGGCAAAGTAATTTTATCAACTTTCTGAAACTTGCTGTTATAGGATTTCATGTGTCTTGTAGAAGCACTATTTAGGGATTTTGATTTCATGGTTAGGAAATTAAGATCCGTTTCAGGGTGCTGCATCATCCTAAATATGAGTCTTTAGGTAGGAAGCTGATTCTTACCTACTGGATAGGAGGACTATTTTGAGTGTATTGACTATTTTGAGGAATACTTTGTAAAGTTCTTTTTAAAAATTTCTTTGGCAAGAAGGGGCTATAAAAACACCACAGTTCTCAATTGTTGCTCTTACTATAGGTACTAGTTTTCCTGTAGAAAATATACTTAATGTTAACAAATGGTTAGTCTTTGACCCCCTCCCATCCCCCATATGAGTGATGGAGGGCAAGTTGCTTCACCAATTTGGGTCTCAGTTTCTTAAATTGAAAAATAAAGAGTGGGATTGCATGATCTCTAATGTCCCTTCTAGTCTGAAAGCTCTATGTCCATTTATACATCCAGTATTCATTCACATAAACAGATTTAAATCTGGCTTCTTAACCTAAATCATCTTCCCACTCCCACCCCCAGTTTGTACAGACCTTTTTGCTGCTTTAACACCAGAACTTTGCAAAAAGTTTTTGGACTGTTTTTACTCTCATTCCTAAATATCTCCTTTCTTGAAAACTCATAGTCATTGTTTGTGATCTTTCAAAATGGAATGAAATTTCACTGTTTTCTGATTGCCTTTCCCTTTTCAGAATTCATCATCTTCATCTGTAAAATGTGGGCTCGCATTCAGATGATCACTTAGCTACTCTACAATCTTGTGATCCTATGTATTTCATTGCTTGCAATGAAAATTCAAGATTCTAGGATTACGATGGCTTTTTGTAATTTAATACTTGATGGGACCTACAAAATCATCTAATCCTTTTGTAGGTCCATAGAGATTAGATATGAGCAACTGCCTTTTAATTTTGGTGGTTCTCAGATCTATTTTGTCCAACCCTCTCTACTCCTCTTGACTTGGAGGCTTGCATCTCCAACTGTCTATTGGACATCTCAGATTGGATGTCTCATAGACATCTTAAGCTGAATATGTTCAAAACCGAACTCATTTTTCCCCCTAAGACCCTCCCATCTCCCTAACTTTCCTAATACCTGGTGAGAGTACCATCATCCATCCTCCATTACACAGGCTAACATTCTAGGTGTAATACTTGACTCCTCACACCACCTAACTTCAAGACCTCCTTATCTCACACCTGGACTATCACAATAGCCTTTTAATTGGTCTTCCTGCCTCAGTTCTCTCCCCACTACAAACCATTCTCCACTCAGCTGTCAAATTGATCTTTCTAAAGATCAGATCTGACCATGTTATCACTGGAGTTTAGTCAACTCCTGTGTCTCCCTATTACCTTCAGGATCAAGTGGAAAATCCTTTTTCTGGCTTTTAAAGCTCTCCATAATCTGGCCTCTACTTACCTTTTCGGTTTTCTTGCACCTCTTCTCCTTTACATACTCTATAATCCAGTGACACCAATCTCCTTGCTTTTCTTCACATTGGACATTTCTCTACTAATTCAGAATTGGCATTTCACTGGATGCCTTCCCCTGGTGTCTAGAACTCTTTCGTTTCTCATCTCCATCTCCTGACTTCCCTGGCTTCTTTCCAAGTGTGAGCTAAAGTCTCACCTTCTGTAAGAAGCCTTTCCCAGTTTTTCTTAATCCTGGTGCCTTCCCTCTGAGACTCCCCTAAATTTACCCTTTCTGTGTATCTTATTTGTGCATACTTTGCTTGTTGTCTCCCCCATTAGACTGTGGACTCCTTGAGAGCAGGGACTGTTTTTTGCTTTTCTCTGTATCCCCAGTGCTTAACACAATGTTTGGCATACAGGCGGTGCTTAATAAATGCTTGCTGATTTGACTTTTTAACTATAGTGGCCATGCTGGCTAGGGAATTCTAACTATAGTGGCCATGCTGGCCTTGATTTCTAGTACCATATCTGCCACAACTCATTGCCTGACCCTGTGGAAGACACCTCATCATCCCTCTGAGCTTCATTTTCTCATTATGAAATGAAAGGGTTGAGCTAGTAACTAGCTGCTAGCTAATTTCTAAGTGCTCTTCCAGCAGTATGCTTCAATTATCAGAGGAGACCTTTCTTCCTTTAAAAAATGGCAGCCCCTTTACTTCCCACTTCAAATATTCCTCACTGCTTATTTCAGGTATCCTTCTGGGTCAGTCTTCTGTTTTTAAAGATTCCCACATAAGCCACTACCTAGAGTAGAGATTTGAGAAGAGAGGACCTGGATTTGAATCCTGCCACTACCATTTAGTATCACTTTCAACTTGGGCAAATCCTTGACTCTTTCTGGATCTCAGTTTCCTTGTGAATAAAATAAAATAAGACTAGATGTGTACTGTTAAACTCAAATAAAAATGGGGGCTACTAATTTATACATAAAGAGAACTGTAGCATACATGTTGACTTAGTTTTAAAAAGGAAATATCCATTTTATTGTATTTTTATTTATTTTGTTAAAAGATTTCCTAGTTACAACTTATGTATGACACTTCTGAACTAGATGATCTCTTAAGTTACTCAGGCACTGATTATTTGTGGCTTTTATTCCTTATATGAATATGTCATGTGTCATATAATATATAACCTTATTATTAATATATTCTTGCTGTTCCTTATGGTGACTCTACTTTGTGTTTCTTCAATTAAACTTAAAAAGTATTAATCAACTACTTTATGTCTGCACTTACTCCATGTTGTGGGTAGTAAGAAAGAAACTATGACAGCGAAATTCTTTTGTTAGTGTTTAGTTGTTTTTCAGTGATGTCTGACTTTTTGTGACACCTGGTGGGGTTTTCTTGACAAAGATACTGGAATGGTTTGCCATTTCCTTCAGCTCTTTTTATAGATGAGGAAACTGAGGCAAATAGGGTTAAGTGATTTGTCTATGTTCACAAAGCTAGTGTCTGAGGTCAGATTTGAACTCAGGAAGAAGTATCTTCCTGAGTTCTGGTCTGACATTCTAGTGCCACCTAGCCACCTAAGGAAATGCTGGTAAATACCATTTATTTAGTAATATAATGTGATATTTACATACTTACGATCATCCTAGTACAAGAGGTCACAGAATAGTTAGTGCAAAATTCATAGGATGTTCTCTGGTATGCTTCATTGATTTAAGAATATAGAAAATATTCCCATTCCACATAGGATAGCTACCTTAGAATTCATGAACAAATAGGTTCATGAATGAACCTTCAGATCATCAGGGGAGAGACTCGAGGAGACCTCAATTGGTGCCCCCAGATTGTGTGGCTTCTTAGATATCAGTCTAGCTCTCTGCAAGATCTAGGAAGGAAGCATCAGCTGCTACACCCCTCTTACTATATTTATGCTGGGCATGGCAGCACCAGTCACTAAAAGAAGAGTAAGAGCAACAAGTAAAGCCCTGACTTCAGATTCAACAGGCTAGTGTTAGTAACTAGAATGTGTTCTGGGTATGAGAGGGGGTAGGCAGACAGTTACAAGTTCTATTTTGAATAGATAGAGTACTTGACAAGGAAAAAAGTAGTTTTAGAAGGTTAAATTAGACCTAAATTGTGGGGGATCTTAAAAGCCAGGCTAAGATATTTGTATTTCATCCTGTAGGTAATAGGGAGCCACTGAAGGGTTGGGAGAAGGTGATAGTTTTGTCAACTGTGCCAAGAATGGAGTAGAGAGGAGAGAGGCTAGAAAGAAGACCAGATGATGAAGAAAGGTTGATGGCTGTGGGAGCAGAGACAGGTGGAGGGTGAAGGGAGTGAGACAGTGGAAATGGAATCAATAGAACTTGACAAATGGAGGCTCATAAAATGTCATTTACAACTAGGAAAATGTATTTTGTTATTCATTTGGAGGTAACTCATTGAACTATGTGGCACTCTAACCATTTATATTCCTTTTTTTTTAACCATTCCATACATATCTTTTATCTTTGTTTTTTTCTCTTTTCATTTTCCTTTCTTTCTCTCTCTCTCTTTTACTTCCTTCATCTTTTCTCCCTTTCTATCACCCTTCCTTATTATTTAAGCCTTCAAGTAGTACAAACAAGTCCTATTTAGTTAGACCTGCCATTGGAACTTGGAGAAGTAAAAAGACTGGTGTGCCCTGGTCTGGTCTGTAGCAGAAATAAATTTTTATTTCAATACAGACTTTTCCATCTTTTTAGTTTTAAGACGTGAGAGTAGTTTTACAATTCAGCTGACATAATTTAGTACTGCTTAGTTTCCCTTTTACTTTCATTAACCCAGCTGTAATGGATAGAGCAGGGTCATGGGAAACCTGTGACCTCAAGGCCACATGTGACCCTCTAGGTCCTCAAGTGTGGCCCTTTGACTGAATCCAAACTTCAAGGAACAAATCCCCTTAGTAAAAGAATTTGTTCTGTAAAACTTGAACACAGTTGAAAGGCTATACCCAAGGACATAGAAGGCTACACGTGGCCTTGAGGCTGCAGGTTCCCCACTTCTGGTATAGAGAGTGTTTCATTGCTTGGAGAGGAAGCTAGTAAGCTCTGTATCTTAAAGGCCAAAAACAGATGATGTGTATCTTTACAGTGCTCTAAAATCACTAGAATTGCACAGAAGTCATTCACTTTTAAAAATTCCTTTATGGTCATGCACCGTTTACATGCATATGCCTTAGGGGCACCAAGCCAACTTGGCTTTTTGATCTGGCAAAGTATGATGGCAGAGTCCTTCCTGCTCTTTATTGAAAGTTACAGAATTAATTGAATTGGGCGTGTTTCAGTTAAAATATAGGCAGATGTTAGTGATGATTAAAAACATCTCTTAGTTGACAAGCATGTTGGGCATAGACATTACATCTTTGTTTCTGCAATATTGTTAATTAGCTGGCTGTTACCTGATACCCAATAAACATTTATTAAATGCCTACACAGTGCCAGGCACAGCGGGGATACAATTAAAAAGAAAGATGGTCCCTGCCCTCAAGGAGTTTACAGTCTAATTGGGGGAGACCGGTGGGTTGAGGGGGAGATCATGGGGTACCTGGCACAGGGGAAGGGAGCATCTCATTCTGTGGAGTTGAAACCAGAAAGAGCAGCAAATGCATTTGAAGTGAACCCAAAAGTCCAGTTTCTGCGCTCTATAAAGGAAGGCATTGGGAGGAGTCTGATACTCTGTCTGCCAGACCTCCAAACAGAGGAGAGAGGAGGCTGAGAATTATTCAGGCCTTGAGTTAGCAGGGGAGCAGCCGATGCAGAGGGGAGTGAGATAAAGTGATAAAGCTTTTTGGCAAACTTTTAATTTACAGAGATAGGTCAGCCAAACTAATTCTCTCAATTTAGTGTGTTACTATTGCTCCATAAAAATGAGTTTAGAAAGAATACATTTGCATCAAAAAGCTCTTTTTGCTTCCTTTTAAAGGCAGACTGACCATGAGGATTCTGAGATTTTCTCATTCTCTGTATTATTCCTTGGACACCATTCCCAGCTCCTATATCACTAGAAGCCTTCTAGGAAATGAACTGAGCTGATTCATGGTTCTTTGTTACAATTCTGTTTTGTGTATAGCTGCAACCAATTCACATGGAGAAAACTGCTTTAAAAACCTAATGGGATTTCAGGTGTCTGTTGTTTTAAGACTATGTCAAAATAGATGCCTGTTGCTATAAGGAAATGGGGATAAAATGTATGTTGTTTATTGAGTTTTTTGTTTAAATGAAGACAGTGTGGTTAAAAAAAAGAGTTCTCTGGTTCTCTTTCCCTTGATAGTTTGGGCATGGAGGCCATCTCAGAGTCATACCTTCAAGTGAGAACCTGTCCTGTTGAGTCTAGGACCATTTCTCATCAACAGCTTTTGCGCTCATACCTGGCCAATTTAGGACACATCTGATCATAGGATCATGGATCTTGAACTGAAAAGAAAATACAGAAGTTATCTAATCCAGCATCCTCATTGTACAGATGAGAACACTGAGTCCCTGGAGACAATTAACTGACTTGCTAAAGGTCACAGAGGTAGTAAGTGGAATAACCAGGAATTGAAAACAATAGGATTTGACCCTTAGGGAGATAAACAAATTCACACAAAGCACCAGTTATTGCTTATTGCATGGATAAGTCTTTGAGAAAGGGACAGCAAATATTGTAGGTGTGGATATGTCCAGAATACACAACCCCTTTCAAGTTTTTTGGCTGTGAAATCTTACATTTCCTGTGCTGGGGAAAGAGATCCCAGAAAGCTCAGTAAAGTATCTAGTACTATCACCAATGTCAAAGGACAGGGATACCACTAATATAGGGGTATTAACACTGGTTAGGAGTCAGGAGATTCGAGAACCACCAAACCATCAAACCATTTGACCTTGAACAAAGGATGTCACCTCTTCAAAACCTTAGTTTCTTGGTGTATAAAATTAGTGTGTTGTGACTGAATTGTTTCCAAGGTCTTTCCCATCTCCATAAACCTTGTACTTCTTGGCTTCTAAACCCTTATGTAAATCACTTTATCTGCCTTCATTGTGCTTTGTAGCAGCTAAGTGTGGTCCAGCAAACCTTGACTAATGGCTACTAAGGGCAACACGCTGCTTCTTCTGGGAATACAAAGATAAATATTTTTTTAAAAAACCCTACAATCTTTGGTCTCAAGGAGCTTGCTATACTTTATTAGGTGATGTAACATCATAACTAGAATAGTAATAACTGGCATTTGTATAGCATTTTAAAACTTTCAAAGTACTTTACAAATATTATCTCATTTTGTCCTCACAAATATCCTGAGAGAGAGGGGCTGTTATCATCACAGTGTTACAGATGAGGAAACTTAACCAGATAGAGGTCAATAATACTGATAATAGCAATAGTTAGCATTTATACAGTACTTATGAGGCACCATTTACTGTGCTAAGTGCTTTGGAAATATTCTCTCATTTGAGCTGCACAACAACCCTGGGAGGTGGGTGCTATTATTATCTCCATTTTACAGATGAGGAAATGAGGCCAAGGTTAATTGACTTGCCCAGAGTCACACAACTAGTAAGTTTCTGGGGTAGGACTTGAATTCACATCTTCCGGACTCCAGTCCAGTGATCTTATCCACTGTACCATCTTGTTGTCTCACATTTCATATGTAAAGAAGTATTTACATGATAATTCAAAGAAGGGCAAAAGTGTACTAAGAGAATTGGTGGAAAGGGCTTCCTGAGCTCAGTTAGAAATGAAGCTGTGGTTTCTTAGAGGTGTAAACATTGCCATGCCCCTGTGAATTGTCAACCTCTTGGCTTAAACCAAGCATTCATGAATGAGTATTCTTCCTACTGAGGACCCCAGAATGTTTCCTTTGTCAAGTGAGGGAAGAATTAAAACTTAGGACACCTAGATTGCTTCTTGCCCTACCTTGATGATCTTGGTTAAGACTCTTTCTTTGCTTCTTGGGACCGGCTTGTTTATTTGGAAAATGAAGAGATCAAATGAATTAATCTCTGAGATGCTTCCAACTCTAAAATCCTCTGATTCTAAATGTATGGAATCCATCCAATTCAAGTATGAGAATCATTCACTAAGGAAATAGGGCAGGAAATACCTATGTTTGAACAACTATTTAATAATGAATACAACTAGGTAAGATTAAACATCTTGGGAGACTTTTTTTTTAAGCCCATGGTTTATTTTAGAAAAAGAGATAATGGTAAAAATGAATACTCTAGGAAAACTTGAAATAATTTGAAAAGAATAGCACCCTCTTTATGTCCACTTTCTTAACCCTCTCCTTAACAACAACAGCAGCAATAATCATAGTAACATAATCATAGCTAATGTTCAGCCAAGTGAAATCTGTGGATTTTAATTTCTAGTTTATTTATCACATGTTGGAGGGGGAGAGAGGAGACAGACAGAAAGACAGACAGAAATGGAATTACTTGATTCAGTACATTTTTATCCTTCTTGTCCCTGCTTTTTCCCTATTTCTCCACTTTTTTTAAACTTTTTGTTGCTATACGGAAAGAATGTCAACTGTGCAGAGATGAAGGAGGAGATAAATTTATTTAAGTTTGGTTTTGTTTTCCCTTAGTCACATTACCACATGAAAACTTTTCATATTTCAATCATCATTCTCTCTTTCCTCTACTTCCTCTAACCCTTGCCTTAATCTGCTCTTGAACTGTATTAAGGATTATTCTACTGAATAGTGGTTGTAATATCTACTACTGTATAGTAGTAAAAAATAGTTTATCGTGGGGTTTTTTCTGTATTTATAAATGTATGTTTCTAAATTAGACATTTAAATTAAAAGTTTGATAAGTTAGCTGAATTTGTGTTTTATTTTTTTGCTATGTTAATTATGTACATTATTTGTTTAATGCAAATTAAACCTTCTCCCACTACTAAAGAAAATTAAGATCTAGCCCTGTTTACCTAACTCTTGAAATATAACTATATATTTTATAAATAAATTTCATCTTCTATTGAAATATGAATTGTGGACTGCAGTTAATTTGCCTTGTCTTAAATTATGCTTGTTCTAGGGATTTGAATAGCAAACCTTTCCTTGTGTGTGTCTAACTTGTCGGTAGATAGTACAATAGACAGAGAACTGAGCCTGGGGTCAGGAAGATCTGAATTCAAATACAGCCTCTGATACTTGCTATCTGTGTGACCCTGGACAAGTCACTTAAGGTCCACCTCAGTTTCCTCAACTGTAAAATGAAGATGATGATACCAATCTCCCAGGGTTGTTGTGAGGATCAAATGAAATAATATTTATAAAAGACTTAGTAAGGTTTCTGACATATAGTAAACATTTAATACATGCTCGTTTCCTTCCTTCTTTGTCGTTGGAAAGATTATCTTAGATGTTGTTTTCATTTGATCAATCTAGTAATTTTCTTTTTTCCTTATATATTCTAGGATTTCGCAAAAATGATGAAATGAAGGCTATGGATGTACTGCCAATTTTAAAAGAAAAAGTTGCATATCTTTCAGGTAAAGTTGAACTTTTAATAGTTGCTTTGTTATTCTTTATGAATGTCTTTGACATAATATCAACAGTTGCTTAAGTATTTGAAATACTAGACAAGATCACCTACCACAAGGTGTTGCAGAATTGGCATTCTTAGAGATTTTTCATTTTGTAACAACCAATTTGCATAAAAGTTTTACTCTTTTAGCAATTTTTTTGAACACTAATAATTAGTTTATTCTATTTTAAAGATATATTCTCCAGTCACTTAGCCATGGGATTTAAAGTGTTTGTTCATTCATTCATTTAACAAACTATTGGTAGTTTACCATTTCAATAAATTTACCAGTTAAATAAATCAACTGATATGGCTGATTTAAAAAAAAATCATATCAGCTTATCAGGAATTAATTCATGGTCTCACCTTACCTTTTTTGGCCTTATTTATTATGTCACTCCATTCTTTATATACCAACCAAATTTTGCCACCAAACATCCATTGTTTCCTGCCTCCACTACTTTGCTAACTCTGTTCTTTCTGTCTGTTCCCCATTTCCCTTTTCACCTGTTGAATTCTTTCCTATTTTTTCAAGCCCAGCTCAAATCCCTGATTATCTCTTACAAACTTGTACATAATATCGTACTTTATTGTATAATACATTTTTTCCCCCTGGAAATAGTATAGAAAAGCAACATAGTGGAGTGAGTAGAGCTGTCCTAGGAGACAAGTAGACTTGTTCTAGCCCCACCTCTGCTTTGTACTGGTTGTGTGGCCTGGGGCAAGTCACTTTCTTTGTGTCTCTTGCAATTCTATAAGGCTATAAAGTTACAGAAACCATTTTGACCTTAATTGGTAGAGGAAGCATTTCATTGGCCTATCCACACCAATGAAACACAGGTATAATTTTTTTTAAGGGCATTGATTTAAAATGATTCATCCCAGAGGAAATAGGCAGCTATAACACCAACTTCCAGGTTCTGATTATGAGCATAGTAACTCTCCATATATTCATTAACAAATTAAGGCAAAACATTCACAGAAAAGAGAAAATCAAAATACAGAGTAACTCAGTCATTTAGTAAGTTCTCAATTCAATCACAAAGCACAAAAGTCAAAGTACTCCACCCCTGGGGAGTACATTCATTTGGTCAATCACAATGTCTTAAGTCCTCAGTTCAATCACAAAGTGTAAAAGTCAAAGTACTCCACCCCTGGGTAGTGCATTCATTTGGTCAATCACAAAGTCTTCTCTCTTCTCAAAGAGATTAGTTTCCAATCATAAACAAAGTACATTCATTTGGTCAGTCACCAAGTACAGAAGTCAAAAGTTTTCCACTCCTGGATCATAACTGAATTACAATACCATCCAACACCACCAAGCACTCTCTCAAGAGGCAGTGGAAAGCACAAAGGCCATTCACCCCTTAGGTCACAACTAGGTTACAATATCATCACAGCATTCAATACCCAAGGAGAGGTCTTTTCTTCATCTTGACCCAAGGCAAGTTCTCAGCAGTTTCTGTTCCTGGCAAGACAAAGTCTAACAAAGACACCACAACATTTATGCACATTGCTAGCATCCTCTTCAGTTCACCTTTTGCCTGTGAAATAATCTAGGCCCAACAAGGTCTGAGGCCTCTCTCTGACTCTGACAAAGTAACGTCAAAACAGACAAAATACCGGCACCACAGTCATGCCTCCTCAGTTCTCAGCAGCTCCGGGTGGCAGTTCTCAAAAGTCCTAGGCATCTCCACCTGGCCTTCAGCAGTCCAGGCAGTTTAGGCTGGCAGATCTCTCTCTCTCTCTCTCTCTCTCTCTCTCTCTCTCTCTCTCTCTCTCTCTCTCTCTCTCTCTCTCTCTCTCAGCAACTCTGGCCCCTTACAATTCTGTCTCCCAGCATTCCTTGTTCCCAGCAGCTCTCTCTCTGCCTCCATGATGTTGTTCCCAAAAGTTCCTCTCTCAGCTTTGGCCCCTCCCTATATAGAGCACCAGCTCCTCCCAGTTCAGCCCTTTCTTGTCATGTCAATGAGAACATCCCACTGTAGGGTTCACAAGCTCTGGGTCTTAACACTTAACCTGAAAACCAAGCCAATACAATGGGATCTTTAAATTCCATTACCATTACAGTAGCTATTTGAGGGAGTAAGAGAAGGGAGGAAAAGATATGCTAGTATAATGTTTTCTTCAGATATCTCATTCTACTGTGTCCTGAGAGACTTTCCAATGACCCTTCATAACCAGCCCCAGGGCTCAGCTCTAGAAAGCGAAGAAATTCTAATGGATTTAGGAATTCTGAAGATAAAAGATTCTACCTTTAGATGTAAAGGTGGAGAATGGATCCTACTACAGTGGCTACTTGGATTCCTTGCAATAATGTCTAAGAAAATGCAACTCAGCAATTTGCAACATATAAGAAACACATTTAAAACAAAGACAAATGGAGAGTGAAACTGAGTATTTATAACTAAATCTGATATGCATCAGGTGACTAATAAAAGCAGGAGTTATGATTACAATCTCAGATAAAGAAGCAATGAAAATAAAGTCAAGAGAGAAAATGGGGAAAACTATATTCTTAAAAGTAACTATAGATATTGAAAATATAACAGTATTAAGTGAAAAATCACCAACAAAGCTTACCATCTAACTTTTTTGAAAAGTTAGGAAAATTGTGAAAAAAAAAAGATGAAAATAGAAACAGAAAAAATTGTGGAAAACTTTTAATGTGCCTCTCTTACACCTTGGTAAATTCAATAGATAAATAAGAACAAAATATTGACCTTTGGTGACTTATTAATGGGAATATCAAGGAATGCAAGTATTAAATGGAACTCCACAATACAATCATGTTGAAATTTGATCATCAACTAGAGTAGAAGGAACCATAAAAAGCCTAAAAGGCAAATAAAATAAAGATGTCCTTTATAGACCAAAATATAATAAAAATAATAAAAAATAAAATATTATCCAAAGATATGAACCTAAATGGAGACTAAATGACATTGAAAATAACACAAGTCAAAAAAGGCATTATTAGAACAATAATTTTGTTAAATATATTAATGGAACAACACTTTAAAAAGTTCTCAGAAAAAAATGTGTCTCTGAAAACATATTAACAAAATTAAAAAAGGGAGAAATCTGTGAACTTAACATATAAATAAAATGATTACAAAATGAACAAAAAATTTTTTTTGTCTTTTTTTGGGGGGAGAAGGCAGGGCAATTGGGGTTAAGTGACTTGCTCAAGGTCACACAGCTAGTACGTGTTAAATATCTGAGACTGGATTTGAACTCAAGTCCTCCTGACTCCAGGGCCGGTGTCTATTCACTGAGCCACCTAGCTGCCCCCAAGCTTTCTTTTGTTAATAAGTTTTATTTCTCTTTATTAGAATGTAAGCTTCTTAAGGAGAAACAGTTGCCTCTCTTTTGTGTTTGTAAACCCAGGGCTTAACACAATACCAGATGCACAATAAGTGATTAATAAATGCATTCCAATTTATCCAATTCAAAAGAAATATATGAGTGTCTACAGAAATATAAAATATCCAAACTGACAAAACAAAAACTAAAGATTTTAAATTACCCAACCTTAGAGAAGGTCGTTGAGCAAACCATAAATGAATTGCTAACAAAAATAAACCTGAGTCATGTTGCCTTACAAGTGAATTTTATCAAATAATTAGAAGATTAATACCAATACTATGAAACTTTTTATCAAAAATAAAGACAAAAGGGCATTTTTTGTCAACTCATTTAATGAAATAAAACCCTGGACAGATGAAGCAGACAAAGAGAACTTTTAGACCAAGATCTTTATTAAATATTGATACAGATAGTTTAAATAAATTCCTCTCAAAAAGTCTATAGATATATTCACAAAATAATTCATTATGACCAAGTTGAATTTATGCCAGGGATTTAAGGGTGATTCAGCATAGGAAAACAATTAGTCGTATAGAAGAATACAAGAAAAAACAAATGTAATAATTTCTGTGAGTACAGAAAAAGTCTTTGATAAAATTTAGCACTCATTTATGTTAAAAACCCTAAAAAGGCATAGTTAAGCTAGGGAAGAATTCTTCTTTAATGAGATTAGAAGAAAATATTTAAAAGAACTTGCCTTGTTTGTAATGAAAAAAGCAGTAAAAGCTTTCCCAGGGAAACAGAAACAAAGTAAGGATGCCTCTCTGCCAACTGTTATTTGACATATTTCTAGGAATGCTATGTTATAGGAAATAAAACCAGGAGGTAAACTAAAAGGTATAAACACAATAAATTTTCAGTATTATTAACATTTCTATATGGTATAATAAAAACTATGAAAAATAATAATTGTAGTTAATTTATAAATGTATGAAATAAATGTAAGTTTAACTTCCTGAAATACAAGATTTGTAGAAATACAATTGAAAGACACTTTTGACTGAAATAAAAGGAAACAAATAATTGAGAGAGAATATACTGTTCATAGTTAGCCTGTGCCAATAAATTAAAGTAGCAATATTATCTAAATTAATTTATAGATTTAGTGCTATGCCAATCAAATTACTGAGGGGATACTTTCTAGAACTAGGTAAAAAACAGCAAGGATCATTTGAAAGAATAAAAGGTATATAATTGCAATGGAAAAGAATTTTTAAAAGATTAAATGAAGGAAGCATAGTATTAGCAGATTTCAAACTATATTATAAAACAGGCATCTTCAGAATTATTTGTTCCATGTTAAATAAAACAGCCTAGTGGGTCATTAGAACAGGCTAGCCAAGTTGGGAATAGAACTACTGGAAAATATGAACCTACTCTTTGGTTAAACTAAGGACATACATTACTGGGGGAAGGACTCTTTTTTTTTTTAAAATAAAACAAGAAAGGAAATTTGTGAATCAGTTTAGCAGAAATTTAATTTAGTATTCACACCAGCATCTTATACTATATACCTCCACATACCAATAAGCTCAAAACGGATTCTTGACCCCAACATAAAAGAGCATAACATTTTATAAGTGGAAGAGAACATGATGAAATACCTTTCACAATTGTGACTGTGACAAAAGTTCTTAACCAATGAGTAGAGATCCTAAAGTATGAAAAAGACAGTTTTTTTTTAAAGACAATTTTTAGTATGTAAGATTCAAAAGGTTTTGTACAAAGTCAGTTATGGAATCAGAAGACAAATTACTTTAACAGAAATATATTTGCTTCAGTTATCACAAATAAAAGTTGGATATACTGTGTGTATGTGTGTTTGTATATATACATACCTCAAGAGTCATTTTCCAATATATAAGTGATCTAAGGATATAGCCAACAAATTTTTATTAAATGTCAAACTTTAAATGATCGCATGAAAGTACATACCAAATCACTAATAGGAGAGATGCAAATTAAAACAACTCAGGTTTCCTTTCATACTTTATATACTGAAAAGAAAATAGAAATGAGACTATGTAGGAGACTCTATGGAAGAATAGGCATATAGATGTGTTGCAATTTAAACCCAGGGAGGCCCAAAACGGTTGAGGTGTGGGCTTTGCCCACCTAAAAACGGTTGGGGTTTCATGATGATTTGTGGTGGAACCGTCTTAAAGAGTTCAGAATCAGACCACCTCTAATCCAAGTATAGGCATCTATTGAAATTGATGCCTCTCATGAAGCGGGCTAAGTTCCAAGAGGAACCAGCAACTTCAGAGAAAGCAAAACGGATTTTTATAGGGTAAAGATGCACTTATGTAATCAAAATTTATATAGAATAGAGGAATATGATTGATATTAAAAAGGAGGAGTTTATTAAGGGATTAGGTAGTGGAGGAGTGGTCCCATCTATAGTTTGGTGGTTAAAACATTCTGGTCATTCTGGCCTCCTAGCTATTGTGGTCTTGTCTTGGCCTAGATGGATGATGAGATTGTGATTGAATACAAAAACACACCCATTTCTGTGGGAATGGGTGTGGGGGCAGTGACCAGGTAGAGGCAGTAGATAGGTTCCCATCACATAGCCTGTGGGAACTAAGAGTTCAGGGACACACCTATTGTTCCAGTGAGGCATATATGAAGAAGTTAGGACATTGGTGGGGAGGGGGGGGCAGTAGGTAGGTACAGTCGCCTGCTGTTCAGTGGGGGTGGGCCCATAATGAAGCTAGAATATTGGGACTGGGGGCAGCTTTATTAGGAGTCCATCAGTAGTGCTAATGGCGGAGGTGTGAAGTGGTCCAGTCATTCTAGTTTTCTGCTTGGAATTATGCAAGAGGAAGTAATTGTCTACCCTGTCCTTAAATTTTGGTCCTGCACTCTTGTTATTGGGCATAGGAAATCAAAGACAGAAACAAATACCCGGTATATAGCAGAATATTTAAAGCAGTGCTCTTTATTAGTAAATAATTAGAAGCAAAATAGATGCCCATTGATTGAGGAATGCATGAAAAATATGATATGTAAATGTAATGGAATATTCTTATCCAGGAAGAAATGATGATTGTGAAGAATTCAGAGACACTTAAGAACTGGTATGTATTGATGTAGTGAAATAAACAGAAACAGTGAGTCAACATAAATAATGACTAGAATAATGAATGAAAATTCAGTAAAAGGAAGTCAGATTCTGAGTAACTGAAAAACTAGTGATGGTCTTGGGTTATAGCCAGTGAAAGATATTCTCCTTCATGGGAGAGAGAGAGGACTGATTATTTGTTTGTTTGTTTTCTTTGTTGTAAAGGATAGTTCAGTTTAATGGCAGGTGTGAAATGAGTGTAAAGACAAAAGCAAATTAATAAAATATCATTTTTTAAAAAAAAATCAGTTGAATTAAGATTGCGTAAAACAGTCTTAAGTTTCTTATGTCTTTTCTTATTCTCTGCAACTGATTTTACCCTACTCTTCTTTGGTTTGGGGGTTGTTCTTTTTCCTCATTCTTTCTTGAAGTAAAACCACAAGAACTTGAGTCACAGACTGTGCTTCTGAATGGGGCTTCCTTGCAGGTAGAGTTCATAGACCCTAAGACTGATTTATGACATAGTTATAAAAGTAGGCTAATGTACTCCAATTTGCTTGAGGCTAGTCTAGAGATCCTGACTGGTACCTGAATTGGATTCCTTAGGGATGTCACAACAAAGTGAAGTATCAAGGCTTTTAATGTTATGAATCTTCTCCCACTGACTTCCAGGTGGAAGAAGGGTTAAGGCTTTGTTGTTTACATACGTGAGCTCCCCTACCTATGGGAAGTCATATGACTAGTAGTTATTAACTCATTTCATTCTGAAAGATTTTTCCTCTGTTTCAGTAGGTAGGAAACCAGTAGGAAGTCATGTCAATAAGGTAACCATTATCCTTGTGCTCTGAAGATTTCCTTAGTCATAGTTTTACTTTCTTTAAACAAGAGTATCCTTATAAAACTTTGATGCATTACTTTGAACATATTCAGATTATTAAATGCAGATTATTAAATCATGTTATATATTAACTTATGCAAATCATTAAATCATCTTATATATTCCTTGTATAGATAGCCCTATATATTTCATGGCATCTTTGGATCATAGATTTTGAACTGAAAGGGATCTAAGGGGATTATCTAATCCACTGCCTGCATTTTACATTTCAGGAAACTGAGACCCAGAGCATTTAAATGAAGTGCTCACCTGACCATTCATAAGCCATACCACTTGTTCTCTATCATCCTTACCTCCTCCCCACTAGAAATTTGGGCACTTAGAACTACTTTGGGCTTTGCTCAGTGCCAGGTCTTCACCTCATTTCTAAGCTATCTTCAAGCCATGCCTCCTCTTGTATACAGCACCCCCTTACCTCTCTGGTTCCCTTTTAACATGCTGTCTTCCTCATTTGAATTATATTCTCTTAGAACAGCGGTTCTCAACCTGTGGGTTATGTTCCATTTCTAACAATGAAAATGCATCCTGCATATCAGATATTTATATTACGATTCATAACAGTAGCAAAATTACAGTTATGAAGTAGCAACGAAAATAATTTTATGGTTGGGGGTCACCACATCATGAGGAACTGTATTAAAGGGTTGCTTCATTAGGAAGGTTGAGAACCACTGTCTTAGAATATAACTAAAATATTAGAATAGAATTCCATTAGAATATAATATTTATTAAGGGAAGGGACTGTTTTATTTGTATCTGTATCCACAGTACTTAACACAGTGCTTGACCCATACTAATTACTTAATATATATTCTATCTATCCATCCATCCATCCATCCATATTTCTCATCTATCTGTTCATTTATTTATGTTATCTTCCAAAGCTACACAGGTAGCAAGTTGTACACCTAGAATTTGAACCCATGTCCTCTGACTCTAGAACCAGTGCTTGCTACTCCCTTCCTTTGCTTTTTTCCCCCTATGAATAATAGTATTTCTGGGCACTGAAGGTTTCAATGTCACAAGAGAAAATACACCTGATTCTGACAGTCAAGAAATCTGGATTCTGCTCCTAGCTCTTTTATTTACTCCCTGTCAATCACTGAGTCAATAATCATTTATTAAGTGCTTACCCTTGTGCTAAGCTTTGGGGATATGACAAGAGACAAAAGATAGTCTCTGCCTTTAAAGATTTTACAGTATACTTGGTATGACAACAAACAAACATGTACAAATAAGCTACATACAGGAGAAATGCAAAATAAGAGAGGAAGGCACTAGAACTAAGAGAGATTAAAAAAGGCTTCCTGTAAAAGTTTTTTAACTGAGATTTAGAGGAAGCCAGGGAAATTTGCAGGGCAGAGGTTGAGGAGGGAGAGTATTTCAAGCATGAGGACAGCCACAGAAAGTATTTGTAACCGAGTAATGCAGTGTCTTGTTTATTGATATCTTTGGAGAGATGAGTTTCAGTTGAACGATGATATTGGAAGTCAGATTGTAGGGAATTAAGAAGAGAGAGAATAGAAGGGGAAGCACAGTTTGTAGACAGCTTTCTCAAGAAGTGTAGCCACAAAAGGCAGAAGAAATGGAAGGATCAAGTGAGGATTTTTTAAGGATGGAGATTTTTTTATGGATATTTTTGTAGTCAGTAGGGAAGGAGTCAATAGATAGGGAGAGATTGAAGATAAGTGAGAGAGCAGGGGTGACAGAAGGGGCAATCTGTTTGGAGGAGACAGGAGCTGTCTGATCTTGGACTAGTTATTTAAAATCTATGCTTCTTAATTAACTTCATATATAAAATGAGAATTCTAGATTAAATTATCTCTAAGATTCCACCTCAAATTCCTTTAATTCTACTAAGTACTATTTGATTATGAGTAATTCTCATGTGTCCCAGGGTTTAGGAGGTAGGGGTGGGGAGGAAGGTTTATAGGGATGAATGCCTTAGAATCTAAACTACCATCATGATTTAATGAAATTTAAAAGGATGAGTAGGTTTTAAATTCTTGTGAACTGAAGTTGCAACTCTGACATTTTTCAGGCTTACTAAAAATGATTCTGAAATGTTGGGGTAGGAAGCAGCAATTGCTTTTCTAAAATTTCACACTGATAAAACAACATAGAAAGGACTGTTGCCATTTTTGCTCACTACTGATTTTGTGGTTCAAAAAATAGCATTTTAAAGACACTATAATTCAATCCCTCTATTTGTAAACTTTGTGGTGTAAGAAAAGGGAGACTTATAGATAGCTGGTACATCATATTCATTTCCTATCAAGCCTGCTTCCTCTGAAGGCTGAAGCTGAGATAGTGCCATCTGCTGTCCCCACCACGGTTATTCTTTCCATCTCTATTCCTGATTCTTTCTCATTAGGTAAATAAGGACATCTGAAATGTCAGTGTGAAATAGAGACCAGACACTTTTATTTTCGCAGACATGCAGATTAGCACAAGGCAAGTTACTGGTGTGCATTTTTCTCTCTAACTTGCCCTTCTAAGGATAATCTCATTCCTTTCAACTAGTAAAAGAAATAAAACCAGCAGCTTTTAATACATTATCATAAGTGTTTACTGGCCCATAGCATTCTGCAGGGTTAATAAACATTTTTCTTATAATAAATCAGTGTGAAACTAATTTAAGACATTGGGGGGGAAATAGAATGTCTAGTAGATACATTAACCAGTCTTTTGGAAAAAAATGACGTTAGTAGGTGCCACCACAATTTTAAAAATCTTCCTTAATTTATGACACAGGGAATTGGCAAGCTTTGTTAGAATGAGCTCACTGCTGATTCCTTTAGAGTTGCAATTATCTCTTTTAGGCGAGAGAAAGGGGGAAAAAATCATAAAATTAAAAACAAATCAATTATGTGGTCAGTGGATCTTATTTCTGGAAACTTGCGTGGACTGTCTATTTTAAACTCTGTCAGCCCAATGGTTTTTGATTATTTTCCACCTCTGACCCCATTTCTTCACATATTACTCATTGTGACTTTTATAAAAGCTTTTCAAGTGAATGATTTCTAGTAAATTTGAAAAGGCTTACATGGAGTAACAAAGGTTTTTCATTAGGTAAAAAGGGCAGAAATACTAAGAAACACTTAGTAGGCTCACAAGTGATAAGCACCAATAATAATTCCTTTAACTGGAGTGTTGCTGATATATGGAGATACAAATCATTTTAAAACCATCGAATATTCATTGAGCTTTTTGGAGTTGGAAAAAAAAATTGCTTCCTCCATTCAAAAAATAAATTAAATTAGGTGAAATAGTTTTGCAACCCTGGGGTAAAACCAGGTTTTTGTTTTGTTTTCATTTTTCCCCTTGCTGAAATCTTCACACTCATCATGTGACTAATTCTTGTGGCCATCACTCCTGGCTGACTTCTGTGGAAAACTGCCTATTTGCCCCAGCTGTTTACTGGACCAGGAATTTAGGCTATGAATAGTTGCCCAGTCACCATGTTTTAAGGTTAATCAAGAACTAAGAGAAAGATTTACAAGAGTTTAAATATTGAACATAGACAACTATAATTCACTGTGAACACACGCTGCAAGTGGAGTGTTCATTTCTGTTTGGAATTGTGGTGTTGACTATCAAGTGTAGCTGCTACCTGTGTACTTTTGTTTTTAAAAAGTTGTCTTCCCCCCCCCCCCATAACAGGCATTAGTTTCCTCTTTCCATCTCCCCTAACTATTGCAAAAAATTAAAAAAAAAACAAAAAACAAAAGCAAAGTCCCTGTAAGAAATAATGTATAGTCAACCAAAACAAATTCTCTCATTGGTCACATAAAAATGTATGTCTCGTTCTTCATGCTGAATCCATCATCTGTCTGTCAGGATAAATAACATTTTTCAGCTTTGGTCTTCTTGGATCATGATTTGATCATCACATTGGTCAGAGTTCTTGAGTCAAAATTGTTTGTATCTACAATATTGTTATTATATAAATTGTTTATCTGGTTCTCCTAACTTAATTTTGCATCAGTTCATACACTTTCCCTTCCATAACTGTAACAGACTGTACATTCTTTCCATGAACATCATTAGTCTTTTCATCCAGTTTCTTGGAACTTGTGTCTTGGAATTCATTTGTGCATTCTATGTGGGCAAGGACCTTGTCACAAAGCATCAAGATGGTCGCAGCATTTATTTATTTATTTATTTTTTGCGCATACCACCCCCCCCCCCCAGGACAATTGGAGTTAAGTGACTTGCTCAAGGTCACACAGCTAGGGTGTGTGTGTGTGTGTGTGTGTGTGTGTGTGTGTGTGTGTGTGTGTGTGTGTGAAGTGCCTGAAGCCAGATTTGAACTCACATCCTCCTGATCCCAGGGCCGGTGCTCTATTCACTGCGCCACCTAGCCACCCCATGGTCATAGAATTTTAGAATTGTAAAGATTTTAACAGATTATACACTCTTCCTCTCAAGTGGGGCCAGAACCAAACTAAAATGTAATTGGAAAATGTTTAACAAAAATGTTTACCAAAATAAAACAAAAAATAAACAAAAATATAATGCAAAATAGATGATATTAAATTGTAGTTTTCTAAGTCGATATACAGCTCACAAGGATTCCTGTTTCTATTTGAGTTTGACTCCACTGGGCAATATTAATATTATCTTTCCAAATGAATGGAGATAAACTGTCCCAAAGTCACTCTTGTTCAGTCAGTTGTCCTTTGAAGTATGAGATTAGAAATACTTTTGAAACCAAGGATTAGCTTCAGGAGTCTCACAAGTAGGTAGGAGTAAGCAACTTTCCTAGAATAACGGTGGAATCTTTGCAGTATTGGTAGTTTGCATTGGTTGAGCTCAATTATCTTCTTGTCCAATAGTGAGCAAGTATTTGCCAGTTAATTCCACTGACTTTTGGTCATTATGCCCCCAATGAATGTAATTTATTCTGAGTGTTTTCTCTTGTTGAATATGAAGTTTTTTAGCATCCTACACTAAATAATGAAAGCAGGAAAAGTTTAGTTGATTCACTTAAATTCACTTCACCCCCTCAAGTAATTATGCCTTACCCTTTAACAATAATCTTATTAGATGAAAGATAAGCATTTTAATTCATTTTAAATGCCAATGCTGTTGTGTCATATGTTTTCCTCTGCTTTCTAGTCTGTCTGCTACATTTCTAGTGAATGAATGTAGTGAACCTGTCTTTATATGCCCTGTAGCAGGACTTAACTGAAAAAATGCAGTTGCTTTGCTTTGTCTATCCGCACTCTTGAGGAAACTCCCTTTCTCAGGCACGTGGAAGCTGCCAGCAAATTCACCTTTACATTCTTTGCATCCAACTAACTATAAAGTCAAGATCTTAATTTCCAGTGGTAATAAATAATGTCTGTTTGGGTTGCGGTACTTAGTTGGTCACTTTAAAATATTATAATTGTTAACAAAGGTGCCTAGATTTGTTTGTCTGCCACTGTTAGTATTTTTCTACTTTTTCACTTATTTCCCTTCTGTCATCATCTCAGAACTTCCTAAATTTTCTTTTCTTAAACTCAAATGCCATCTTGAAGCAGTTTTGCAAATCATTTTAAAAAATCTTGACAAGTTCAGAAATTTTTAGTCATAAAATTTTGCCCTGATTTTGTATACATTTATTATAATACTTCTGTAAGCTATTCTTATATTTCTACTACTAAATCATTAAGCTAAGAGAACACAAGCATTTCTCTATAGCTAATCTATTTTCATTTCTGTAAACTCAATTTCTTTTATGCCTAATGGATAATTTCAAATAGGCCCATGCACAAATTTTCATTAGACCCTCCATGATTTCCTTTCATACTCATTTCTTGGTTGTTGTTTCTAAAGATTTCTTTCTAGCAATTGCTTTGTGACTTCTGGTTACCCTATGATAATAGAAGAAAATTAAATCTTTTTCATCTTCACCTTCACCTTTAATCTGTGAAAAATCCAGTTTGTAAGCATCATGATGACCATAACTGAAATATCTTGATAGATGTCTAATCTCACTGATGTACTCTTTCCACCAGTGAAGAATGTAGCCCATCGAATATTGTGTTATTTTTGTCCATGAATTTCTGTGTTTTCCATAGAATACCTTCCCAGTGTGTTAGTTCAGAATTTCTTGTCCTTTTTTCTTATCCTTTCAATATTTTCTGGATACTGCAGCACCAGGCTATCCATCCAATGGCTTGCTTTTGCCAGGTGCTGTGTCCTTTTCCATCCTTCCTGTTGTCTTTTACCCTACTTCTTGAGTGCAAGTTATCCTTGGTGCTATTGTTGCAAAATGTTTAGACTTGCTAAATATTTTTCTGTGACCCTTTTGATTCTTCTGAGTTCAAAGTATTAGGTGCTTTGCAGCCATACAGCAATGTGGAGAGAGCATATTACTGTTAAAATGATGACTTTTTGCAGTGGGGAACAATTTAGAATCATTTGAAAGGATTGTACAATATAAGAAATGTGATCTAGCCTCATCTTCATCACTTGAACTCTGAGCCTGGCTCATTATCCATCTGTGGTGCCTGATAGGCTTCTGATATACTAGCATAGCAGTCTGCTCATTTAATCAGGTAATACACTGACCAATATGTTTTCTTAGCCCTCTTTACCTTTTCTGTATGGATCACAAAGCTATTATCATTTGAGTGACTGGATTAAATCCACCTCTCTTATTTGCTACTTCTGGGACTCTGAGTCATTTAACTTGTATGGGCCTTAGTGTTCTTGTCTATAAAATGAGGATGTTGGATTAGATAACTTAGTTCAAAGGTTTCATCTAGCTTCAAATCTATGACTTTAAACACAATATCATTTGCTAATAGGTACATCAGTAAAACTTTACCATCTATAAATGATTAGCGTTTATATGTCCCTATAAGGTTTGCAAAGCATTTTATATATTATCTCATTTGATCCTCTTTTATTATACATAATTCACACATATGATATCTAGATACAGTCTTCCTTCTCTTTGACTTAGTGTAGGGCACATTTCATGAAAAGTATCATTAATAGATTCAATAAAATACTTTAAAAATTAACTTTCAACACTTAAAAATCCTTAAAACATTATAACAACATAAAACAATTTGCTCTGACTCATATATATTTATAAAGAATACACACACACATAGGATGAGTGTTATCTTTTTCTGTCAGTCATCCTTCCTCATATTTAGAATGTCGAAGAAAATTTATTAACAGATACAAATGCAAAGTTAATTTTCCTTCTAATGAGCAAAGCAATGAAACTTAATAAAAGATACTTAATGAGAGTTTTTTGACAAATGCTGTGGCTGAGTGTACTAAGGTGGAGCTAGTTACTCAACTCAATTCTGCAAACTTTTATGCAGTCTGAAATTGTGGGATGTTAAAGCTGAAAGGCTCCTTGAAGATAATGCAGCCCAACACTCCCCTCCCTATTTTGTTTTTATTTGTGTGTATACAATGCCTAGATATATGGCTTATGCTTATATATGTGGATGTTGAATCCCTTGATAAAAGTGCATGGGTCCTTGAGGTCAGGGACCATTTGCTTCTTTTTTTTTTCTTTGTTTTTCTTTTTGGAAGGGGGAAGGTAGGGCAGTTGAGGTTAAGTGACTTGCCCAAGGTCACTCAGCTAGTGGTGTGTGTGTGTGTGTGTGTGTGTGTGTGTGTGTAAGTGTCTGAGGCCGAATTTGAACTCAGGTCCTCTGGACTCCAGGGCCGGTGCTCACTGCGCCACCTAGCCACCCCCATTTGCTTCATTTTTTTACATCATATATACAGTGCCTAGCATCATGCCTGGCTTGTTGATCAATGGACATATTTTTACAGATGATAAAACTAAGGCTGTATACAAATCGCATAGCTAGTTACAGAGGCAAGATTCAGAAATAGGTTTTTCCCACTACACTATATTGCTTCTTCATTTGTAATGAGGTCTGTAAATGCTTTTTGTTGGTGGTGAAGTTATAAAGTCATTCTAGGGAGTTTCAGGTCACTTTATGGCACTAAGTAAAATGATAGATCCTTGTTTTTCTTCTATCCTAAATCTCCAACTCCAGCTGAATTTCTGTGATAAGTTTCAGTTGACCTGCACATGAAGGTGATTTGCCCTGAGTCAAGCTTGCCATAGAATTATACTACTTTTGAATGCCTTCAGCAAGAGAGATCATTGTTGCTGAGGAAATGTTCAGCTGAGTCAGGCTCAACCTTCCCACTTCTCTTTCACACTCTTCTCCATTAAAGAATGAATAAAGTGATTTTGCACTATTCAGGTTCCTGAAATATTTTTACTGACAGTTTCCAGGTTCTGATTATACTACCCAGGGTAAAGTGTGCCTTAATGTTACTGTTGCTGCTAACAATAATGATAATTAATAATAAATAACTAATTATAGCAACAATAGCAATGTTAAACCGTTGAGAGAGGCAGTATGGTATAGTGACTAGAAAGATGGTTTCAGATTCAGGAAGACTTAGGTTCAAGTCTCACCTATTTATTGTATGAATCTGGGCAAGTCACCAAATCTCTCAGTGTTTTAGGCAACTCTCTGAAACTATTATCTGGAGAGAAGGTGCTTACTTCCATTGGTAAGAGAGCTTCCTTAACTTGGGAGTTCCCTGAAGCAATAAAATCACAGATCTAATTCTCCTCCCTCTTCCTATCCCAATGCCTTATAATAACATTGATCCATCAAACTTTCAAGAACAGTGTTTTGATAAATGTTCCATACCAAATGGCTATAATCTCTGCATTCTATGTAATTTCATTTTTAAATGCAGGGACTTAATAGACGCAATCAAACTGGAGGAAACAATTACAAAAAAGCTGTCAATTTATCCAGCTGCACAATAGTCTATAGCAGTGGTTCTCAACCTTCCTAATGCTGTGACCCTTTAATACAGCTCCTCATGTTGTGGTGACCCCCAACAATAAAATTATTTTTGTTGTTACTTCATAACTGCAATTTTGTTACTGTTATGAATTGTAATGTAAATATCTGATATGCAGGATGTATTTAAATTGAACATAACCCATAGATTGAGAACCGCTGGTCTATAGAACATGAAACCAAATAATAGTAGGAGTGTGATTTGTCCTAGGACCATTTCTGTTTGGACTCTTTCAAACAAGATGAGAACAAGATAATAACAGTTGACCTTTATTTAATCCTTTTAAGTTTGCAAAATGCTTTACAAAGTAACTTGCCCATGATCCCAAAACCGATAAGCATCAGAGAACAAGCTTTGAACTCAAGAATTTCTTACTCTAATCCAAGTGCAAGTCCAAGCAGCAGGCTTGCTACTATATCAAACTGATCATTTGAAAGGAGAGTATGAGACACATACATTCTGTCATGTATTTATGCCTCCCCTTCCAAGAACATCATTGAGTGCCTGTCATTGAAATAAACAAAAAGGAACCAAAAGCCAAATTTAGATTTTTTTGCTAACCAATATTGGGCACTATATCTGAGTAGAATCAATATACTTCTGTAATACTTGGATTAACTCCAATCATTAAGAAGTTTTTCCTGTCATTAAACCTTTCTGTAACTTCTACCCTCTCTGGCCAAAAAGAATAAGTTTAAACCCACTTCCACAGGACAGCCCTTCAAATGCTGGAAGACACTATATAGAATTCCATAAAAGATAAACACAGAGTATTTACAAGGGAACCTTACAGGGAAAAGCACAAGAACCTTTGGGCAACCAGCAAAGACTTGCTGTACTAGGTAACGTTTGAGCTGATCCTTGAAGGATTCCAGGAGGTGGAGGTGAGAAGTGTATTCCAATCAAGGAGGACAACCAGGGCCAAGGAGTTTATGAAGTCTGGTGATGTTGCATCATGTAGAAGGAACAGTAGTAGCATGAAGACCAGTATGACTGGACCATAGAGTATTTGGAGGGGTATAATGTGTAAGGAAACTGGAAAGATAGAAAGGGCCAGATTTGAAGAACTTTAAATACCAGGATGTATTTATATCCTATTTCTCTACTAAAGAGCCTTAGCCCTGTAAGGGAAGGGGTTGTGTTTCATCTAAATCTGGTATCTGTTCTAACATCTAGTAAGTACAGTGTTCTCTCCCACAGGACACTTAATACCTGTTTGTTGAAAAAATGAAAGACTGCATTAAAAGGGTTTAGAAGAGCCATTATCCATTTGTGTTCCTACCCTTTGGCCCAACTTAGAAACAAGACTGCACTCCAAGACTGTGCATTAAAACATTGAGGCACAAAGGTTTGGGCTTTTCCCAAGATCACATGATGAGATATCAGTAAAACAAAGAAGGAAATCTCTGGGTGGATGCTGCCACTGCTCTCACAATCTTAGGTATTAAATGAGAAGTTTTTTCTTCAGATAATTTTTTTCTTTGATAGGCAAGAAATGAAAATTGTACAAATTCTCTGTGCTCCAAAATAATGATAGTCTATAGAATGCTTGAAAAATCATGCAGTTTGTTTTTTATGATATTTATATATGTTCATGAAAGTTATGATTCAATTTTCTTCCCCATAAAAATTAGAAGGTGAGTATTTATAATTTAAGGTATACCTCTTATCATGTAATATGTGTGAATTTGAATTTGGGGACTTTCTAAAAATATTTTAAATGATACTCTTTATAGCACATATAATCCTATAAGCCATCACTATTAAACAGATTTATTTTACAAATTCATTTTGTTTCCATATAATAAGGTATACCTGGGCTTGTAGTTTCTTTTCCATTTGAAAATAAGTTATTTTAAAGTTAAATATTTTAAGTACTTTGAGTTCTTTGTATGAAAGAAGTTACATAAAACAGTTATTTGATTATTTCTATGATAGTAAGAATAAAAATTTTTTAAAGAAAAAAATGGAAATATTTATAGAAGACTCTTCTCTTAGCAGCAGCTTTGTGAAGCCTCCTTCAGTTTTCTCCATGTCTACATTCAGATGTTTTCAGCCAGAAAGACCATGATTGTATTTGCACATTATTTGGCAACTTACGCGTTTTTTAGATTAAGTTTTTGTTTTTATTTCCCTTTGGATAAGACTTTTTCCTTCTTCCTGTCTCCTGTCTATCCCTTCTCATCCATTTCCTGAAACTGAATTGAAGATGAGGATTCAGAGATGGATACATGGGAAGGAAGGGGCATCAACAGCTGATCTCAAGTCTGTGTTTGGAGAACTGCCCAAGGTGATACTGCAGGAGGTAGAAAGGATGGTTGAGCATTATCTTGATAGCAATAAACATTCCTTTGACAAGATGAATAAGTGTAGGCAAGTCACATTTTCTCTTTGCATCAAATTTTGATCATTCAGTCTCCATAGGGCCTTAGTTTCTTCAGCTGTAAAATGCAAGGATTGTGTTAGATAGCCTCTAAGGTCTGTCTCATGACTAGATCTGGGATCTGGGGTCACAGCAGTGATCCTCCTACCAGCCCTTCATTTATTTAGTCTCTGATTGAATTTCTTTCCATATTACTCATTATGATCAATATTGATTTGAACATTTGTCAGTAAGTTAAAATTAAAATGGTCCTTAGCTAATCTCAAAGGAATATTGAAGAAATTAATTAGATGAATGCTGCAAAATATCTTGAATCATCTTAGAAAAGACCAAATGGGGTAGTATTTTAATAGTGACAAAATTGAAAAAATGCAGCTATATCTCTGTTTCATAGCACCATGTTAGCTAAATTAGCACACTTGTTACTGTACAGTCCCTTTTGTCCTTTTTTGCCTTTTGCAAAATTGTCAGAAGAACTTGTTCAGCAAATGGATTATGGATTTATAGATGACTCAGAGCTGTTTTCTCTGGAATTTGCAAGACTGCATGTTCCAGTCTCTGCATGAGGAAGTTTTATTGCAGCATCTTGTGCTGATTTAAACTATCAGAGTTAGAATCACATCTTGAAAGTGTTCCAAATCCACAGAAGAACCTAGGAAACTTTGAGTGACTTTGTGGAGAATATATCCTTTTAGAAGTAGGCTAGCATGGTTCAGTGGAATGAACACTGGGTTCAAGGAGTGAGAGGGCCAGGGTTTGAATCTCCAATCTGCTGTTTTGCTGGCTATGTGACTATGCTTTTTTTGATTATTTATGTGATCCTGAGCATTTCAGGAATCTTTTCTTGACCTTAAGTTTCCTCATCTGTAAATTGAGGGGATGAAACTAGATCAAGAGTTCTTAACCTAGTGTCCATAGACCTCTAAGTTTTAAGGGACTTGTGATGGATGAGAAAAATTTACACCTTTATTGTTACAACCTTTGGTTTCCTTTGTATTCCTTTTGTAATCCTATGTATTTCATTTAATGTATCTAAAAACATTCTGAGAAGGGACTCATGATACAAAAAGGTTAAGAATGATGATCTCTGAGGTCACTTCTGTCTCAGATTTTAAGATTCAAGATTCTTTGTAAAGATTCTATCCTTTTTAAAGGCTTTCACTACACCCCTTTGGTGTGCTGTTTTGGAATCAGGAATTTTACACTTTGATGGTTATGGAGAGGGATTATAACTGTAATAGTAATAGTTTTGAGGAGAGATAAGCAAAGTTGCAAAACTGGAAACCAAGCACCTGAAGGAAGAATTGTCTTTCCTTTATTCTTGTGGAGCCAAGTAAAATTGCCCTAAGAAATGTGATGTCATTAGAACAGCATTCTCATTGATTTAATTCATCTATTCATTCAGCCATTCAACAGATACTGATTGAGTACTTTGTGTTTAGCAGCATGCTAAGTAAAGATTTGTATATGATACAGTTCTGTGTCATCGCAAGTTTACAATTTTACACTAATGGTAAGACATGAATTTGTAAAAAAGTTTAATGGGCACAAAGTAGCCTGTGGTTGTTAAGTGACAAATTAGAACAGACAACAGGCACTGTAAAAGTTGAGAAGACCACATGCTGTGGAGTCACTGTAGGGCAGGGTACCTTAATAGTGTTAGACTTGGATTTATGAAAGATCTGAGTTTGAATCCTGTCTCTGACACTTGCTATATGACCAAAGCCAAGTCATTTCACTGTCCACATCTCCATTTTTTTCACATGTAGAGTGGGAATATTAATACTTCTAGTGCCTTTTTCACAAAGCTGTTGGGAGTTTCAAAAGAGATAATGCATGTAAAGCATCCTGTAGATGCATCCTGGGCCACCTCCATTCATCCTCATGAGTATCTGGCCAGTGGACCCAGATGGCTAGTGACCTTGCACAGCCCTCCCTCCCTCCAATCCAAGTCAACTGCAAATCATGTCATCATTTCCCTGATGCCATGGTCCTCTTCTAGAACAAAGGACAAATACAACAACCTGTATGTAAAGCACTTCGTAAATGATATTTTCTGACCTAAATTTATTCCAGCTCTCTTTTAGTAACATGTTTTCTCTTTTGAGCCATTCTGAAGTTTCTTCTTATTGTTCTGGATCTCTGGAGAGTACTCAGGATTCTGTCTTTGGTAAAGCACTGTCCTTCATATACAGTTGTTTGCTTAACACTTGTACTTGGGTTTCTCTTTGTGGTTTTACTCATTGTTTTTCTTTCACTTTCATGATTCCTTCTGTTGGTTTATTTGTTTGTGCCTGTGGGATTTTATAGAAACTTTTCTTTGTGATATCTTTGGTGTTTCACACTTTCTTTAAGGTTCTTCCATCACTTGCTCTCTGGTCAGTCTCTCTCTTCCTTGATGCTATATAGACTAGCTAAGGCTGGCCTGCTAGGTTGCCTCAGCTTCCTTGCCTTAGGAGGTATAGAGTTCATTATCTTGAATCTTTGTCCCCCAGTAACTCTTAGGGAAAGAAGCCGGTTCCACATGATTTCCTGTCACCTTTCCCCTCCAGCCCTAGGCAGCACTTGCCCGGGTAGATTCCACCTCTGCTCTCTTCCTTTCCTTCAGGGCGCTCTTTAGAATTCACATCTGTCAGTTCTGGCCGGGTGATTGGAGGGAAGGGATATTTTTTGATGGACCCTGAGCAAGCCCTTGGTGTGGGGTCCCTTCTCTAGTGCTGAGATCCCAGGCAAGTCAGCCTGATGGTTTACTGGGGCAATGCGGGTGGGGAAAGGAGAGGGGTGGACACTGATTACTTGAAACATCTGTTCCCTGATGGAAACCCAAGAGGTTTCCAGCTTATGTAGGGGTTGTTTGTCTCCTGTGAATTTAATTATAATTGCTTTATATTGGTTGCACAGTTCTTTTGTTTGGAGGTGGAGAAGTCTATGAAGAATGACTAATTACTATCTTGAAGGTCTTGTCTGACTTTTTGAGCCTTGGAAGCCTTGAAAGCTTCCCTACCTCTTCCTTTCCTTTTCTTTCTCTTTCTTCCTCCTCCTTTCTTTCTCCTTCTCTTCCTCCTTTCCTCTGTGTGTGTATACATAGGGGTGTGTGTGTGTGTGTGTGTACATATAGTTATCGATACAGTCAGTTGCTATTATTGTTGTCATTAATAGCGAAAACTGGTATGATTTGGGCAAGGTTTCTTGTAGTATTGGAGTCTGACTTTGGCCCTTCAGGGATTTAGATTGGTGGAGAGGAGACAGGGAGAAAATTTGGGTTAAAGGAATATCATCAGGTAACATCATTCTGACTGTGGATGAAGGGAGTAATGGGAAATATGGATTAAAAAAATAATTTGGAGACAAATTATAAAGGAATTTGAATGCTAGCTTGAGTAGTTTGGACTTTTTTATAGGAAATAGAGAGACATCCAAAGGGTTAGGATCTGGACAGTGATTAGTAGGTGCCTAGCACAATGCAATTATTCAGTTAATATTATTTAGAGAATGAATATGTCTTAGGCAAGTGTATTCTAACACTTGTTTGATTTTACTAGAACTATTACTTCCTATCCTAAAACATAACCAGATCCCCAGACTTCCTGGAGATCTTTCATCTGCCCAAACTCCTTGACAAAAGGTTTTACAACTTGTGCTTGAATTCCTACCTCACTGGGGAATCTACTGCTTTGAAGAGTAGTTTGTTGCCTATTCAGCGAGCTCTAATTATAACAAATTCTTACAGAAGTAGTGAGAGAAAGCAACCTTTTCTGGCTTCTTTGCTCTGCTAATGCTCTTTGTACTGAATGTCTAAAAACCAAAGAATCTCAGAGTTGGAAAGAATCTTTGGTGGCAGTCATCAAGTTCAACCACCTCTGAAAAAAGACTTGTCCCCAACATATCAGCTTCTACTGGAAGATCCCTAGATATGGTAAATCTACCATCTCCTCAAGCAACACACTTTTCTTTTCCTTTTTCAGCACACATCTAATTGTTAGAAAGTTTTCTCTCACATCTGTCCTCTTTCTTCTGTCTGTCACTCCTTGTTCTGGTCTCTGGGTCCACACCATAGCCCTTCAAGATACTTGAAAAGTGCTACCATATTCTATACCCCACCTCATGTCTTCTCTTGTTTGTGTTAACCACTCAATCCATTCAGTTTATATTTGTATGGTCGAGTTTTCAATTCTTCAACCATCCTGTTCACTCTTTTCTGGATTACTTATTTGACACTATCCTTTCTAAAAATGTGCCACCTAGACCCCGACACAATTCTCCAGATGTTTTAAAATGGTCCTTCAGGAAAAATCTCACAGTTACATCTTTTTTTAGGCCATTAGATGCCTTTTACCAAGAGTAAACACATTTGTTTCCATTATTAGGAATTCTATGTTAGAAGGAAGTGGTATCATTGACCAGCAGAATGTCTTTTACTGTAATTTACATTCATATAATAATATATTACTAAATGTGTTCTATCAAAAATTAAGTTTAATTTTAGCCTATATGCCACAGTAGTGTTTGTCCAAAATGTAGCAACAGCAGGAGAAAAGCAGTGGTTTTGTTCTATGCCTCTAGGTCTTTTTGTTTTGTTTTATTATTATACTTTAGAGGCTGGAGTAAAACCTGATAGTGCATGAGGTGTGAATAAGAGGAACATAGAGTAGTCTGAATGAGAGAGGCATCTGCAGAAGTCTAAAATACAGTTCCCAACTTCATAATGGAAAAATATATCTGTGCTTCACTTTTTCCACCCATAAAGTCTGGGAAACATCATATGCCATTAAGATTAAGTTCCTGTTGGTGAAAATTATTGCATTTCCTCAAGTAATATCACCAGATGACTAAAGTGCTTTGCTGTCCTACTTCATCCTTAATTCAGATACAGCATTTGGTGTGGATATGGTTCTGTCATGAGGCAGGAATTAAGTTTCTTCTTCCCTGTCAGCGACTAATAGTAACAGGAGTAGTGTTCCTATCCGTGACAGGTTGGGTTGGCAAAGAAAATGATTCCTAATTTGTAAGAAGAAACAGGAGAAAAATATGAATGAATAAATACCATTGTCAGAATTTCACTTATCATCTAGAACAGCTCACATGCCAAAGGGCATACTAGATGCTCCTAGTTTCAGGGAAGAGTTCTTGTCTCTCTATTACTGGATCCAGATTGGTGCCCGGGGAACTTCAGAATTTGTCTGACAGTCTCAACAGCACACCCTGCTCCACCATCACCACCAATACCCCCTACATTTCCTCCCCTCCCCCCCAAAAGAAAAGGTGAGCGAAGAAAGCTGTGCAGATCTTTCTTTTTTTTCCCTGACTTTGCACCATAGACCATGCAGGTATTCTGAACGATGAGGAGCCAAGTCCTCAGCTTTTATTCATTAGCTTGTCAAGTTCTTTCAACCAACACTTCCCACTCACTAATTTTCATGAATTGCTTTATTTCACCTAGTTCTAATTATTATGTCTTAAATTCAATATGCAGTTTTATATCACCTCCCTTTTCCTCCTCCTTTTTGGTTTCCCAAGTTTATTTACCAATTTTTATATGGGGTATGGTGTTGTTTGTTTGCTTTTAAGTAGGCTGGACCTGTGATTTCATTGGGTAGGAGACTCCTTCTATGAATAAAAATCTCAATTTTTCCATGACTTAGAGCTTTAGAGAGTTGCCTGGGCAAGTGGCTAAATGATGACACAAACAATACGTGTCACAGGCTAGATTACAACTTGGGCCTTCCTGACCCTGAGCTACCTTTCTGTCTGTCACATTGCTGTTGTTGTTGTTCAGTCGTTTTAGTCATGTCTGACTCTTCGTGACCCCATTTGGGGTTTCCTTGGCAGAGATACTGCAGTGGTTTGCTACTTCTCTCTCCAGCTCATTTTACAGATGAAGAAACTGAGGCCAACAGGGTTGAGTGACTTGCTCTGAGTCACACAGCCAGTAAGTGTCTGTCTGAGACCAGATTTGAACTCATACAGGTGAATGTGCCAGACTCCAGACCCACCACTCTATCCACTGTGCCACCTAGCTGTCTCTGTCCACGTTCCTGCTTCTCAAATGGAGCTTGCCTAACAAATAATTTTCTTGCCGCAGCCAACTCTTTTTCATTGTTATTACTATGTATCCCTATATAAAGGGAACAAATCCTCAGAACTGCATCCATCTTACAAGAGTGCCTTATCCTTAAAGAGTGAATTATTGTTTCTCATTCTAAAAAGAGAAGTGGACTGTGTAACTTAGCTTTGCATTTTTCTGCAGTGATTTGAGGAATTAAAAGGAGAGAGGGCTACATTACAGTAAATTCAGTTTTCAACTGTTGAGAGGAGGCAGGAAAGAGAAAGAGGGAAGGGAGGGAAGGATGGGGGAAAGAGAGAAGAGAGAAGAGAGAGAGAGAGAGAGAGAGAGAGAGAGAGACAGAGAGAGAGAGAGAGAGGAGAACACTTTATCTAACTTTTTAGCCCAAGTGTCAGTCATTCCTTAACAGAACAAGGAAGTGTGAATTATTTTGTTCATTTGTTTGCATGTTCTTCACTATTGTGGAGAAGAAGCTTTTGTGGGAGAACTGTAAGCCAAGAATTTTCAAACTTGATTCAAAAAGGTGTCTTGGGGTACTCGGGACTATATTTGATGTAGGGTTTGTAATGGGTTGCCTTGCTGTGGAAGGAAACTATTTTTAAACATTTCTCATGCCCTTCATTGGTTTAGGTTCTTGTGGTTAGTTTAACTCTGGAGTCCCCGGGATTGTGCATTAGAAATAGGTATTTGCTGTTTCACTGGGGCAAAGAAGGCATTGGCTATGATTAGTTAAGAATTGAACAGAGCTTGTTTAAATGCCCTTTTCAGCTAATTGCAGTAATTCCGCTGAATTTTTGTTTCCATGTATTTTTGCCAGAGGGTACAGACTAGGTGAGCAGGGCATTATTCATTATGAGTATAGGTCAAACCTTGACGCTTATGACCTTTTTATAATGCCAAAGAGAGCAGGTTCCCCAAGTTCCCTCTACTCAGGGTTTATATCTAACACGCAATTGTGGGTCTTTTATTGAGTCTACTTTAAAAAAAAACACTTAAAATAGGCAATGAATTAAAAAAGGAGACTGTTTTAGTATTTAGCTGGTATAATTATACTGTGTAAATATTCTCATCTGTAAAATTGAAGGACAGTGAGGTAGATAATCTTTCAACTTTTTTCCAGCTCTAGAATCCTGTGATTTTATACATTTCATTTATGAATGGACTTAAATTCCATTCTAAGGAATAATTTAGCTGTCTGATGGGATCTAAAGTTATGATTTGAAAAGCAGTGCTTCTTCCAATATGTGTCTTACTATGTTTCTTCAACATAACACTTCTCACCCTCCCTTCCTTAGAGAATGGCCTGGAGGAAAATGTCTGTTGAATCGATAAAACTCTAGGCTTTGGGCCAAGACACTCAGATGTAGGCTGATATTCTCTATGTATGCATTAATAAGAAAAAATAAGTAAATTAGGCTTTTAAAACATTGGTCTAAAATAAGATGAAATTCTGGGTAAGTTCCAGATTTTATCTAAGGTTTTGCTTATTTTTCTGAAGTCTTGAATTAAAAAAAATTACTTTCTTTAATTTATATTAATTAAAATGGATAAACTAAATTTGTTTAGCAATTATGAAAGAGAAGAGTTTTTGGTCATACTGTAAATGAATTATTTCAACTGTCATCCTCTATAACTAGATTTTTTTTAAAAATCGTATAATAATATTTGCAAGTAGCATTATACTTAAGATATTTTTAGTGAAATTATGGAATTTTGTTATTTTCAGTTGGTACAAAGTTATTAGCTTTTCATTCTTTTTATTTCTTTTGTTCTTTATCCATCTTTTCACTTCTTCTTTAGCTTATACTAATTTGATACACACTAGAAGTGTTGTAGTCATTCTTAACTCTGTATTAGGTACAGTATAAAGAATTTATAATTTAGTTTGGAACATAACAAAAACACATGAAAATATATCTAAAAACACAAGTCTGTATTGAATAAATGCTCAATGATTGGTACAGAAAGGGGAGAGCAGGGGCGGCTAGGTGGGGCAGTGAATAGAGCATGGCCCTAGAGTCAGCAGGACCTGAGTTCAAATGCAGCTTCAGACACTTCTTACTAGCCATGTGACATTGGGCAAGTCACTTCACCCCAACTGCCCTGCCCTCCCTCCTCCAAAAAGCAAAAAAAAAAAAGCCGCAAAACAACTACACAAGAGAAAGGGGAGAGCAATCCTGTGTGGGCTGATGTGGTCAAAGGATATGGGGCAACTTAAGTTGACCCTTGGATGGATTTAGGATCCCATTAAGGAGAACAATACTTGGAGTCGCTAGATATAGGAGGAGAAATATATTATTTTGTCTTACTTTGAGCCTCCATAAGAAACTATCAAAAAGAGGAAAGTCTGCACTGCCAACCTTAGGATAATTATTGTCTCATTTTCCTTCTTCTCTAAACCATCTTTTTGCTCTTCTTATTTTCACCAACTCTCTTCTTTAAAAAAAAAACAAAACCAACCAAACCCTGCCTCTGTTTAATATAGAGCATTGTCTGTAGAATGTCAAGATTTTTGTTTAATTTCCATTTGCCATATATTCTTTGAGGATTCTATAAATTCTCCAGTGTGAGTGCTCCCCTCTACAGAAGATTGTAGCCCTTCCAATACCATCTTGTTTCATGCCGTTCCTATCACTATTTTTTTTTCATAAATGTCTTATAAATCAACCAAGCAATGTGCTAATGTGCTAGAAGCTATCTCTAATTTTTAAGATATCTTGGTTGTACTAATGCAGCATTCTGGCTGTCCTTTTAAAGATTCCCATCCTTGACATGTGACTGTCATCCATGTTCTCTATAATATATTTTATGTCACTTCTTGCATGCAAGCTTCCTTGGTCATATGCTGTATCTTAATTAGGCCTAATATGTGACTATATTACCTTTTAGATTACTTTTTTTGCTTAATTTTAAAAAAATTTAATTTAAATGCCAAATAAAATAGATATTTCCATACAAATAGATCAGAAAAAGAAATTATACATGAAACTTTAAATATTTATTATTTACAACTTGTTTTTCTTTCAAAATATAGTGTCCTCAAACTCTTAAACTGCACTAGGACTTTTGGAATACTCCATATAATCAGCTCAACATGTAATTTTCAAAGCTGTCCTGTTTGTGATTCTTTTTAGCTTTCCTTCTGTTCATTCATTTAAAAATGTTTCAGTGATCCTCTTTTTTTCTTCTATTTGGGGGGTTAGCTTGTCCTTTTTTAATCCTCTCTCATTCCTACCCCCTTTTTTGGATTACATTTAATTAATATTTTTATAATGCTTAGGTGTTCTCTGATTCTACAGCTGTAGGGAGATTATTAGAATTAAAGAGAGGATTTTGTGGAAGTGAGCAGTCAGAAAATTGACTAAAAAGAGAGATCAGGTTGGATCGCATTAGGAAAACTACCTGTCCTATATTGAACAGACCACATGATCCCAAGATGTTCACTTCCACAAAATCCCATTTCTATAATTCCTGTCTTCTTTCATGTGGCTGTGAGTCATGAATGGAACACATAGTCATTGTAAAATATAAAATTAAAAGTAACTCAAAAAGAGAGTAAATAGGAAAGAGAGGGCAGCCAGGGATAGGGTAACCACAAAAAAAAGAAAGAAAGAAAAGTAATTAAAGTTCTTGCTAATAAATAACTCTGTTACCTAAGTGCCATTGCCACTTTTCCTTCTGATCAAGCCCTGTAGAGATAAGAGTTTAAATGCTGAGCTTCCATGATTGCTCCCATTGAGAGCAGATCTCACCGCATGTGTGTACACACACATACACACACACACACACACAAACACACACAGACACAACAGACACACAAACCCATACCAGATCTATTCCATTCTGGATCTAACGTCATCCCTCTGGTTTTCTTCTCATGATATGGACAAGTTTTCCATAAGCTCATTTTCTCTTCTTTTTGATATTTTGTGGGGAAATATTCCTGTAGTTTTATTTTATCCTTAGTTATTCAACAAGCATTTATTAAGTACTTAGTACATGTGTATGTAATTCTAAATTAGTAATTTAGTAATACTAAATTAGTAATCTTAGTAATTCTAAATCACTCCCCATCCCTTTCTTTCTCTCTCTCAGGGAAAAGATTATATGTGTTTTGTCTCCTTGTTGGCACAGTTGTTTTGCATTAGTTAGAAGCTCTGTGTTGTAGTACAAAGAACACTGAATTTGGGATCAGAGATGCAGGGATACCATCAGAGATGGTACTTCCTACCTGTGTGAACTTGGGTGAGTCACTCCACCCTGTTATAAAGCCTCTTAAAGTTTCCTTTTAAAAAATTAGGGAGTTGGACTAGATGATTTCTAAAGACCCTTCCAACTTGAAATTCCATGATTCTCTTAACATTCTATAAGAAATAACCTTTACTAATGTTTTTACATTTGTCTGTCTGTTACAGAATCTTTGGGTTTAAAGGGATCTCAAAGGCCATGTAGTTCAAATTAGAACTGAACAAATATCCGTTCTACTTCTTGTACAAGTGGTCATCCAGATAGAGGGTTTTGTGAAAGTGAGCATTTTAGGATCACATGATGCATTGAATTTAGGATAAAGAGTCTTTGTTTAAAGACAGCCAATAAAGAGGAACCAAACGTCTCCCAAGGCAGTCCGTTCTACTTCAAAATAACGAATGATTAGCAAATTTGGTTGTTGTTGCTGTTTTTAAGGTCTTATTACCTTTTCTTTTTTTTTTTTTTAACATCAGTGTCACTTTCCAATGACTCTCTGTTGTGCTCCCACTCACCCCACCTTCAGTGGAACCCTCCCTTGTCACAGATATATACAGCAAACAAAAAACAAATAAACATATTTGCCTTGACTGGAAATGAGTCTCATTCCCTCCCTCCCTATGCCTCCTCTCTCGCCAGAGGTGGGAGACATGCTGTTAGTATTCCCAAGTTGTGATTGGTCACTTCACTGATCGGAGTTCTCAAGTTTTTCAGGGTTGTTGCCCTTTACATTAATTGTAGCTGTCATAGAAATTGTTCTTCCAGTTAAAGTTTTTGCTTGTATCTGTTACCTCCACCTGTTACTTCTGCAAATGATTTCTTTAAGTCAGTTGACTGTTTATTTAAAGAGTTCAGGTCAGAGCACTGTAATTGCATGAGGTGTCTCTTTCATCTTTCTATTTTCTTCCAATTTGCTATTTACTTTGACCTGTGCTTTAATCATTTTCAGGTCTAACTGGAGTCAGGCAGCTGACTTTGAAATGACTATAATGTCTCTAATAAGTCATCAGATGTTTTAGTGGAATGAACAGTATCTTTGGTGTCAGAAGATACCGACTTGAACCCAAACACTTCAACTTTCTATCACCTGTGAAAGTTTGGGCAAATTAATTAACATCTCTGAGCCTGTTTCCCTCTGCAAAAAAAATATATTTGACTAGATGATTTCTAAGGTACTTTCCAACTCAAAAATCCTATTGGTTACAGCCAATTTTGTTGTTGGAATGTCAGGCGGTCTTTGCCAAGTCTAACACCTTCCAACTCTTTTCTTTAAGAAAATATTCACATTATATAGGCATAAGTAGCCTATAAACCTTTGACTACTTTCATTTCTTGGTACCAAATGATATTTTCCAACATAGTTTTCAATTTTTCCTCCCTTCCCCCCAACATGCTTTTACATTGGAGTTACAGAATATCCAAGCGTATGTTGATTTTGTTTGGAATATCTTGCCAAGGTCTTCATAGGACTTCTCTGTTTCTTCACCCTTTGCAACCACTGTTGATATATAAACTGCAGTTATCTTCATGGTGGTCTGTTTATTCTCTTTGTGAGCAGCTGCAGGTATCTTGTGATCCTGTTTCTTGTTGCCTTTGGGTGTATGATGAAACCAGTTCTTGACAACTATCTGTTTCTCGGAGTAGAATCTTTGAATAGTCTTTGTGTTTAGCACCACTTTTTTTTAGTCTTGTTTTAATGTTAAGCAGATATTTAAATAGAAATGTGGTTAGATTCCTCCAATAGCCTATGGACTTTCTGTCATAAAATAAAGATTATATACACTGTGGGTCAGCAAATTATGGCCAAATCCCAGCAACATCCTGCTTTTCTTCAACTCTAACCTAAGAAAGGTTTTTGCATGCTAAAATAAGATTTTGTTGTGTTTAAAAAAGGTAAAAGCCATTCTTAGCTCCAGGGCCATGCAAAAATAGATCATGGGCAGGTTTGGCCCTCATGCCATAGTTTGCCTACAACTCATACAGACCACTAACTAAACACATACTTGCCAACATTTTAAGAAATGTATGTCTTTATATTCTGCCCACTGTCCAGATGTTTATTATCAATAATTCATATTTTCTCTTATTAAGAATTCCTGCAAAAGTAGTTATTAATTTAGTGTAATTAATGTTAATATTATTCATTTCCTACCAAGAAATGGATTAACTAGCATAAAAAACTTAAAAGAATATGTCTCCTCTGGCTGTTTTTTGATCACTGATGACAATTATCATTTTAAAAAATAATTATAATTATCCTTTTTATTGTGAACTTAAGTCATTAACCAAGAACAAACATTTCAATAAGCAATATTATATAAGATTATTATACATTATACATAAGAGTATTATATAAGAAATTGTGATCTCTTATATCATCTAAGACATACATGTATATATACATACATATACATATCTGTGCAATAACATACATGTGTGTATGTATATATACATATATAATTTTAAAATAAAGCAACAGTACTGTGTCATTTTCTGGACTTTTTTGTTCTATGGCTTTAAAAAAATCAATGTAATAATAGATGTAAAGCATTTTGCAAACCTCAAAGTGCTAGATAATTATTAACTATTATTATGTCATTCAGTCAACAAGCATTTATTAAGGGTCTATAATGTGCCAGCCCTCTGCTGAATGCTGAAGACACAAGGACAGTACCTTTTCTCAAGGAGCTCACGGCCTAGTGGAGGAGTTGGAGTAGAAACCCTTCCTTGCAAAGAAAAATACATAAAGTCCAACAAAAGAAATCAATATATTGACCATGTCTAGGGTTATATCTCATTCTGCATAATCCTGTGTGATAAGTAGTGTGAATATGATTAGCTCCATTTAATAGATGAGGAAACTGAAGCTCTAAAAAATTCAGTGATAGTCTCACAGCTAGTTAGCAGCATGGCTAGGACTCCGTATCTGGTTGTCTCATTCAACATTCAGTTTTCTTTCAGCTGTATCAGACAATAGTCATCCTCATTGAAAGACTAGAAAGAGATATATAACAAGAAAAAGATGTGGACTGGTATTATTGAGCTAGATAAAGGACAACAGATGGACAGCCTGTGGGTGCCCTTCAAGAGACCTAGAGGAAGATTCATAGCACGTTTGGATAGACCTCTTCTTCTATATGATAGGACATGGCCAAAAGTCAGTTACTATAAGCTGAGAATGGATTGTGACTTGAATGTTAGAGGAGTGCTCTCCATCATTGGAGGGAATAGTTTCATTGTTAAATCATTCATTCTTTGACATGTTAGTGTAAGTGTAAATCCTTATTCTTGAGTTCAGAAAAATCAAGTTTAGAGGTACAAATCAAATATGATCTGAGAACTCTAATGGAATTGTAATATTAGTCATCAGTGTGAAATTGCAAGCAAAAATAAAATCCTAGTGTCTAACAAGGGAGGTAAGAGTTCAGCTGTTCCCTCTTCTGGTTAGAACACATCTTTCATGTTGTATTCAACTCTGAACATCGTATTTTAGGAAATAAACTGGTAAGTGGGAGAGGTTTCCAGAGGAA
>CM053580.1:247043555-247071694 GCA_028627135.1 Pseudochirops cupreus | reverse complement strand
AACATTGTATTTTAGGAAATAAACTGGTAAGTGGGAGAGGTTTCCAGAGGAAGGTGATCAAGTTCTTGAAAAGACTTGAGGATAAATTGAAAAAATTTGGGATATTTACACTGTAGAAATGAAAATTCAGGGAGACATGAATATTGTTCTTGAATATTTTTGAAGAACTGTCAAATGGAAAAGAGACTTTTTCTAGGAGCAGTAGGTAGACATTGCAGAGGCAAAGGTTTGGTGTTAGGTAAAACATTTTTGCAGAGCTATGCAAAAATGGAATGAGCAACCCCAGGAGGTATTGGGTTCCTCTACAGAGAGTTTTTCAAGCAAAGGTTTCATAAATACTTTCCAGGGTTTTATAGAGAGGGTGCTTATTCAGGTGCAGGTTGGACTAGATGGTCTATGAGGTCTTTCCTTCTTTGACACTCTGATTCTATGAATGCTGGAATAAAATGGAATTGAGCCAGATTATGAAATGTCTTAAATGGCATAATCAGGAATTTATGTTTGATAGGATCTGGGGAGCTATTGAATATTTTTTAAATTCGAAGTAACATAACCTGTGCTATAGTGTGGAGAAAGGACTAAATAGAGAGGGGATAGACTGAAAGCTAGAAGACCAAAAAGAAAGCTATTTTGTTAGTCTAACCTGGAAGAGATGTCTTTGTGAATGAAGATGTTTTTCATTTATAATGAATGTTAGGAAGTGCATGCAAATGATATATTTTTAATTTGAAATTAATTCCATTTAATTCAATTAATTAAAAACAAAACCCATTACAAATATGGGTAATCATGCAAAACATTCCTGTATTGGCCATATCCAGCAACAGCAATAATAATAGTAAATAGAAGTAAATATGCTTCAATTTGTACTCTGAATCCATTGGTTCTCTATCTAGTTATGGATAGTATGTTTCATCATGAGTCTTTTGGATCTGTGATTGGTCATTGTATCAATCAGTTACTAAGTCTTTCAAAGTGGATTATGTTTATAGTATTGCTATTAGTGTGTAAATTGTTCTAGTTCTGCTCACTTTACTTTGCATCAGTTCATACAGTCTTCTCAGGTTTTTCTGAAACCATTCCTTTCAATGGTTTTTTTTGCAGTTCACACACACATACCAAAATCCTTAAATTGTGACCGGAGAACTAACTGTTAAAGGGAGGGAGAGCTGGAAAGGCAGAGGAAACTTCTCATGACTTTGCTGTATGTCTGAATTTGTGTTCATGTGCCCCTAACTTTTTTTAGGTCTCTGGGAAAGTTTTATCTTTGGGCCTGTGCTCCGAGCTACCTGGGGCCTTAAGTAAAGCATCAGTGACACAACTGTTTGGGGTCTCAGTAAAATCACTGTGGTCACTTTTCCTAAGAGGTTGGCATAGAAGCTAAATACAAAGTAATTTTGGAGTGAGCAGGTAATGAGGGAGCAGAGACAGTATGTGTAGATTATCATGATGAGAAGTTTACTAACAGAAGGAAAGGGAAGTTAGTTTGAGGATGGTTTTGGGGATAAAAGAGACCTTGACATGTGTTTTTAGTCTTCAGGATGACATAGTGGAGGGAGACATTGAAAATTTCTTGGGTGCTCACTTTGGCAGCACATATACAAAAATTGGAACAGTACAGAGAAGATTAGCACGGCCCCTACGCAAGGATGACACGTAACTTTGTGAAACATTACGTATTTAAAAAAAAAAAAAGAAACTGTATTGGAATAAGAGAGGAGATTAATGGAACCATCTCATCAGGAAGACAGGAAGTGATATGATCAAAGTTACAAGGACAGGGATTACAAGGCAGTCACCTATAATGCTGAGAATAGAGGGAAGGAGCTGAGGATGCAGGCTTATTGAAAAGTTTAAAGGAAATGGAGAAGGGAGTTAGAGAAGTTCATATCTGTGTGGTCACGGGGAAAGAATATTGGAGTTAGAGGCATAGGACCTGAGTTCAAATCCTGCCTTTCTCATTATAACAGTTATTTCCTTGACTTTCCTTACTAGACTCGTATTTCTCAACAATGCAATGAGAGCTCTGTACTATATGACCACCAACACCTCTGTTTTGCTCTAAATGTATGATTATATAGTGACTTCAGTCTTTTCATTAATAATAGGAAGTGAGATCATCTGCTGAGAATGAAATGGAAGGGAGTGTAATTGGGACTAGAAGAGATAAGGGAATATTCAAATCATTGTTGGGAATGTGATAATAAAAGGTGATCAAAATGATTGTCAAGCAATGAGAGCCAGGTTGAGGTTGGATAGCATACATTTCTAGTAGACATCCCCAGCAAAGTTTTAGGAACTTCCTTAGTAGCATTTATCTTCTGTGAAACAAGGGCAAAATAGGTAGGTAATAGAAACATTCCAGATTAAGCACTGGGAGAAGGAATGTTAAAAGTAAAGGAAGAAGCACCAATGTAATAGCTGATCATAGGGTTAATAGTAAGATAGGGAGGGGGCCAGAATAGCATTGATAGACTAGAAGGGAGAAGGAGAAACTGAGAGGCTGGAAGTGACAATTCAGTCAAGTCAATAAGCATTTATTTAACACCTTTTATGTGCCAAGGATGGTGCTAAAGGATGGGGATACAAAGAAAGGCAAAAACTGGTAAGGGAAGGAAGTGGGAGAAATAGAAAGATAGCAAGAAAATTGCTGCAAGAGAGTGACATTTCAAAGTTCAGGATCTTGGAGGTGAGGTTCTAGATGATACGGAATTCAAAGTTATGCTGGGGGGGGTGTTGCCTGAAGTAGAAGGAAAATGGGGGTTCAGAATTATAAAGACACATTCAAAGGGTCTTCAGTACGGATAACACACTCTCTAAGGGTGATAGGGAAGAGAGGTTGATAAAGGAGCACTAAGACTGGATGTCAAAGTTTGGAGAAGGTTGTAAGAATTTCTAGGTGGCAGACAAATGAGAAAGATTTGGAGAGAGAGTGAATAGTCAGACTTTTGAAGCAGAAGAGGTTGTCGAATTGGAGTGACAGAACCAGCACTTGGTGTTGGTAGTAGGGAGCAGTGAGCCTGTTGACTTCATCTCTAATCCTTGCTGATCAGATGTTGTGGTAAGAAAAATTAGTTAAAACTGGAGAAGGCTGCCATTGGTATGAAATCTTCAAAAATGCCAATCATATGAGAGGATGTTGAGTCCTTTCAAAGAATTATTAGTAAAGGCAAATGGTGCAGCAGAAGGAAAAACAGTGAATTTTTGAGTCAGGAGAGTTGGATCCAAATATCAGTTCTTCTAATTTTACCATAGAACTCTGGATCTGTTTCCTAATCTGAAAAATGGGAGGTCTGGACTAGATGACTTCATGAGGTCCTTTCCCTTTCCAAATCTGTGGCCTTCTGACAATGTACCTTGCTTGAATGCCCTTGCATGCAAGGGTCTCCATGTTTGGACTCAAGCTATTTTAAAATCATTATCTTTAGTCCCCTTCACATCCCTACTAACCAGTTAGTCTATTTCTAGTCAATCAGTCAATCAACCGTCATTTATTAAGCACTTACTACTATATGTTAGCACAGCTAGGTGGCACAGTGAGTAGAGTGCCAGGCCTTGAGTCAGGAAGACCTGAGTTGAAATCTGGCCCCAGACGCTTACTTGCTGTGTGACCCTGGGCAAGTCACTTAACCTCGTTTGCCTCAGGGTCCTCATCTGTCAAATGAGCTGGAGAAGGAAATGGCCAACCACTTCAGTGTCTTTGCCAAGAAAACCCCACATGGGGTATCAAAGAGTGGACACAGCTAAAATGATGGAACAACAACAGTATCTTAAGTGCTCGGCATCCCCCTGAATGCGGTTTGTGGATTCCCGCCTTTCTTTCCATCGATTACCTGGCCAAATCCTACCTATTTTGGAAAGCCCAATTCCAACCTTTCTTCCTTTATGATGAAACTTTTCTTGAGCATCCCCATCCAGAAGTGAGTTTCCTTTTCCTGAACTTACAGAGGATTCTCTGTGTCACTGATTAAGGTTCATACACACACTACCTTGCATTGATATTTACTTCCCCAACTAGATTATAAGCACGATGAGTGTACAGATGATACTATATATGTACATCTATCTCTGCATTTTTCCAGCTCTCCCAAATTTCAGATCTCTCATCTCTAACCCTTGAATAATACTTTAAGGATTTACCTCAGCAGGAGGTTGAGGCTCAAATGAGCTCATGTATGCAAAAAGCTCTGCAAACATTAAAGCTCTAGATAAATGCCTGCTATGTCACACATTTTTCAGGGCAATCAGCATCGGTTACAGCACCTGCAGGGATAGTTGTTCCCATCCTTTTTCTTTCAGGGCTACAAGCAGAATTTTTCTTTGGTAGAAAAGGGGGAATTGAAATGCTACTGAAGGTGAATTTATTTCATATATATCCACATTAAACTTTTTTCTTCCAAAAATGAAAATTCATTCTTCTAGATGAAAAAAGAACAAAACACATTGAAAAGACAGTTCATGTAGCAGCATACTGTGAATGGTATGCAGGACTGTGTGGTGACCCACTGACATTTTTCATTCGATGAGCTGCCAAGAGATTAGAAATAGCCTTGGCATGCCTAAGATAAAACAAGGACTCTAGGCTGTTGGCATTGCTGTACCTGACTGCTGCTTTTGATTAAAATGAGCTTTTCACAGTATGCCTTATATCATTCTGTTGGATGGAAATGAAGTCTTTAAAAAAAAATCCAAAAGCAGAGTCATGTTTTCTTTTGGTTTGCTATTATTGCCTTCTGTGTATTTTCTAAGTGTTTTCGGAATGTTTGTTTTTCAGGTGGTAGAGATAAGCGTGGAGGTCCTATTTTAACCTTTCCAGCTCGCAGCAATCATGATAGAATACGACAGGAGGATCTGAGAAGACTAATTTCATACCTAGCTTGTATTCCTAGGTAAGTGTGATTTGTCTCTTGTAAAACATTCTGGTAATTTACTTAATTTGACTAGTTTGTAACTTTCAGTGGCGCCATCATTTCCCCAGTCATCCAGGAGTGTGTCATCTTTAGTGTTTTCTTGTCATTTCCCATATTGTTTTGGTCTCTGAATTTTATCATTTGGATGTCCCAAATATCTCTTTTATCACTCTTGTCTTTTTTTGTTCCCAAAACGATAACCCCAGTTCAAGCTCTCATTGCCTGTTGCTTGAACTATTGCAGTCACTTATTATCTGGTCTCCCTGTCTTCAGCTTCTCCCTCTTTCAGAGTTAACCTACAAATTGCCACCATATTAGTCTTCCTCATTAGTGCTCCAATCACATCACTTCTGGACTCTTTGAAAATCTTCAATGTCTCCCCATTGGTTCTCACATACATTATTAACAATGTGATCTTTGGAAATTCATTGAACTTCCCTCAGTCATGATTTTTCCTCATTTATAAAGTAAAGATAATACTACTGGGTGCTACTTACCTTGCACAAGGCTGTGGTGAGGAAGGTGCTTTGTAAACCGAAAGCTCTAGAGAAATGTTAACTGCTGTTATTATTAGCCTGGTTTTCAAAACCTTCACAATCTGGCTTCAGCTTTCTTTTGTCTAATCTCCTTTTTCTTCATGTCCTTTACATTGAAGCCAAACTTGCTTATCCACCCCAACATGGTTACATTTTCCTACTTCTGTGTCTTTGGTCATGCCATCCTTCTACTTTAAATACCTTCTTCTCCACCCCTCACTCCTGGCTCCCAACTCTCCCTGTTAAAATCCTGTCTATCCTTTGTTATCAGCTTCATATGGAACTTTCCCTGGTCCTCTCCCCTTGAAAGTAATCTCTTCCTGTCCCCCACCCATCTACTTCATGAACTGTCATAGAACTTTTTCATATTTTTTTTTACAGATTTACCCAGTAATATTTGGTTTTGTGGTCATTTGTATATGTTTTCTTTTTGTAATAGATTATAAATTCCTTGAGAGTACAGTCTACATTTTTGTCATCTTTATGTCTCTCCTTATGCCTAGTGAAAAAGGTCTTTATTAAATAGGAACCTAATTAATATTTTTTGATAAATGATTAGTTCCCAGTAGCCACTTATACTCAAGTTCACAATGATTTCCTTAATTTTTCTAGCTTATGTTACTGACACATTCCTTGTTCCTTTATTAACATACATCAGAATAAGGGGAAGTAGAGTATCCTGGTACTGTGTACTGATTTAACCATACTGCAGAGCAGTCCATTGGGAAGGGAAATCATAGTGACATGTTGCTTATCTACTGATATTCCTTTTATAAGGGTATAAGTAGGGTAATAATAAAAAATTAATTTACTGTCATAAACACAAACATAAGACGGATATATGTGCAGCACACTAGGTAGAAGTATAGCCAATTCAGGAAGACCTAGGTTCAAGCCCTGCCTTTGATAAATACTAACTTAGTGACCATGGACAAGTCACTTTACCTCTTAAGTGCTCTCCCTAAGCCGTCTTCTCAAGACTATAATAAGTTATAGAACAGTTTGCAATCTGCATTGATGGAGGGAGTTTTCACTCTGATGAAGTCACAGACTGAGACCAAACAATCAAAATCATAAACCACATTCTCTATCCCTTTCTGTCACTGACCATATTATAAATGTATTCAGTTAATCCAAAACGTTATATGTATAGAAGCTATCGCCACTCTGTATATCTGTACCTGGGAAAGAGGCAAAACATCTAAAATATAAATTCCCATTTAACCATCAATTACTTCTCAAAATTTCTAACAGCTTATTTCAGAACAATTGCACTTGTTGTTTTGGTGGGTATGAATGCTGGTGTTTAGAAAAATAAACAGTCTCTTTTCCCCATAGGTCACCCAGCCATCTTGGTAAGAGGTATTAGTAGTGCTTAACTTTGTAAAAGATATGATCTTTATGAAGGATCCATTTATTCTTACTCTTGGTATCTATTTTTAAAGTTAATTTATAGGACAACTAACGAAAGAGAAGAAAAAATTTAGGTAATTTACTGAGAGTTTCTTCTTCCGTTGCCCTCAGCTCACATCACTCAGATGCCTTTCAAAGCTGTCTCCTTCTTTACCCCTGTCTCACATGAAGAAATAGCTCTTCTTCCCAAGGAAAACCCTTCTACATGTACTTCCCATTCCATTCCAATTTCTTCAGCACATTACCCTCTGTATCATCTTCATTTACTCACTAAGCTTTAGTCACTTCCTGTCTACTGGCTGCTTCCCTTTTACCCACAGACACTCCTATGTTTGCCCATCCTCAAAGAAACCTCTCACTTGATCCATTTGTCCATCCCCTGGACTATCATCCTATGGCTCTCTAGGCTTTTGTAGCTAACCTCCTTGAGAAAGTCATATGTAATAAGTGTCTTCACTCTCTTTCCTCTCACTTGGTTCTTAACTTTCTGCTTTTGACATTCTGAACTCATCATTGAACTGAAATTGCTTTCTACAAAATTTTATCAATCCTCATCCTTTTTTCAAACCTTACCTGATATTGTCCATTATCCATTTTCTTTGGTTTTCTCTTAGGTTTTGGTTTTTTGTTTTTATTTATTTTTAGTTTTCAACATTCATTTCCACAAGATTTTGAGTTACAAATTTTCTTCCCATCTCTCCCCTATCGCCACCCCAAGATAGAAGTGTACTGAATACCCTTTCCCTCAGTCTGCCCCCTCATGTCCCTCCCTCTCCCCCCCTGCCTTTGCTTTCTTGTAGGGCAAGATGGATTTCTATACCCCCAGTACCTGTATATCTTATTTCCTGGCTGCATGTAAAAACAATTTTTTTAAACATTTGTTTTTAAAACTTTGAGTTTCAAATTCTCTCCCTTCTCCCCTCCTCACCCACCCTCATTAGGAAAACAAGCAATTCAATATAGGTTATGCGTGTGTAGTCATGCAAAACATTTCCATTGTAGTTATAATGTGAAAGATTAACTATATTTCCCTCCATCCTATCCCATCCCCCATTTATTCTATTTTCTCCTTTGAGCCTGTCCCTTTTTAAAAGTGTTTGCTTCCAATTACCCTCTCCCCCAATCTGTTCTCCCTCCTATCATACCCCCTCTTTTCCCCTCCCCCCCCACTTTCCTGTAGGATAAGATACCCAACTGAGTATGTGTTATTTCCTCCTTAAGCCAAATTCAATGAAAGGTTGACTCATTTCCTTTCATCTCCCTGCTCTTCCCCTGCATTGTAGCAGTCTTCTCTCACCTCCTTTATATGAGATATTCCACCCCATTCTATCTCTCCCTTTCTCCTCCCAATATATTCCTCTCTTACCTCTTAATTTTAGTTTTTAGATATCATCCCTTCACATTCAACTCACCCTGTGCTGTCTATGTATACATGTATACACATACACACATATATTTATATATGCATATAGATGCATAGAAACCTGTACATACATGTGTGTGTGTGTGTGTGTGTGTGTGTGTGTGTGTGTGTGTGTGTGTGTATAATTTCCCTTCAACTATCCTCATACTGAGAAAAGTCTCGTGAGTTACAGATATCGTCTTTCCATGTAGGAACGTAAATAGTTCAGCTTTACTAAGTTCCTTATGATTTTTCCATCATGTTTACCTTTTCATGCTTCTCTTGCTTCTTGTATTTAAAAGTCAAATTTTCTGTTCAGTTCTGGCCTTTTCTTCAGGAATGCTTGAAAGTCCTCTATTTCCTTGGGTATCCATATTTTCCCCTGAAGGATTATACTCAGTTTTGCTGGGTAGGTGATTCTTGGTTTTAATCCTAGCTGCTTTGACCTCCAGAATATCACATTCCAAGCCCTTCAATCCCTTAATGTAGAAGGTGCTAGATCTTGTGTTATTTTCTAGGTTTTTGTGACACAGTTTTCTCCTGGTTCTCCTCTTACCTATCTGATTAATCTTTCTCTGTCTCCTTTGCTGGATTTTCATTCTGTTCATAGCCATTAACCATGGATGACCTCCAAGAATTTGTTCTGGGACTTCTTTGTTTTTTTTTTCTTTTAAAACTGTTTCACTTAGTGATTTCATCAGCTCTTATGGATTCAGTTATCATATCGATGCATATGAGGACAAATGAAAAAGATTAAAATTTTTAGGAGACATGATCAAGGTCTCTTAAGATCATCAAGGGTAATGATAAATGAAGCATGATTGTTTATCCAACTTTGGTATTCTAGAATATGAAGGTATTTCTTCAAGCTTAGAAGAGATAAATTTAGAACAAATAAGATTAGCCAGTTACAAGTGTACCTTTATATAACATGTCTTATTGGCATCATTTTCATAGATAGAATACTGAAACTTCATGGTTCAACTTACCATGCTAGGTTTTATGTGCTTATCAGTGTTCATGTGTTCATCAGTACATCAGATCATGAGTAGAGCTCTAACTCCTTTGGGAAATGGCCATAATTTTCTCCTTTCCCTTTAATTTCTCTGCTTTATGTGATTCCACAGAATTGTAGAATCTTGGAGTTCATGGGGACCTTATAAACCATTTCTCTAATCTACCCTCCTTCCCACTGCAGGAAGTCCCCTCTACAACATCTCTGACAGGGGCTAACCAACCTTTACTTTGTCACTTCTGTCCATTGAGTCTAGTTACATTTTCTGAGACAAAGCACAAATTTCTTTCTTCCACATAACAGCTTTCACATGTTACAGTGTTGAAAAAGGTTAAGATTTGGACTTAGAAGACCTTGGTTTGACTTTTACTTATGTGACTTCCAGCCTGTGTGAACTCAGGGAAATCATTGAACTTCTCTGGGCTACAGTTTCCTTATTTGCAAAATGAGGGGAGTTGGTCCTTTCCAGTTCCAAATCTGTGATCCTATGTCTCTGTTTTCCTCTTTTTTCACCCTCTTCTCTAGTTTAAACCTCTATTCCTCATATGACATGATTTCTAGATTCCTCTTTGTCCGGGCCAGCCAGACTCGGGTGCCCCAGGGGCCCCAAAGTACCTACCATAGCCCCGGAGTTGCGCATGGCCTCCCCTAAGGCCCTGCAGGTGCTCTCAGTCACCCCAACGACCCTTCAGAGTTAGAACTCCGGATATGGACAGAATAGTCCGACACACCTCAGTGGAATGGCCAAGTGTCTTTATTGTCTCACAAATCTTCTCTTGCTGCTGCCCCTTGCTGCTGCCCCCAAGCCATATTTACCTGCCCCTTTTATTACCTTTCTGTCTGCCCCTTTGGCAACAGGGTCCTGATAGGTGGGGAGCGCTTCTCCATTGATGGTGCATACTCAATGCCCCCGTGTTTGACGTGCCATCATTAAAGGCAGAATGCACACCTGGATGCCTCTTACCCACCTCAGGTTTTCCCTGTCAGCAAGGGTACACTGACCGAGGTCAGACATCTAGGCAGCTCTAAGGGGCCGTTACACCTCTTCATCCTGGTCATGCCACTGAATTGTAGTCCAATTTTTTGATGTCTCTCTTCAAAATGACAGACACAGAACTGGCCAGAGTTCTCTAGATTCAGTCTGAACACAGTAGAAGACTATTCATGGGGGCTGTCACTTCTGTCTTACTCTGCTTGATTTTCTGTTCCTCTCACCTGCTTCTCTTTCGTGCTAACAGGTGAAGTTGTGAAACTCTGCAGTGAAATGTCTGTATGAATCTACTAGGGGAACAAATGGCTAGACAAGTCTTTTTATTTGCCCTTGAAGATGTTATTCAGGTTTCTGTCTGTAGGGTTACATTAACAACTCTAATAATACTAGTTCTGGTACTTTTCTAATCTTTGATCAGGTTTTCCCTTGCTTGGATGTTTAAATCTTCAGTATACTCTGTGCCAAATGTATTCTGGAATGTTTTACTTTTTTCAAGAATAATTTACAGGTGGCTTCATAAGTAATCTATTCTGACATAGTGCTTCCTCTCTTATTTAATGTCACAGTTACTGTAGATTGAAGACTTCAGTTTCAACTCTCACTTTTTAAGCAGGAAATCACTTTCTTCAGCTCTGTGCCTAGTAAAGTAGAGCTTCTGTTCCTTTAAAAAACTATTTTGAAAAAAAAGAAGAAGAAAACTACATTGAATGAGAACATCTGTGTTAAATTGGAATGCCATTTATCTTAAAGGAAAGGAAGGACTGTGGGCAAAGTGCCTTTGGGAACAACTGGCAGATAGGCAGATGTATGTCATATAGCACAGGTCTTGAACTAAGGACCATTATGAATGTCTGGCATGTAACCACTCTCTTGTTAGGAACCATGCATGTTGATTAGGTGCCCATAAATACAAACCAGCCTCTAAGATGGCTGTAATTCATTATTCTTTAAATAGCACCTCATTTTCTACTTGCAAAAAATAAATGGATTAGGAGAGAGATGCACAGTTTGCACTGTTAAGTTACTATTTTTGAAGCAACTGGGTAGTAACTATTTGATTGTTGGACTGGATGAAGAGTTAAACCTTCTTTAGAGAGTACAAAGTATTTGGCAAATTCCAGGTAATCTCCAATCTATTGTTTTCCAAATATTCCGCTATACAGGCTGGAATTATCCAGGATTCTTTCTAAGCCTTTTATCAAGTGGGAGAGCTTTGTCGTATTGTTGTATAAGTTATATGAAGAGGAAGACATTCTATAGTAAAATCTATCTTGATCTAATAAAGATTAATATTTAAATTGCAGGAGTCATAAGGCAACTAATAAAACATTTGGCCGCAGGTTTTCTGATGGCACTTATCTGATATATGGACGCAGATACAGTTATTGCATGGTTAAGTACTTCAATAACGATAGCATTCTATAAAACATCATAGAATTAGCAGCACATCATCATATACCCTAATAGAGTTCTGTACTGTGACCTGTGTAAACATGGAGTAAATATTTGAATGAGAACTAGCATGCTGAGCCCCATTAAAACTTAATAAGACTCAGATTAATTGGTTTTGATGGGCCTGGTTGACTTTAACATGCCTAAATGCTCTATATGTTTTGCAAATTAGGCTGTGAGGCACAATATGTTTCCATTATATGGTTACTTAGATTGAAATTTTCTAAGAGAGGGGACAGGAAGTGGAAGGAAATGATTATGTGCCAGTGAGTTATATGAGTATCAACCAGTTTTCAATGGAATGAATCATTTAGGGAACTTTGATGAAAGGAGGTAATATGGTAACTCTTGGCAAATTTATCTTTTCCTTCAGTCATGTGAATACTCGGCTTCGTTGAATCTAACCAGATATCACTCAGCTTCCACACTACAACAAAAATGTTGATAAGAACTCATTCTTAACTCATTTTGTCATGCACATAGGAATATAGGTATAATATGAACTCTAACCTTAAAAAAACACCCTACAATGTAAAAGATTCATCATGTTGACAAATCAAAATGAGAAACAAGTGGGTTGGGGTTTATGTCTGTGTATGAGTTGAACATATTGTTTTTTAGCATTCTGTGGTAAAGGGCACAGAGAAGATTATTTTAAAGATGTAATTAAGCAGAAAATCCACACTTAGGTGTAGCATTTAGTTTTACAAAGATTTAAATTTAGGCCAGTTTCCAAGGTTGATTGCCTAAGGCTAGATGTCAGATGATTTCTCCTTTGTCACAGTAAAGCAGTGGTTCAAGTTAGGTGAAAACCTAAAATTATCATTGGCATTCACGTGCTACTTTGGTTTTTTCAAAGTGCTTTACAATCCTTACCTTGCTAATGACCTGGCTCCCACACCATTAGACCACACAAGCTGTTTTTAATGAACAGACTATGTAATAGTGAGGATTAGAATTGTCCCGTAACTATGGTGTAGCTTGGAAACCATCACAAAGCGTTCCCTAGAAGATAGCACCTGAGGCTGTTAATAAGGGACACCAAATCATATGCACTTCTTTTCAACCTGGATTAAAGGGAATTTGAAGCAGAAAGTGAGCTTTTAAAAAATACATATTCTGACTATAACACCTTGTATGATATCTTTATATCTGGGTCTGACGCTTTAATGAACTACAAGTAAATCTCATGTTTGTCTCAGTCTTTCTCAACTGCATCTACCTCCAGGATTGTTGTGAGGCTCAAATGAGATAATATTTATAAAATGCTTAGTATGGTGCCTGGCGTATAGTAGGCGCTTTGTAAATGCTCATTCCCTTCCCTTCCCTTCCCCTACAAGCCAGCCCTCAAGGAAAGATGTTGCTCATTGATCAAAATAAATCTTGAATAATGGTGGGTAAATGAATTGCTTGCTCTTAATCTTTTTTCTTAAAGATTTTGTATATGTGACTGTTTTGCTATAGAGCCTTAACAAAGAGATTAAAAGAAGTATGGCAAAGAAAGTAGGGGAAGCCTTGAAAAGGTGATGAGAGGGATGCTTTCTCCTTCTCAAATCAGGAAAATAACATTACAGACTAGAATTTTTATTGTCATAACAATTATTTTTTTAAAGACTATCCATGTGCGCCAAGAGTTCTACAGTCTTTTTCCCCTAAAAGAACTCTTTTTTTTCCCCCATTAAGAGATACAGGAAAAGGTTATGTGTATTTGTTAAAATAAATTTTGATGATTCTTGATAAATGATTTCAGAGATCACTGGTCAAACCTCATTTGGATTACTATTTTCAGTTCTCTGAGCCAAGGATTTTTTTTTTGGTTGATTGGTTTCTAAATGAATTTGTAATTTATTAATCACAATAGCATTTATATGTATTTGAAAAATAGCAAAAACATATGTTTGTGAGAAATTGATTCAGTCTTTGGAAGGAATATTAGCGTATTTATAATATTGCATTATTTAAGGAGATAAACTCCTTACAGTTTTTTTCTTCATTTATAAGTTGGGAACAACTGATTTCATAAGATCATAGATTTAGTACTGGAAGAGACCTCCAGGGTCATTTAGTGACTTGAAGTGCAGTATAGTAGAAAGATTATTGGGCTTGAAACCAGAAAAGACCTAGGTTAAAACCTGCCTAAGAACTTTAGTAAATATATAGTGGACTGAAGCATTCTGCTTTTTTTTTTCTTTTCTTTTTTTTTTAAATTGAATTGAGTTTTTTATTAATAACTTAATCATCAACCAGCATTTCAATATACAAAGAATAAAAAAAGATTTATATGAACCCATGTACTTCTTAGTTTTTATAGTATATATTAAATTTAATACAATATTAACAAAATTATCATTTTGATCTCCTTGTAAACTACTTTTTTCTTCTAAATATTTCAAAAACAGTTTCATTGGTGTTCTTTTAAAATAATCTCTATTCTTCTAATTTGCTTCTCCTATTTGATGCTGAGTCTCCCCACCTACCCTATCCCATTTTCAGTCTTCCTCTTTTTCCTAGTGTAGATTTTTTTAGAGGCAATTGGAGTTAAGTGACTTACCTAGGGTCACATTGCTACTAACTGTCTGAGGCCAAATTTGAACTCATGTCCTCCTGACTCCAGGGCTGGTGCTCTATCCATTATGCCACCTAGCTGACCCTTCCTCCCCCCAGTGTAGATTTTTAAAATCCTCCAAAGTGTTTATATTCTAAACCAGTATTGACTTTGACTTCCTTATCTCTCAGCTTGGCATGCTAATCAGACAATTAGCTAAGAATATGTGGGGCCTCCTGTGGCAGCTGTCAGTTAGATTTTTTTTCAGGAAATGGTGGCAGTTAAAGTCATCATTGTTGTTTTTTCCCCCATGTGTTCTCTGCCCATCCTTTGGGAGCATCAATAGATCATTAGAACAGATCAGGTTTAAACTCATATATAATATTATCTCATTGTTATATTTTCTTCTGATGTGTAATTTTACCTTTTTCCTAATTAGTTCATGTTCTTTTTGGACATGGACAGTTGCTTTTGATTTAACTTCCATGTCAATAACCAGTCATTGTTTCCCTTCCTTCCTTCCTTCCTTCCTTCCTTCCTTCCTTCCTTCCTTCCTTTCTCCTTCCCTTCCTTCTTTCCTTCCTTCCTTCCTTCCTTCCTTCCTTCCTTCCTTCCTTCCTTCCTTCCTTCCTTTTTCTGCATGTCCAGCTTGGACATCTAGAATAAAATATTCATTATACATAGGTTTATAAAGTTTCATTCCAAACTTTCCCTCTTGCTCAGTTTCTGTGGCACTGTTCTCTCAATGCTCCTGACATTCTGTCTGCACTGAAGATACATTATCCACAAATTGAATGATCATCTCCTGAATAATTGAATATCAATGTAGTTACATATTAAGTTACCAGTGTGGCATAGAGCTATTTAGTTTACCTCTGCTGTATGTATTTATTTTTTTTATTTCCTTTTTCCACAGTGAAGAAGTCTGTAAACGAGGATTCACAGTTATTGTGGACATGCGTGGATCCAAATGGGACTCTATTAAACCTCTGCTGAAGATTTTGCAAGAGTCCTTTCCTTGTTGTATTCATGTTGCACTGATAATCAAGCCAGACAACTTTTGGCAGAAACAAAGGACTAACTTTGGCAGTTCTAAATTTGAATTTGAGGTAATTTCTATTGTAGCAAGGCTGGCCAAACTGATGGTCATGGTTAATTATGTGACGACTCCTTTTCATCATTTAGTCAGAGAGTAGATTCTTTTTTATAGGTTGCTGAACTTGTGGTGTCTATTCCTAATGTAAATATGAGGAGGATGTATCGTTAGATACTGCTTAACTCTGAATGGAGGATTGTGAAGAGAGAGTGAGAAATGGAGGTGGAGCTGGGGAATGGTATGACCATTCTGGGAATGAAACAATATGAAATTTTTATTAGAAAAAGAATTTTGCCTTTTAATTAATTTCACTAATAAGAGGATTACCAAGTTATGCCTTTAGAGATGAGGGAGAACCAAAGAGGAACTCTAGTTTCCTTGCAATTAAAAATGAAAAAAGAATTCTGTGCTCCTTGCAGCTCCCAAGACTGACCCAAAGTGAATGGTAAGGAGGAGAGTGGTCTAGCATGTTTAATTGCTTTATTTATGAGTCCTTTTCACACACATAAAAAAGTGGTAGTTGTGGGGAGAGGGGTGGAGGTAAAGAGGAAGGTGTACGTTTAGTGATATGTAGACTGAATGGAAGGCCAGTCAGAGGCATCTACTTAAAGGTAACATAATCCTAGTTGACTTAACTGTGAGCCTCCTAAACAATGCATACTTGTCCTAAATGGGCCAATTTTCTTTTTCCACCCCATTTTCACCTCCTCACTTCTATAAGGTACTAACATCCTGTGAGGTAGTTTAATGAGGTGATAATGGGAATAAAGAATTCTACTCTTTTATGAATGTTTTTAATAGAACTTGATTGCTTTTATAAGCTTAATTTTTTTTCTTCCTGGTAGATTTTTCCTTTGAACAGTTTTAGCTCAAAGTTATGTCCAGTATGAGGGTGAAGTACAACTGTTGGCACATCTCTGCCCATACTCCTCCCCTCCCCATTTTGTTTCTTTTATTTTGATTCTTCATCTTACAATTACAATATGGAGTTAATATGCGATTAAGAATTTAGCTTCACCAGTACAAATGGAAGAAAGGTGAAATCTGTCAGCTACCATCTTGTATGTGGCTTACACTTCTTAAAGAAAGGATCACCCCTGAATGACATTTTGCTAGATTTTAATGAAGTATTTCTCATCAAAAAATTTAGACACCCCAAAACAAGTACATTTTGTTATATGTACTGCTTTATTTTGTAACAGAAAGGGGGAAATAGTGATTTGGCATTATAATTCATGCAAAACTTCGGGGCATTCTACTGAGCCTGTCTCTGGACTTTTGAAGTCTCCTTCACCAGTTTTTCCATCACTGAATATGTATATTGTCTCTCCTCTCTTAGATTGGGCAAGTGATTGCCTCATGGATTTTGCCTTCAGGAAGTTATTAAATCAGTGCAAATGAATCTGGCTCCCTAGGGATGAGACTTAACCTACAGCAACCTTGCAGGCACAAATGCTAGTTTAGGGGAAAACCTCAGTAACTGGTTCTTTTGTCTAGTGCTGAGCTTTAACTTGGAAACTGATGCTAAGTCTTATTTACTGGGCATTTGGAGGCAGGAACAGAACCAGGACCAGGACCAGAATGATGTCATCTCAAAGCCATTTTTATATCCTGGATACAACTAGTTTGTATAAATATGCTAGTATAATTTATTAGTTTACTCATGAGCTAATTCATATGAACTAGTAAGGTAGTTTATATGAGTGAACTACTTTCACTGGGCTGTGTTGTTTTATAACTTGTCTGCTTTTTCCTTTTCTTTTCCCTATGACGCTTCTTCTGTAAAGCAGAAAAAGATTAATACTATTTTACAACTAGCTAAGTTGAAGTTAAGATCATAGATTTATTTCTTGCTTGAGAAATAATTGACTAAAACTTTCCATGTTTCTCTGCAGGTCAGAATGTAGTATAGATTGTTAAGGCATATGGCCATTAAGGACCACAGATTTAGAGATCGAAGGGAGCATAGAGGTCATTTAGGCCATTCCCACTCATTTTACAACTGAAGATGTTCAATGAGAGTAAAGTAATCTACCCAAAGTCATGCAAATATTAAGTGGCTTTGGCAAGTTGGCCCAGGTCCTCTGTCCCGCAATTCAGCTCTCTTTCCATGCACCATGCCACCTGGTAAACTTAGTCACTTTTTAAAAGGGAAGCAGATTATTAGTATTCCTTGTGCCTTTGCCTTTGTGAAAAGGAAAGAGGAATGGAATAAGCATTTATATAGTACCTACTATGTGCCAGGTACTGTGCTAAACTGATCATTTCTGTCCCCTAGATCCACTGTTTTTTCTAGTTTCAGCAGATTATGTTAATGTCTTTAGCACACCTCATCCTCTACAGCAGTGGTTCTCAACCTTCCTAATGCCGTGACCCTTTAATACTTGTATGTGGGTGTATCTGCATGTGGGCAGACCCACCTGGAGATGGATAGAGGAGCGGTTTCTCGATTCCTAAGACCATCGGAAATATGTGTTTTCTGATGGTCTTAGGCGACCCCTGTGAAAGGGTCGTTCAACCCCCAAAGGGGTCACGACCCACAGGTTGAGAACTGCTGCTCTGCAGGGTCGAGGAAAAGTGAGCAGACAGACAATGAAGTTTGTTTCAGCCTATAGCTGAAGGAGCACTAGACAACAAGTATCAGTTCACGGGCCGGAAATAACTTTGGAAATGTCCGAAGTTGGAGATTGGTTTTTTTTATAGGATATTAGATCTGCAAATTCAGAGAACCTGAAAGACCATTTATTACCACCCTCTCATGTTGCAGATGAGGAAACTGAGTCCCTGTGATAGTAAGTGACTTTGCCCACATTCCTATAGTTCATAAATGTCAGGTTCTCCAGCCATCCTCTTCAGCCATGTTTCTCTCCATCTTTCCGCTGTAATTGCCACAGAGTTTTCAGTGGGGAGAGATATGGTTGTAATAGCATAATTTATAAAGAAGGGAGACTGAAGGTCAAGAAATTAGTGAATGTAAAATTCTACTGCATCTGCCTCAGGCTTACATTTTGGGAACTCATGTCATGGTTAAATAGCCTCCAACCAGTTAATGTCAGTATTTCTCGGAAGGAAACTAATTGATTTCTAATCTGGCTCTGATCAAAATATGTCATATTCCACAAATGGGATGTTCTTTCTAAACATTTATGTGATGCTTTTATGAATTCATCCTCTTGCTGACCATGCTGCTTTTATTTTTATGGGGAAGAAACCAAGGTATGTCTTTTTTTTTTTTGGTCTTGTAAATAAAATACTTTCCTTAAGTTTTAAAATCCATGACAGAGCAACAAAAACAGTACTGAAATTACAGTACACACATGTGAATTTTTTGTTTTCTCATATATGCTTTTTTCTTTTTCTTAAGACAAATATGGTCTCTTTAGAAGGCCTTACCAAAGTAGTTGATCCTTCTCAGCTAACACCCGAATTTGAGGGCTGCCTAGAATACAACCATGAAGAATGGATAGAAATCAGAGTGGCTTTTGAAGACTACATTAGCAATGCTACCCACATGCTATCTAGGCTGGAAGAACTTCAGGACATCCTAGCAAAGAAAGAGCTGCCTCAGGATTTGGAGGGGGCTCGGAACATGATTGAGGAACATTCTCAGCTGAAGAAGAAAGTGATCAAGGCCCCCATAGAGGACTTGGATTTGGAGGGGCAGAAGCTACTCCAGCGGATACAGAGCAGTGATAGCTTTCCCAAAAAGAACTCTGGGTCAGGGAATGCTGACTTGCAGAATCTCTTACCCAAAGTGTCCACCATGTTGGATAGACTGCACTCAACACGGCAGCATCTGCATCAGATGTGGCATGTGAGGAAGCTAAAACTGGACCAGTGCTTTCAGCTGAGGCTGTTTGAACAGGATGCTGAAAAGGTAAAAGAGAGAGAGAGACACAAAATGTGAAGTGGAGGGAGTGAGGGTGCAGTGCCCTAGTTCCTCTGACCAGGTTTTAGGTTAGCTAGTTTAGTGAAATGAGAGGCAGGACAAAAAATAGGAAATGCTAGTCTGTACTAGTTGTATTTGTTAAAAATCCAGTAAGTTCCTATTTAGGGAATGTCATTTAACTACATTTTTCATTTCTATTCAAACTGTTATGAAAAGACACCTTAGAAATTTTGATTGAATGGTTACTGACACTTTAGTTTTTGAGTGCCACGTGGGGTAGGACAATGTACTGTTTCAATTATAGGATTGAATTATTTATAGAATTATACTGCTGAAAGCAATTAAATGTGTTTACTGTTAATGACTAATATCCTCATAAGTGGTGATAGAACATTATTAACTTTTCTGACAGAGGGACAGTGTTACTGGAATTAATAAACCTTTTTAAAAATGATTGTCTGGGTAATATAAAAAATAAGTACCCACAGTGTCATGTTTTATTCTTGTATTTTAGACAGAACAGTTGTGTGAAAGTCAACCCTAGGCATTTACTTGCTAATTCAACTGCAATGATATGTGAAAATAGAGCATTTATTTATAGAAGTGTGTTGTGAGCCCCAAACATGGGGTGAGTTAGTCACTCTTAATTTGTATTCATTGAAATTTCTTCATGGATGAAGGGATATTTTGTAATCTGGAGAAAAAGGAGATCTACATCTGTGAAACAAAACAATTATTTGTGAGCAATGTAGACCACACGATATACAGGATTGTTCTGAAGATATTTAATGTGTGTATCATTTCTGTTCTTTTTTTTAAGTAGTACCTTCCTCTTCTGCTTATGGGAAAAACAGACCACCAACTCCGGGACTGTGGTTCAAGTCTGGCCAGCTGTTAATTGATATTCATTTCCCAGTCCCCATAACTGTTCCCTTGAGCATAATGATCCTTCCTTTGTAATTGATGACTTTTTCTCCACAGTGTCTAGATGGAACTCCCATGGAAGCTATCATTTTTTTTTCCAAAATTCCTCCTACAAGGAAGAGCCTAATTCCAATAACAGCCATAGACTGAAACCCATTCAGAAGATAAAACTTCTTTATTATTGGGTTACTTTATCTCTTTAATAATGAGGTAAAGCTGAGCAGAGGTTTAGTGGGAAGAACATTGGACTGGGTTAACTTCAGATTCTAGACCTGGCCTTATCACTTTTTATTTGTGTAACCTTGAATAGCTAATTAAACTTTTCTTGATCTCAGTTTTATCCTCTGCAAATTATGGAGATTGGATTAGCTGACCTATAATATTTCCCTCATCTCTTAAATTCTCTGATATGTAGCTCACTGTGATTGACTTGTACTGCTGTTGACTTTTTATGATATGTTTTCTAAGTAGAATTTAATCCTCTGAAGCCAAATACTCTGCTCCATGAGAATTGTAGGCCGTTCGTATTAATCTGGTGACACCATACTTGAATATGATGCTGTCGTGTTTTGGAGAGTAATCTTGAATTTGTTTTTTGGTTTTTTTTCCTTCCGGTAGATGTTTGACTGGATCACACACAACAAAGGCCTGTTCTTAAACAGCTACACTGAGATTGGAACAAGTCATCCACATGCTATGGAACTTCAGACGCAGCACAATCACTTTGCCATGAATTGTATGGTGAGATATTCTCAGATAGCTTTATATTCTAAGTGTGATGACGTCCTGGACCTATGAGAAAGAATATTGTGCTTTCAGGAGGCACTTAAGCAGAACCGTCTCCAGGCAACTAGTAGGAAGAAATGATATATTATAGCATCCTTAGAATTGTCTTTTTGAATGTAGGAGCCTTTTCCTAAAGATGGCTTGTTTCTCCAACTTCCAATTTAGCTAAGTAGCTTTTTTAAGATTAAAAAGAAAAAAAGAATAGGTGAGGAAAAAATAGTAAACTGATAAAATTAAAACAGAAGCTTTTTCCAGCTCAGAATGGTCTGTTCTTAAGCCATGGTTTCAAGCCATCTTGACAACACACAGGAGCCTTCAGCAAAGCATCATATGATCTACAAAGCAGACAGAGGTTTACACAAATATATATTACGCCTGGCAGATGGTATTGAGATGAGAGCCAAGCCATTGTGGTGTCATTCAGATCCAACATCATAGTCACCTGAGGGGAAGACTCCTGAAAATATGAATTCATTTAGGCCAGCACTGAGGGATTCCATTCCAGATTTTTGATCAGTATCTTCAATCAGCTAGGCTACTTAATTAGAGGTGGAGTTCATTGATGAGGTCTTGCTGTGGTGATTTTTGTGGGCCTGACAGATGACAATGGTGGCATCCTGGGACCAGAGTGGGCCAGATCTCTGGCTCCATCTATGAATGACAGTCTGGTGAAGCCTATGAACCCCTTCTCAGAATGTTTTTAAATGAATACAGTAAGATATATAGGAATGCAAAGGACACCAATTATATAAAATATAGTTATCAGATTATTTTTAAAAAGAAAACAAGTTCAGAGACTTTCAGGTTAAGAGTCTCTGAATTAGAGCAATTGATTAGTCTAGTGGATTGATTGTTCTTGAATTATTCATAGAGACAAGTTCTAGGTTAAGCCTCTTGTGATAACCCTTTTATCCAAAAATTCATCTTACATCAGCAGTATTCACCGGAGCAACAAGACTTTTTGAACCTGGGGTATGTTTGTATGACCATCACATTGTTGAATCACAAAAAAACCATGAATAGCTTTTCAGAAATAGCCCTACAGTTAAATAGGCTAAACTTGAAACTATTTTTGAAGGAGGTCATTTCTTGAATACCTAAGCTGCTAGGAGTTTTCCATTGAAAGCTAAGGATTTCTAGATATTTCTTAGGAGTGATTCTAACAAGAAATATATTTGATGGTAGAGAAATTTTCTTCTATAAAAGGAGAAATTAGCCACATTGAGACCAATCTTCAGTACCTGAATTGAAGCAGGGAATTGAAGCAATATGAAGATATGGCCTTTGGTGACTTCTCAGTTAAATTTTAGTTGGCTAAAATGACTAGAGTTTGGATAGAATAAAGGATTTGCTAAATTAGCAGAAGGATGAAGTTGTATTATAAATGCCAGCTGGCAGTCCGTGCTTAACTTTACATCCAAAACGAAGTAGAGGACACAAATTGTCTGCTCAGATTTCTTTTGGGGAAAAAAAGGTCAGGAGGGAAATAGAAGAAAAATCACAAAAAATTTATTAAACACCTACTATGTGCAGGCACAGGCATATATATTAAGAACTGGGAATATAAGGAGAAAAGCAGGACAAACCCTGCCCTTTAGGAGCTGATGTTCTAATGGAGTAAAGACATAAAAATATATATACTGAATATATGCAAAATAAAGACAAAGTATTTTGGGGAGGAGGGTACTACCATCTGTGAGGATCAGGAAAGACTTCATATAGTAGGTGGTGCTTGAACAGTGTCTTGAAAGAATCAGGAATTCCAAGAGATGGAGATGAAGAAAAAATGCATTCTAGGCATGAGAGAAAGCCAGTGTAAAAGCCCCAAGACAGAAAGTCATATGTGAGGACGCAGTGTAGTGGGCATTGTATTTGGAGTCTGAAGATCTGAATTCAGATCCTCACTTTGTCGCTTAATACCTATATGACTTTAGGCAAGGCACTTAACCTCTTTGGGCCTCAGTTTCTAAATCTGTAAAATAAGAGGATGGAACTAAGATGACTCTAAGATTCTTTCACCTCTAAACCTATTATGCTATGTTCTAAGGCAGTGGTTCTCAACCTTCCTAATGCCACAACCCTTTAATACTTGTATGTGGGCGTATCTGCATGTGGGTGGACCCACGTGGAGACAGATAGAGGAGCTGTGTCTAGCTTCCCAAGACTATTGGAAATATGTGTTTTCCGATGGTCTTAGGCGACCCCTGTGAAAGGGTCGTTCCACCCCCAAAGGGGTCGCGACCCACAGATTGAGAACCGCTGTTCTGAAGTAAAGAGATATTTGTTTCCTTTCCTTTGCTTCCTTTTTTATTTGAGACAATCTCTGAATATGAAATTCCTTCTAATTCTTATGTTTCTTTTCCTATAAACCTTGTTACCTGAGATTGACTTAAGCTACCCATGGATATTTGTCCCCAGAGGTCCTTGTAAAGAACCTCCTGGGACTTTGAAAAGTCTTATGTTTGGTCATTTTGTTTTCAAAGGTCTGACATCCAGTGACCATTAAAGATGGAAGACCTTCTCTTTTAAAAAATAGGGCAGCGTTTGTGGTGTGGGGTTGAAGAATTGAGCCTCTAGATTAAAGGAGTAAATGAGACAAGGATTAATATGTTTTTCCTCCCCTAAATACACTGACCCCTCTTCACGGGTTGCATGAATTGTTCCCTTTGGTAGTAAGGTAGATGGAAAATATCATTGGTTTGGCAGTCTGCCCTCTAGAAGGCAAAAGGACATGTCATTTTAGGAAGAGCACCATTTGAGCACACACTACATAAGACTAAGCAGTGGAGCTGAACGTGGATCAGTCTGCAATGGTCAAGAAGAGAAAGCTTCAGAAAAGAACTGGGTTCATTCTGGATCCACATTCTGAAAGTGGTGTGGTCCTTTGATTGATTAAATGTCTGTCTTGTCTTGTCTCTCTTCTTCCAAGGGATGGAATTTAACACCTTTCATTATTTATATGAAAATAATTAAAATTAGGAAGAGGAAGACAGAAATATTGTTATATTTAGAATTTTTGACTAGGAACGCCCAGGTTTTACCCTGGCACCTAATGATGTCAGTGGTATTAGGGCAAAGAGGAGCCCCTTCTAACTAAGAGCACATCATTCCCTCAACGTCCCTGTTAGACCCGAATCTAGCTCTGCCACCCTTCCCAGAGAATCATAGCAGTTTGTAGTTTGGCCCTTTTCTAAGTCCCAGTCTTTGTATCTGATTTATCTCAAGGGAAACTCCTGTAGGTCAGAAAAGAATTGTAACTGTCCCTGTTCTATCATTATGTGGTATAATGTTCCAGTATTTAGCTCCACTATCTGTTGTAGATGCTCTGATAAAATGTTTAAATCTCTTGTCTTACAAGAGAGTAGCTCTCCTCCAGCCTCTTTCTGCTTTTATTCTCAAAGTGTCCTCATGGCTGGGGTTCCCTCTTTGTCTGAGGCTTTCCAGAAATTCAGCCCAAGGCAAGAAGGAATGAGCTGACACCTAGCCTAAGGCTGCTTATAATCTTATCACAAGTTCCAGCTGCCATAAATACATGCATCAAACTTGTTTCCCTCTTAGGCTCATTTGGCTTGCCTTCAGTGTCCGAGGTCCCCTTTCCATCAGTTTCTTACTTGCCCACGCCTCTTTCCAATATTACTGAAGAATACCACTGGACTCAAAGAAATAGTATCCAGAAGAAATGTCATGCCTTTCTATGACATTTTGTTCTTATGGAGGATCGTAAGGCAGTACAATAAAAATGATAGACTTTTTTCCCCTCATATTCTCCATGTCCACTTAGCTTCCAGGAGAATCCCACCACTAGCTTAGGCTTAGAAGGGCTCTGTTCATTCTTTTGTTCTTCTTTCCCCATTTTATAGATGAGGAGATGGAGGTTTTTGAGAGATTAAGTGACTTGCCTACAGTTTGAGGTAGAATTTGAATCCAGGTCTCCTGACTGCAATTCCAGTACTCTATCCTCTAAACCAGAAGTGTCATACATGCAGGGAACCAGATTAAAATGTAATCAGGAAATATTTAACAAAATAAATCAAAATATAATAGAACATAGATCGTGTTAATATGTGTTTTTCTAAGTCAGTATGTGGCCCACAGGGATTTTTATGTAGTTTGATGGCTCCTGTATCTTATTAAACTTGAGGCCAATGTATTATACCACACACTGCTTCTCATGTGTGCCATTAATGTCTATGAACTGATTCTGTAGGCATTGGGGAGCTAGTGAAGGTTTTAGAGCTAAGAAATGATATAATCATACTTTGTTGAGTATTGCCTTTCAGTCAGGGAAAGGAAAATGAATAGAGATGACCATCTCTCTGGATCGTAAAGGACTAGTTCTGAGACATTTAGGAACTTTATTAAATATTTATAGAAACTAGAACTAGACAGTGCCTCTGAAGGGCTATAACACTTGGAAACTGGGAGGGTTATAGTATCGAGCTAGTGGACTGTCATTATTTTATCTGGTGTCTTTCACCAGTTAAGTACTTATTTGCCTATTGAACTTTAGCAAAATTAATAATTCCCAGAATGTTGGCCAGAACCAAGACAGCTCTCTTCCCTCTTTTCCTTTGTCTTGGTATAACAGATGCAAACTAAATCTGATCCCATCGTGATTAGGATGGCTAGATGACTTGACAGTGGCAAATTAATTTTTATGCCCTATAGTCGCCGCAGCGTGCAAAAACAAAAACAAAATCCCAGGATTATTAATTATTTGCATGGACATCTCACTAAAGTATGAAATAGTCTTGGCAAAGGATATTAGAAGTGTTTATTAAATAGGATAATCAAGCTTAAATTGGAGATGTCAGAGTGAAGAAATATGGCCTACATATTCTGTTCACACAAATATAAATGTGTGTTATCAAGAATTCAAATCTTCCCATTAAATAGATGCATATAAGCCTATGGTATTAAAATAGTGATATCCCGAAATGTTGTAAGATATAATTATTTTCTCTGTATTTGTGTTTTACCTTTACTTATATTTTTTGGGCTGTATCCAAAAGAATATATTTCCTGAAATGCTTAAGAAAGGTATACCATCTAAATATCTGTGTAAACAGAAGAAGCCTTGAAGGGAAAGGGTAGGGTTACTAACTGAACTTTCTTACGGTAGACAGCAAATGCTTTCCAAAATGTCAAACTCCTCAGTTTACCTACATTTATGTTAATTTTTGTTAAAAAGCCTGGTATGAATAAAAATGCGTATGAGTAAATGCTTCTCTCCCTTTTCCCCCTGCCCAATACCTGTAGGAGGCTGATCTGGGCTTAGTTAAGACTAGTATTAACGGTACAAAAAATGGTGATAGAGTGAGCTTTAGGGAAGGTTATTATCCATTCCATCTTGTGGTATCCCTAGGTTATCTAGACTTGGGCCAACTCTAGAGTGTGGGTTCATTCTGTTTTAGACAAAGAAATGATATGTCACTAAATGCAAACCAGAATGGACATTGGCCCTTGGGTAGGGAGGGTTGAGACAGATTTTTTGAAACATTCAATCTTTGTAGCTGCTTCTTAGAAAACCATCTTGGTATTATGCTAACTCAGACTTGACTTTTCTAGGAGTCTTTTACCTTAGCTAATCCCAGGAAGTACATTTAATCTACCTATCAAACACTCTGATAGCTCTAGAAAGGCTGCTCTTTCTTAATTAAAAAAAAAACTCATCTTTTATCCTTTGCAAATCGGAATATTTTTTTTTAGAAAAAACAAAGTATAAGCTGCTAAACTGAGTGACTGGGAGTGTGGGCTCAGAAAGATCTCCACTCTAGCCCAGGTACCCTTTCCTGTCCTCTCTACTTTAAAAAAAAAAATCAGAGACTCTTCTTTTCCTATTCCTTCCCATCTCCATACTAAGAATGCAATACCCCTTTCCTCCTTTTAAGATGAAAACAGAATCCACAAAGTTCTCATTTTATATCCTGGAGGATATCATGGCGCAATGAAAAGAATGCTGGATGTGGAGTCAAGTTCACTTTATGCTTATGAAACATATGGTCTGGGTGACCATGAACAACTTACTTAACCTCACTGGGCTTCCGTTTCTTCATCTATAAGATGAGTGATGGGACTAGATGATATATATTCATTCAGCAAGCATTCAACACCTATTACATACTCTGGGGCCTCACTGACAAACATAAAACAGTATGATGGTCCTTTCCAGCTTTAAATCTGTGTGCTGCTACATAGGAGGAAAAACCTTATTATCACTCCAGAAGTCAGATTTACAAGCTTTAAATTTCACAGTGCATAGGACTATGTTATGACCCAAATCTATATCATACTTTTCTATCTGTTTCTTGGAATCTCTTGGCAGTCTTCCATGTACTTAATAGAAATAAAAAGTCTAAATCAGTTTAGTGTCGTTAGTGCCCTATCCCAATGCCTAAGTAACTCAGTACTATCTTAGATAAATATTTTACTGCTAAAATTCTCAAAATACAAGAAAAATACCAATGTGTCAACTTTTCCTTGAAATTCCACAATCTGTCAAAGCAGCTATTGAAAGCAAGTCTAATTCCCCCAATTCCAACTTAAGAATCACAAGACAGGGGGCGGAGCCAAGATGGTGGCATAGCAGCAGCAACATTTCGCAGCTCTCACATAGCCACCCCAAAATACCCATAAAACAGGACTCTAAACCAATCCTAGAACTCCAAAATGCACACAAAGATACTTCCCACTAAAGTCAGCTCGGCTACGAGGAACCATATCAGCACTGCGAACCGAAACCAGCCTGGCCTGAAGCCGTGGCTGTGCCCCGGGGGCGGCTGGACGGGAGGAGCTGAGGAGCCTCTCAGGTGAGCGGATTAGCGGCAGCTGTGAGTGGGGATTGCGAAAGGGAGAAATAAGCAGTCTGGTGAAAGGCCTCCAGAACGGAAAAGCGAAAGGCAGAGGTTTTGCACCCACCTCCACATTGTAGCTTCCCCCCCGCGGCTTGCAGACAGCAGGGGGACTGAGCGATTGTTCTCAGGCCAGTGCTCTCGCGTTGAGCGGCCTGGATCTGGATCGCCGTCTTGGGCCTCCGTCTTAGAGTCTTTATTATCCAGTTAGCCGGAAGTATTTAGGAAGACTCCCAGCATCTTCCTGAGAGCTACGGCAGCCGGGAGGACCCCAGCGATTTGGGACAGAGCTTTCCCTTCTGGAAGCAGAGCCCCACAGAGATTTTAAA
>CM053580.1:247023059-247043055 GCA_028627135.1 Pseudochirops cupreus | reverse complement strand
GTTTAAATTATTATGGGTAAAGGTAATCATTTTTTTTTTACTTCCTAGTATATGAGTAACGTAGATTCATGGTGCAAAGCCTGTGGTGAGGTCGAGCTTCCTTCGGAGCTGCAGGATTTAGAAGACGCGATTCACCATCACCAAGGAATCTATGAACATATCACCCTTGCTTACTCAGAAGTAAGTAACCTGTCAAACTAAGGTTTTTGCAACAATACTATTGCTTTTTTCCATGCCCTCAAGAGCTTGAAAATAAGAAATTCTGAATAGTCTGAGAAGAATCTTGAGGATTCTTGAAGGCAATTCCAAGAGAAAGGGCTTCCTTTGCTGCCGTTATTTAAACTCTTCTTTTAAATTAGTTATTGCTTTGTTGTTTTTTATCTGCCTTAGGTAAGTGATTAAACTTAAATCTTAGAGGCTTGATTTTTAGGCACAGTACACATTTATTTTTTTTGCCCTAGCTCATTCTCATTTTATTAATGTTTCCTCTAAGCCCTTGAATGTTGTAGTACCCACTTGACAAATATTTGTTTAACAGAATTCATCTTTTTAATCCTCCTAAATAAGACTTTTTAGGAAAGAGGGGCTCATGTCTAAAACATCTTTCTTTTCATAGATGCTATCATAGTTTTTTTTCTCTAACAAAACCTACTCAAGTGAACAAATTATTTGTGACACAGTTTTTCCCTTTTTGAATTCCTATAGTCTAGAATTGATTATTTCTCATGTTAAGGAAGTTTATTTTTGAGCATATTCAGGATTGATATTTAAAATGTGTATTTTAAAATCAAGTATATTTGTAAAGTGCTTAGCACAGTGCCTGGCACGGGGTATTATTATTATAATAATAATAATATTACAGGTTTTATTATTATTATTATTAATTCATAGATTAGATTAGCTTATGCCAATTCATATTTATACGTGATATTTTACAGTTACAAAGTGCTTTTTAAATAATTATGTGAGTTAGATTTTTCAAATATTTCATCAGTGAGAAAACTCAAGTATAGAAAGGTTCAATGCATTGCCCAGTCATACAGACTCTTGACAGACTTGCAGAGCTAGGCTTAAACCAAAGGCTTTTATTTTTCAGCCCAGTATTTCTTTTAGAAAATATTGGAAATTTCAGACTTTACTTTCATAAGAGAGTTAATGAATATATAGATTGTTTGAATAATAATTTCTATAAATCTATATCAATATAGTTGGGTGTCAAAAAGTACCTCTTTGACCTAGTTTTATAGTTTCAAGTCTTAAGGGTTTAAATCCACCTCTTATGAACTGCTCACAGATATTTCTATATACTGCTCCCAGATAAAGGATCATGTTTGCACAGTATCCAAGAAAGAAGAATGTTTTTCTAGAGTTCATAAGGGCACCATGTCTTTAAGTATCTCTGTGATACTCAAGGGTATCATCCCCAAATTCCCCAACCATATTTTTGTTTTAAAAAAATCAATATACACACATATATGTATGCAAGTACATATATATATATATATGTTATATATCTGGGGGAGGGGAGAAAGAGAGAGAGAAGAGAAACTTTATGAAACTAGAACTTCATGAACACTAAAATGTTAGAGCAAGTTATTATTAAGTAGAAATCTTAAAGCTATAAATAAGTATTCTTCTTTTCTGATTCTTGCCTTTGGTCCTTTCACTCTTTTTAAAAACCTTATTTACCATAACTTCATCTCAGAAACTGGGCCGGCTTGTCCAGAGCCCTAAGGAATACTTGATATAAAAATCTCAGTAGCTTATTCCTTGCTTATAGCTTTTCTCTTAAAGGATTCTCTTTCTTATTGGTTCCTCTTGATCAGAAGTGAGACACGTTAAGTTTGGGCTTTGGTTTTTTTCTTTTGCACCTACAAAACCTCTTTAATATTTGCTTAGTACATGTTGTTCATATAATGTAAAAATTCAACACCATTATCCTCCCACTACCTCTTGTCCACCTCCTCCAGCCCCTGCTTTTGTATCGTGGAGCAAGTGATCCTATTCTGCATGCAGAGCAGACAGTTTCAGAGAATATTAACTGACTAAATCCTGCTGATGCTTGAGGGTGGAGTGTGACTTAAGGAATTAAGAATTCCAAGAATCATTCTTTTTCACAATTCTATGTACCTAACGCAGGGTAACTTCTCTGAATCTCCGTTTTTCCAGTTGTTACAAACAGTGAAGGATCATTTTTTTCTTTGCCTGTGAGGAGCAGTACTCCCTTGCTGAGAAGAGAATGTAATCTCTGAGTTGTATTTCAAGTAGTGGTGATGATGTTTGGACTGTTCAGTCACTCCTTTGACCAGTGACACATGTCTATGAGATGCTTGGTTAGGGCCAGGGATGGGAATGTGACCTGTAGCCATGGACCTATGTTTTTCCTCTGAGAGAATATAAGATTATACTTGAACCTTGTTCTCTTCAGCCACTGAAGGAACTAGCCTGTTTAAGAGAGGGTAAGGGTAGAGATTAGTGTTGTTCTTTTATTCACTTTTCAATTGGAAATCAGAGTCAGGCTCACAAAGAAAATAGGGCACCTAAATATGGGGCATGTGTCCATCAGCTTAAGATGGAGTCTCACTAGATTTTTAATTGGTGCAGATAGTTTAAAATGGACAAATTGCATAGAAATAAAAAAGTTCTTAGACTGAGCTTTTAAGCCATACGTTTTCAGCCTAAGAATATGTTTGTAGAGAAACCTTAAGCCCCAGAAGATTTATTCTAAAAAGACTGACAGAACTTTATTTACATGGAGCTGAATAAAATTCTGATGCACCTTTTTTAAAGGGATTTCCCTTTTATCTTAAGCTGTTCAGACTTCTCCCTCGGCCTCGGGTGGCAGCAGTGAGTGAACTCCTTGGCTCTAGGAATCATACAATCAGAAGAATGTAGAGATCATCTAGAACAAATGCTTCTTTTTATGGATGAGGAGATGTTCAGGTTCAAGGCAAATAATCACCTTGTATTTTTAGTAAAATCCTTTTAAATTTTAAAAAAGAGAAAATTTAAACTCTCTCCATTCAGCTTTCCTTGTTTCTAGTGGTACTGATGGTGTAAATAGGAAGACTTGCCAGTAATTTTTTTTTAACATAAACACCTGCTCTGCTCTGTTTTAATTAGATGTGCCCATGTTGATGCTGTTTGTATCTCAACAACAGGAACATACCTGAGTCTTATAAACGTTTGCTTGCTTCAGCTTGCCAGATTTGGAGCTAATGTACTTGATCACCCAGATGGATGGGGCAATATACATAGAGAGTTAGGATGTCATGTAGTTTTACTTTTTTAAATAATTTATTGATGTAGGAAAACAAAAGAAAAAAAAATCTCTGTCTTCCTCTCCCTAGAAACCATCCTTTTAAAATAAAGCATAGTTACACAAGACAGACCGACACACTTGACTTACAGTGTTAGAGATACTATATAAGTTAGTTATGTTTTGCTTTTCATTTATTAAAAAGTATATATCCTTTGTAGAAATATATTTCGAAACATTCCCTGTTTATAAAAAGGGGATCAATTCATTAAGCCCTGGCCATATTACTAGATTAAAGATCCAAATTAGATTGCATTAAAAGAAACAAAGTATTCGTTTAAAGCATTTCCCACTTTAAAACATCAAGAATGATCTATAGGATCGGGGCGGGAGACTGCCCTCAACTTTTTTTCGTGAACCACTAAGACGCCCACAAAACTACAGACAATGCCAGGAAACAAGGGTTTTCATTCTTGCTTTGCCACTACCCCTGTGTGACTTTGGACAGGTCTTTTTAGTTGTAAGTTTCTTCATCTGTAAAATGAGAGCATTGGACAAGCAAATCTTCAAAGTTTTTCTGCTCTGACATTCTGTGGTTTTATGTAACTTTGGCCAACTTACTCCCTGCCTCAATTTCTTCTTTTGAAAAAAAACACACTGACTCACCGCATGCCTCAGCAGGACTTTATGAGGTTTAATAAGCTCCTCTCTGCAAAGCCTGTTGTGTTTCTTAGCTTCAAGGCACCGTATAAATACAGGTTGGTGTTATTATTATCATTAGGGTGGGATAAAAACAAACAGCAAAATAGATGAGTCACCCCAATCATTAGCTTTCTAAAGTTACACCTCTGTTATGGATATAGAATCTCAGTTGCCTTGATAGTAAGTTTATAAACCAATTATTTTAAAGCCTCATCAAACAAAGCAGTGTTGCATTGGATTTAATAGATTATACTCAATCTTTGGCATAACATCAGAGCTGCTAAGTCTCAAAAACAGTGGTTGTTTTTCTTTTTCCCACCCCTTCCCCTTTAAAAGCATCTCCTAGAGAGTTGAGGTTTTTCCAAGCTGTAGTGTTGTAGAGGGAAAAAATCCCCCCCAAAATCAGCTGAGGCCATTCCAGAAGAGTAATGCCATGTGCCCATAGGAGATAACTAAGAAAACCCTTGGTGGTAGCTTTCACTCTCCTCATTTAGGCATGTTTAGTAACTACCTGGGCAGCTAGGTTGCACAGAGGATTGAATGCCAGGCCTGGAGTAAGAAAGACTCATCTTCCTGAGTTCAAATTTGGCTTCAGGCACTTACTAACAGTGTGACCTCGAACATGTCACTTACCCCAGTTTGTCTGAGTTTCCTCATCTGTGAAATGAGCCAGAGAAGGAAATGGCAAACTTTGCCAAGAAAACCCCAAAATGGGGTCAAGAAGAATCGGATGCTTAGGGGTGGCAGAAGAGATGAATCACCATGGAGGGAGCTAAGCAGGAGTAGTGTAGTGTTGTTTTGTGCGTCCGCAGAGTTCATCTATGCAGCACACCAGAAGCAGAAAGACTAAATTACAAATCCATATTCTAGAAGTTGATTCTGAAAACTCCAGTTGCATTTAGGCTGCCATTTGAGAAAGGCCAGAAAAGCTAGAGGCATAGCCAGACAATTTGTCTTGAACTCTACTGCATGTATTGCCCTCAATTCAACACAGCTGGTATGTAAACCTTTCAACAATTAGTTTCAGGCCTGAATTTTCATGTTAACTTCTTAGGGCTGTGTCTTCACCCTCTATTTTTCAGCTTCTCACCAGTGCTAACTGGCTGCTTCTCTGTATCTGGGGCATGACCAAGAACTTTGACCGTCCGAATCTCTTTCCGTTTAATGACCTGGGATCCTTGAATGTCAGCCTATCCTCACCATCTTCAACTTTATCAGAAACATGAAATGAAAAAGAATTATGTTGAACCAGAACTGGGGAAGAGAATAGGCACTGTAAAACTGAACACAGGATGAATATTAAATCGTGTGCTATAAATGGTAGCTGTTGCCCCTCACCCCAGGTCTTTCTTCTCCTCCCACCAAAAATAACAAAACACCAAAAACTCTTGCCCTTGGATTGCCAGTGCATGGATCATCTCATTATGCTACTTGTACCTCCTAGACTCCATTTCTCAATTCCTTTATTCTCCACCCCAAGAAAGGTTAATTGTCATTACTTATATCTTCATGGTATCAGAATATTTGGTTTTTACTCAGCATTCTTTTTCAATTCATTAGAAACTGCATTTTGCCTCTGGAGCATCAAGTGGTCGCAACCTCCCTTTTAGATCCGAAATGTTGAACTTAAACCAAACAAACTTACCTGACATCTGGTTGGTTTTAGTCTTGGGTTATATACGGTTGCTTATGTCAGGTTTAGCCATAGTCAGATACGCTTAATGATGCTTCCTGTTCTTAGATAGTTATGAAACTTTGACACGTTGCAGGTGACTAGATAGATATTCCTGCTGGAGTCATTTTAGCCAGATGAAATCTAGTAGCAAGTTTCAAGATCCAGATACCAGAAATAGAAATTAGCAAACTTAGCAGTGAATTTCTGTGTCATTTGATTCTGTCATGTATGGCAGAAAAAGTAGAGAAAGGTTCTTTCCCCCCTCAGAGGCAGCTTATAGTGCAGTGGTTAGGGTACTTGGGCTGGAGTCAGGAAGACCAGAGTTCAAATCCAGCCTTATATGCTAACTTGCTGTGTGACCCAAGGTAAGTTATTTCACCTCTGCCTCCATGAAACGGAGATAATAGTAGTGCCTGCCTCTCAAGGTTGTTGTGAGGACAAACAAGATAATATTTGTAAAGTGCTTAGCACAGTGGTTCTCAACCTTCCTAATGCCGCGACCCTTTAATACTGGTATGTGGGCATGTCTGCATGTGGGCGGACATGCCTGGAGACAGATAGAGGAGCAGTGGGTTCTTAAGACCATCGGAAATATGTGTTTTCCAATGGTCTCCCCTGTGAAAGGCTCGTTCAACCTCCAAAGGGGTCGCAACCCACAGATTGAGAACTGCTGGCTTAGCACGCTGCCAGGCATGTAGTAAGGACTGTATAAATGCTAGTATTATTATTATTATTCTTTATTTACTTTAAACTAAAATAGTCTGATTAATTGCTCACTTAGATTCTAGGCATTTATTTTCTCTTAAATACTGGAGGCAAAAATACTCTTGACATGTTAGTCATGTTTGTCACATATTTAAACACTTTTATTGATTTCATTAATCTTTGCATTTTCCTTCCATTTAGATGTAAATATTTGCAAAAATTTTATAGTATACAACCTAACTCATAGCAGAATGTAGTGCGCTCACTCTCTCTCTCTCTCTCTCTCTCTCTCTCTCTCTCACACACACACACATAGCAGTTTGGGGTAATGAGGACAACTTAGCTTATAAATTAATGGCAGATTTATTGTAAAAAAAATTGGTATGAAATTTGCTACTATTCACCTTACAGAGATACCTAGAAATAAACACATTTTGAAACTAGGATGACATAGCTTGTTTGAAGCCATTAGAATTTACCTGGCAGTAGAATCCAGACAGCCCTGAAGTACTTAGCACATTGTGAGCTTTTTATTAATTTCTTGGGTTGTTGGGCTTTTTTTTTTTTAATTATATGTAATTTACTCGGCCTCACTTTTTCTTTGCAATATCTCCTTCTGTTCATCTCTTTCTGAGATGTGCTAGGATGAAGGACGTTTATTTTTGGAACCTTTTCTTTTGCAAAATAGACCATTAGACTATAAAACAATCATCATGTTTTTCTTGGCCACAGAATACTGTTTTGCTGAGAGTAAGAAAAAGCAAGTTTTTCTGAGTTACTAAAACAGGTTGTGCTAATCTTATTCCCTTAAACTGCATAAACTCTGTCAACACATTGGAATACAGGTATCCCTATAGTGGGCAGAAATATATTCCTGAAGGTGGTTTTTGAGGGTAAAAAGAAAAAGTGAGTCTATCTTCCCAGTTTGCTTATATTTAAAAATAAAAATTTACCCCCAGTTGTAGATCATAAAAATTTTTGCTGGTATACTTTTTTGTTTCTGCACCAGCAGTCAGTCAGTCAGTAAACATTTATTAAGTGCCTGCTGTGTGCTAAGCACTAGAGGTACAAAAGATAAAAAATAAGCACCGCTGTTGAAGAGCTCACAGTCTAACAGGGAAGACAACATGCAAGTAACTATGTAAAAATGACATATCTGGAATATATAGGAGATACTCTAGCATTAGAGGATTGGGAAAGGCTGCTGGTAGCAGGTGAAATTTTAGCAGCGATTTAAAAGAAGCCAGAGGAGCCAGGATTTGGAGATGAGAATGGAGAGGATTCCAGTCGTAAAGAACAGGCAGTGAAACCACATTTGGTAGATGAGTTCTTGTTCATGGAGGCCAGTGTTAGTTGGTCACAGAGTCTGTGGGGGTGAGCAAGGTGTAAGAAGACGGGAAAGCAACAAATGGTAGAGTTTCATTAAATCAGTGTGTGTCTTTATTAAACCTCCTGGAGAAATGTGTTGTTACTGTTGGTGTTTCTCTGAACCCTTTGTTAAATTTTCATTGCTAAAGTAGATGTTGAATTGTAAATATCCTTGAGGAGAGAGAGAATGGTGACTGAAACTCTCTTACTGGAGCTATTGAATCACATAACAATATGAAAAATGTTCTTTGCGCTGGAATTTGACAGCTCTCCTACCGTGAAGATTTGGTATGGCAGAATTCTCCAACCCTAGACGACTAAACTGATCAATGGACTCTTGAACTAGGCTCTCATTTCAGTTGTTGGGTGAGGACCGAGGCGGGGCTTTCACACTCTGCCAGCTGCCAGGGCAGCCAAGCAATCCCTGTTGTCACCCTCATGGTTAAAGCCCCAGATATTCTTCTACCTGTCTGGTACTCCATAACCTGACATCACCTCATCTTGCACTGTAACTAGGAAAATATTCAAAAGTACTTTGGGAGCCTTCTTTTTTAGCCTTTGCTATTAGTGAAAATCCTTAAAGTCTTTCTCCATTTGAATGATTTAGATTTGACTTCTTGCTGCTTAGGCCGCAGCTCCATTTCTGTGGGTCAGCTATAACTTGGTTGCAAAAAAGTCTTTTTCTGGTAATCATGTATTTAATAGCAAACAAGTAACGATCACCTTTCATGAGTGCAGTTACCCTTTAACCAAAGAGCTCACATGTAGATATTGGGGGGGAAAATGTGACATTCTAGGAAGCCTCCCCCCGCCTCCCCACGTGAGACAATTAATAGAAAAGGTTATGGAATACTCCATGCCTTCCTTGCTATTAATTAGTAGTTTCCAGAGATTACCCTTGTTATGTTACTCTTTCATAGTTCACAGTATTTTCATCTTTTTTCTGTACCTCATTTCTTTTGTACGTGGTGTCCCTATTTCCTTCCTTCCTTTAATAAAGGATGCAGACCCGGGGCTTTTCAGTTTTAGAAGGATCTAGCTAGAAAGGTAAGAAGTACATATTTAGAAATCACTCTGTGCCTTTCCCCTGGCCAAGTGACAGCCTCCTGTTTTAGGCACGTCCTGGAAGTCTCTTGGGTCTAATGGTAATTTTTAATGATTTGTAATAGTAATCTCTGTTATTATTTAATATTGCCTGCAACAGAGTAGGTGCCTACTAAATATTGACTGATTGATTGAATAGACTTAAGCTTCATACTAGGTTTCTTATTCTACCCTTAGCATTTCCACCTTTTATTTACACCCACCCACATACCCACCCGCACACCCACACCCACACCCACACCTACACCCACACCCACCCACACACCCACACACCCACACCCACATACTCACCCACACACACCCACACACACACCCATACCCACACACCTACACATACACCTACACCCACACCCACCCACCCACACACCCACCCCTACACCCACACCCATACCCACACCCATACCTACACCCACACCCACACACACACCCACATACACCCCTACACCCACACCCACACACACCCACACACACCCACACCCACACACCCCTACACCCACATACCCACCCACCCACACCCACACCCACACACACACACACACACACACACCCCTACACCCACACCCACACACCCCTACACTCACACACACACACACACCCCCACATACTTTAATAGCAGTTTGATAATGAGCTATCACAGTATAGCATTGCAGTCTCTTATGGGACATGGCAGTATCTTAAATTGGAAATGTTCACCTTAATTTCTTTATTCAATAAAATTCTGAATTGTATTTAGACCCAACTATGTTAATTTTCCTACTATTTGTCTGGTACACATATACAGTTTTCATCAAATTATGTCAACACATAATTTAAGCACTTACTAATTGTCCTGCACTGTTGTTTTTTAAAATGAAGAGATTTTTTTCCCCCAAATTTGGCATTTATATTTTGTGGTGTTGTGATGCTTTAGAGCAGTGGTTCTCAACCTGTGGGTCGCGACCCCTTTTGGGGTTGAATGGGGTTGCCTAAGACTATTGGAAAACACGTATTTCCGATGGTCTTAGAAACCGAGACACCGCTCCTTTATCTGTCTCTAGGCAGGTCCACTCACATGCAGATACACCCACATAAGAGTATTAAAGGGTCACGGCGTTAGGAAGGTTGAGAACCACTGCTTTAGTGTGTCTGTATGGCAGAATGGATTTAATATTGCACTTGGAATTAGGCAAACCTGGGTTCAAATCTTGCCTCTGAAATGACGGCCAAGACATGTAACTTCTTGGATATACCTAAGATTTATTGACTAAATTGCAGGTGGTTTATGACTTGTATAGGTGGAAGGAACACATACACCAAGGAAATCACAGACCTTTGATGTTGCTATATGATGATTTGCTATACTTCCTTGTAATATACAAATATATATATGTGTATGTATATGTATGCATACATACATGTGTATTTGTGTATATAGATAGATAGATAGATATAGATATAGATATATATAAAATATATACCTATGTGTGTATGCACAGATGTTTGTGTGTATGAGTGTTTACCTATTCTGATGAGCTCTGGTTTTGGAGTACTGGCTATTGATCAATTCAGATGCAGTAGCCATGTAATTTTAGTAGATTTAAGTCTTTTTAGGAAAGAATGGTATACGTCAGTTTATTAACAATTACACCATCACACTCACACAGATAAACATCAAATATGTTTCTTGTTGTTAGTTAATTGTATTTAGATCCAACTCTGTTAATTTTAAGGTGTGATAGTTCCTATTTTTATTATTATCTTATATAATTATATATACATTTTTATGTATACATATATATATATATGTGTGTATGCATATGTAGATATATAGAGATGCAGATATAGATATATATGTTTGAAATGCTGGATTTAAACCAAAAAAATTTACCCAGTGTTTGGTTGGTTTTGGTCTTGGGTTACAATACAGTTGCTTATGTCAGGTTTAGCCATAGTCAGAAGTCCTTAATGCTTCTTCCTGTTCTTAGATAATTATGAAACTTTGACAAAAATACATATATAATTATATATTATATCACACATAATATATATATAATATATAGATATATAAGATTATAATTATCTTATTATTATAGCTCTTATTTTAACTCATTTTTTGTTTTCTTGTCATCAGATAACTGATAGGAAGTTTTATTTTTTCTATTAAAAAAACTCATCTGAATAGAAATGAAACCTATATATATATAAGCATAGTTGTAAGAAGGCAAGGCATGCTGAACAAAACCTTCACCCTTGAAATAAATGCTAACTTTATTCCTGGGCAGGTAAGCCAAGATGGGAAATCCCTGCTTGACAAACTCCAGCGGCCTTTAACTCCTGGCAGTTCAGATTCATTGACAGCCTCTGCAAACTACTCCAAAGCCGTGCACCATGTTCTTGATGTCATCCACGAAGTTCTTCACCATCAGAGGCAACTAGAAAACATCTGGCAACACCGAAAGGTCCGTCTACATCAGCGGCTTCAGCTGTGTGTTTTCCAACAAGACGTCCAACAGGTCAGTTGTTGGCATTGCATAGGCCTGTGATTTATTAAATTCAGAGTGCTGTGTGGTACACCAGTATTTGGTGAGAAATAAGGATGATAGTAAAATACAGAGGAGTGACAGTGTGACATTGTGGATAAATGACTTGACTTGGAGTCAGGAAGACCTGGGCTCAAATCCTGCCTCAGATACTTAATAAATATGTCACCCTTAGCCTCTGACCTTCAGTTCCCTCATCATTACAGCAGGGATAATAATAGTACTTAGATCAGAGTTCTGAGGATTAATTGAGATCATTTCTATAAAAGCACTTTGTAAACTTGAAAATGCCTTATAAATGTGAACTATTATTGTGAAAATATATCACCATTTCCAGTGTGATGTTGCTAATTATTGCAAAGTACAGCGATGCTGGGATTTGAAACTACTGTGCATCTTTATTAGTGATACTATTTAGTTTCTATATCCTGTCTTCTTAGGAAAGTTCCATGACAAATGTTACAAATGAGTTGCAAGAACGTACACATATTAACATAATTAACTGTTGCATGTATGTCTGCATGTACCTCTATCCAAATATGCGCAGTCATCTAAAGGCAGCTAAGCTGCCTTTATTGGCCTTCCCCTTGAGCTAAGAGAAGTCAGACGGTCTAGCTAGGCAAATTGAGCAAAGCTTTATGGAGGAAGTGGTATTTTTTTAGTGGGGCTTGGGAAATTATCAGGAGGCAGAAATCAAGGTATTTCAGGCATAAAAAATGGTCTGAGTAAAAGCCCAAAGTTGGGAAAGCAAAGCATGTCTTTCAGAAGGTAAGACCAGTTTGGCTAGGGCACAGGATTTTAGCTTCAGAGTTGAAAAAAACCTTAGTAAACCAACCTTCTCATTTTACAGATGAGTAAATGAAGATCCAGAGGTGAAGTGACTTTCACAAGATCACACAGCCAGTACAGCTAGGATCCGAACACTTGTTCCTTGATGTTGAGTCAGTCATTATTTCTACTGTGTCCTGTGAGATAAGGGTGGAAAAATAGTCAAGGGCTATATTGTGATAGATAATGAAATTCAAATTAAGGAAGCTGGTCTTTGTATTAGAGGCAATAAGAAGCCATTGGATGTTTTTAAACAGAGGGAGGTAAAAGTGTTCAGATATATGCAAACAGAAAGATCAATCTGGTGGCATTGTAGAGATGGATTTTCAGAGAGAGATTTGGCAGTTATAGTCATCCAACCAAGATATCATGAGAGCCAATGATATAGGGTGCTGGAGGAAAGTATGGAAAACAGGACAAAGTGGCAAGAAGTATTGAGAATGGTAGATATTGTAGAAGATTTGACAATTCAACAGAGGTGACTAGCAAGCTAAAAGTTGGAATTAAAGAAGACTTCAAAGATTCAAAGTGAAATGTTTATGGTGAAAGGAGGACGGAGAATAAATACTTCTTAAGGGCCTACTATGTGCCAAGTATTATGCTAAGTGCTTTATCAATATTATCTCATTTGAACCTTATAACACCTCCTCTACCTGGGAGGTAGATGTTACTATTATCCTCATTTTACAGCTGAGGAAACTGAGGCAAACGGTGATGAAGTGACTTGTCCAGGATCACAAGACTCTTAAATATCTGAGACTATTAAGGCTGGATTTGAACTCAAGTCTTCCTGACTCTAGGCCCAATATTCTATCCACTATAATAGCTAGCTGCCTCTAAAAAGAAAAAGAAAAAAATGCATGCCAGCTATGAAAGAGAGGACTTGGATTCTAATCCTGTCACTGCTATTTACTACCTGGATGACCTTGGGCAAGTCAGTTTCCTCTTCTCTAACTTAAGGAAGTTTGACTAGATGACCTCTGAGGCCACTTCCCTATAAATCTATGACTGTATCACTAGGAATAGGAATATCAGGAGAATGAGTAGGTTGTTTTTTTAAATTAGGAACAGTATCCTCAATAAACACAAGAATTTAAATTTACAAACAAAAACAAAAAGATGCTTTTATATAAAGCTGTGAACATCCATTAAATATGTTTTTATTTTTAAATAAATAAGTAAGTTTTAGGGGGGAATTGAGTATTTTAAGTAATTGAAATCTATTAAGGTATCAAGTGCTTGTTGAATTTTAGGTGTCCGTAGAACATCCAGGAGAAAATCTCCATTAGTAGAAAAGTATAGCTGGAGTTCAGGAGAAAGGTCAGCACCGGGAATACAGATTCAGGATTCATTTGGATAAAGATAATAGTCAGAGACAGGGGAAGTGCCACCCCTTTATCTCTTGGTTGGAAAAGAGAGGAAAGAATTCAAAATCTGAGGCAAGGTCCTTACAGGGGGGCGTGAAGACGAAAAAAGAAAGTCAGCAAAAGGTGAAAGAGAAGATTTGGTTTTATCATTTGCAAAAGTCAAAGGAGAAGAAAACGTCAAAGGTTTGGGAGAGGGAGGGGAGGAGGATCCTTACCAGCGAGATGTTGTAAAGCAGATGAGCGCTTAACAAAAACCCTCACAGTAGGTGATGTAGGTGATCATTGATGACCTTCGAGAGAATAATTACAATTGAGTGGTTGGGACAGCTGCCAGAATCCAAGGAACAGATGAGAGATTACATGGGGAGGGAGAGGAGGCAGCAAGTGTAGACTACCCTTCTAATAAAGGTGGCAGTGAGAATCATTAGCAGTTTGATGAATTAGAGCTTAAAATTTTCCCTGATCCTTTACTGAGAGTTAACTAATTGATTAATGAATGTATAGCATTCATTATGGCTTATTAGTAATTTATTATTATTCATTATTGCTTAGTAGTAGCAAATAGTTTTTTTTTCCTTTTCTCCAGAAAGAAGAAAAAAAACCTTGCAAGTAGCAAAGAATTTAGAAAGAAAATGAGGCAAGATAAACAGGCTATGTGACCCCATCAAATTAACAGTAACATTGTCTTAGAAACAACTCCCAATAATATTTCCATGTTATAGTCTTTTAATCCTGAAAATGAGGACTACACTTCTAACACCATTTGGGGAGTTAAAATGTTGGAAGCATATAAAACATGATGGTATTAATGTTGAATCAGGCATAAGCACCTGCTTTGTGTGATTTAGAAGAGGAAACTGGTTTATATCAGTTGTCAGCTCTGAGAATGAGGAATTGAAACATGTAACAAGGAATCATGCCAGGATGTAGAAAAAGATGGCGTTAAGCCTTCGTGACATGTCTAAAAGAAATTCTTCCATCCTTAGGTGATGAGAAATTGTATTGTTAAAACATGTACTAGCTCTGATTTCAAACTCTTAAATAGTCATCTGAAGGGGTACATGGTTTGTGTTAAAAGGACAGAAATTTTAGAATTTTTTCTGTCTTCTTGATCAACACAAAAGCTCCCTCCCAAGTGCCTGAGCATAGTGCTTTACTTAAAAGGTGTATCCCATAGGGTTAGATTCTTATAATTGTTTAATGACTCTTAATGCCACTTACTAAGCCTGGCTTGTTGTTATGCTTTTAGGTGAATGTTCTGTGTATGAATGCCTTAGTAATCAAAATTCTGATATTACTGCAGCTTCTCACTGTATGCAAGGAAAATGGCATGGTGAAAAGCATCCCATTTGGAATTAGGAGACCTGGTCATAAGTTCTGGCTCAGGCACTAACTAGCTGTGTGACATAGTCTAAGTTACTGTTTTCTTCTACATGTAAAATGAGTGTGTTGGATTCAGTGACCTCAAGGGCCCTTGCCAGATTTAACATTCTATTAATTAGGCCTAGCAGTTCTTGAATGAGTAAATATCCATTTTTTGTAGAACTTATGAAAACTGAGATTTATAGCAGTGACTGCATGTATTTCCATTTACTTTTAATTGTCCAAGAGCAATTATATATCATATGCCCCTAATACCCAATGTACTTCTTTAATCAGCAGTTGAAATGTTGCATATTCACAGGAGGAAGACCTACTTGAATTTATGACTAAAGAAGAGAAATCATTTCCCATCCTACAAAGTAGGAGGAAAAGCTTGTGTCTCGATCCTCTGAATGAGTCCTTTCCTTCCTCCCTTCCCATCACTCCTCCACACCAACTGATTGGTGTTGAAAAAGGAGAAAATTGGGTTCATTAAGAAAGGATAGGGGGTGGAAGACACAAAGGAAGAACTACAGTGTAGCCTGAGAATTCTTAATAGCCTGCTTTGAGGGCAAACCGTGTTTTTAATGGGCTAGAATTTTAAAACAGCAAACATTAATTTCAATATGCAGCAAGATAATTAAAATGGGTGTGTGGGCCAGTTCCCTTAGCCAGCTTTTTTTTTTTCCTCTCTCTCTCAAGAGCAGCAAATAGGATATCAGGTTGTAAGTCAAAGGATATGTAATAGACATAATGTGTGTAGTCCTGTTACCATATAAAATATATAATTGCCCTTTAAGGGAAACAGTACTGTTTTGTAGGTTAAATTTAATCAGGAATGGTTAGGACTTGTTCTCTTGAGAAAATAGGAAATTACATTGTGGGCTGGGCTTGCGGAGTGATGAGAAGTGTTGATAAGGTTAATCAAAGCAAACTCTTTTTACTTTGAAGAAGTGGATAGGAGACAAACTGAAAATTAATTTTTTCCCCCAAATTCAAGTGGAAAGCACATAGGAAAGTCTTGTACAATTTATTTGGTAGGGAGAAGCAAAGGGAGTGGCCATTTAAAAACAGTGGTCCATTCACAAAGTGGTTGCCGCCACTCTGGCTTTCTTCCTCCTGCTGGAATTTGGAATGCCACCTCGGGGGCTCAAAGCTTTGATAGGGGAACTTTTACTTTATTTCCCAGAACAAGACCACCCTGCCCCTTCCTGGCTGTCTCCCTCTTTTTTCCAACCTGAGCCTCCCCCTGTATGTGTTGTCTTTCTCTATTAGAATGTCAGCCCTTTCAGAACAGGGACTGTCTTGCTGAATTATGTCCCCGGTGCTTGGCACACTGCTTAGTACATGTTGTTGTTCATTTGTTTCAGTTGTGTCTGACTCTTCATGATGCCATTTGGGGTTTTCTTAGCAAAGATTCTAGAGGGGTTTGCCATTTCCAGGGTCGAGTGACTCACACAGGATCACACAACTAGTAAGTGTCTAAGGCAGAATTTGAACTCAGCCCATCACTCTATCCACTGAGCCACTTAGCTGCCTGCCTAGTATAGAGCAAACTCTGATTGCCTTTTTAGTTTGTTCCGGGAAGCTCTTTCAATACAGGACACAGTAGTAAGGACAGATAACAAAAGCTAAAGGGTAGCAGACTAATAGCATACTTGTGTGGTTTGTAAAGGCTGTTTTACAAAAAGTGAAAAAAATGGAAGAAAATGTTATCGTCTCTACCACTCGTAAGAAAGAGATTATGAAATAATTCATTTCTGTTGTATTTTCTTAGGGTCTTACAGTGAATCATGATTTTAAGTCTTTTATAAGATGCAGAGTTTATTTTTGGAATGATTATTGAAATAGAACGACAGTGTGCAGATGAAATATTAGACGGATGCTGTCAGTTCAAAATTCGATGAAATTAGTATTTTCACTCCATCCTAGAAAGTGTGTTTGCCCCATTTGCCTTTGACCTCATCCTTTCACATCCCTTTACAGACTTTGGTCTGTTGATAATCACCTTTCTTTCTCATCTTCATCTCCTTTCTCTCTCTTAGCTCTTTCTAACGCTGCCTATAAACGTTTGAAGTACCCATTTAACCTTAAAAAACAAAGAAAAACACCTTCCCTTGATAGTGCTACCCTCTCTACCTGTCATCCTATACCTTCCCTTCCCTTTACTGATGGACTGGGATTGTAATTTCATTAGCATAAGGAACTTCTGCTTGAGGAAACCCTCTCTGTCAGTTAAAGTCAGCATCCTTCTCTCTACTTATGATCTTAGAGCAGCGATTCTCAACCTTTGGGTCGCGACCCCTTTGGGGGTTGAACAACACTTTCACAGGGATCATAGGGGTCCCTTAAGATCATCGGAAAATACATATTTCCCGATGGTCTTAGGAACCAAGACATGGCTCCTCTATCCGTCTCCAGGCGGGTCCACCCACATGCAGATACACCCACATACCAGTATTAAAGGGTTGCGGCATTAAGAAGGTTGAGAACCACTGTCTTAGAGAATTTTCTGGAGCACAGAGAGAGCTAAGTGCTTTTAAAAGGGTTGCATAGTCATGCCATATTGCCCATCTTTTAAAAAGAATAGTGTATAATTTCTTCATTCTCTTTTTCTAATTAATCACTTAGCCTACCAAGAAGTATTCATGAAGTTTTAACAGCTATGTCTTGGACACTGGGGACCCAAAGCCAAAAACAGAATAGTTTCTGTTATTTCTGCCTTCATAGGTCTTGGAATCCATTAGCAGAAACATTATATACGTGAGAGAGAGAGAGAGAGAGAGAGAGAGAGAGTGTGTGTGTGTGTGTGTGTGTGTGTGTGTGTGTGTGTGTGTGAGACAGAGAGAACAATTTGTGATGGAAGGTACTGTCAGCTAAAGGGCTTAAAAAAACTTCAATGAAGAAGATGAGATTAACTGATTTTTAAGAAAGCTAGGGATTCTAAGAGGTTGGAGGTGAGAGAAATTATTATTTCTGTCCTGTATTAATAGGCAATTATTGAATTAGGAGTAAGATTTTTTCCCCTTCCTTTTCCTCATTTAGAAATCAACCTCTGTAGGCTATTCAGACAACCCTTAAAGTGCTAGGCTGACAATGATATGAAGTAGTGTGTGAGACACACCTAACTGGGAAAGTTTAGGTCTGATCAAAAGGTAAAAAAATTTAGTTTAGGTGAATTGATAGATTCCAGCCCATTGTGTTTTAGTCACATAGGTCTGGGTAGAAGTGGATTCCCCTTTTTATCAAGACCACCCTAGATGGGGGGATATGGGTATAGATAAATCTCTTGGTCCAAGACTGAATGACTAGAGTCTTGTTCCTCCAACCTCTCATTAGAATAAGCCCACCTCATTATAATATTCATTCTCTCATTAATTGTTAACGAGTTACAGTTGATTTCTAGTCAGGAGTACCCACTCTTCCAAGAGTAGATAAGTGTTGAGTGGGTTCCATGAGGGATGTTTGGCATTCGAGAGTGCTACTGACCACTTGTATTAATTATCTGCTAGCATAATTAATAAAATGACTAATTACCCAGAAATTATTTCTCAAACTTTTTATACGTAACAGAGGTGAGGATAAAGTACATTTCAAACATCAGGGACAGCCCTACAAAAACATGAAGGCAGGAAATGTAGTGTCATGTGGGAGGAGCAGTCAGATGGTCAGTTTGGTTTGACCATAGAGTATGTGAAAGGAGTATTTTTTGATAAGCTTCAAAAGGTAGGTTGGAGTTAGGTTTCAAAGAGCTTTAAATGCCAAATAGAAGAGTTTCTAATTGATTCTGTTCGCTGTAATAGTGAACAGCTAGAGTTTATTTGGTAGAAGAGTCACATGGTCAGACGTGTGCTTTAGGAAAATCACTTAGACAACTGAGTGAAGGATGGATGAGAGAAGGGAGAGATGTGAGTCAAGGATATCCATGGGCAGGCTCTTCCCGTAGTCCAGGTAAGAGGTGATGACGGCCTGAGCTAGGGTAGTAGCTGTGTCTCTGGAGAGAGAGAAGAGAAAGAAAAGCAAGATGTTGCAGAGGCAGAAAAGACGAGAGGTGGCGGTTGATTAGGTACGTTGAGTGAGTGAAAGTGAGGAATCAAGGAAGACACTGAGACTTTGACCTGTGGAGACTGGATATATGGTGGTTCTGTCAACAGAAAGAGGGAAGTCAGAATAGCAGTAAATTTGGGGGAAAGAAAATTAGTTTAGGTTTTGAACATCTTGAAATCAATTATGCCCTTCAGACATCCAGTTTGAAATACTGATTAAGAAGTTAGCCGTGTGGGAATGGAGCACAGAAGAAAAAGTAGGGCTGAAAAATACATACAGATCTGGGAATTATCTGCATTGGGATGATAATTTAACCAATGGGATCTGATGAAATCACTCAGTGCGAGTATAGAGAGAGAAGAAAAGAGGTCCCAAGAAAGAGCCTGAGGAACACCCAGAGTCAAAGGTTATTATATGGAGGAAGGTCTAATAAAGGAGTTTAATGATTAACAGTCAGTTGGGGAGTAGAACCAAAGAGGGAGCAGTGTCATGAGGGAGAATCCAGGAGGAGAGGCCTGTTAACAGTGTCAAAGGCCTCTAAAAGGTTAAGAAGGATGGAGATTGAAAAAATGCCAACAGATTTGTCAGTCATGAGATTATTGTTAACTTTGGAGACAGCAATTTCATTTGAGTAATGAATTCAGAAAATAGATTGCAAAGGTTTGAGAAGAGAGCAAGAGGAGAGGAAGTACAGATAGTATTGGTAGCTTTTACTTGAAGTTTGACTAAGAAAGTGAGGAGAAATGCAGGACAGTCACTTGAGGGTGGTGGTAAGTTTTATTAATAAAGGGGTTTTTTTGTAAGATGAAAGAAATTTGAGTATTTGTAGATATTAGGAACAGCACCTATAGATAGGGTTAGATTGAAGATTAGAGAAGAGGTTGGTGGTTAGGGACAATATGCTTGAAAAGATGTTTAGGGGCCTCATTTCTAAAATATACAGGGAATCAAGTAAAATCTATAAGAATACAAGTCATTCCCCAATTGATAAATGGTCAAAAGATATAAACAGGCAATTTTCAGAGGCAGAAATTAAAGATATCTATAAGCATATGAAAAA
>CM053580.1:246987634-247022559 GCA_028627135.1 Pseudochirops cupreus | reverse complement strand
GGGGGGGGGGGCAGGGAGGGGAGAAAAATTGAAACTCAAGGGATTGTGGAACCGAATCTTGTAAACTAAAAGTAAATAAACAAGTCGATGATTCAAAAAAAAATTAGACAATATTTGTATTGCTCTTAGCATAACACCTGGCAAATAGTAGATGTCATATAAATATTCTTATTTCCTTCTCATTCCTTTTTTTTGATGTCATTGGGATAGGGCTAGTAATGGTACAGTTGGGTCAAAAGACTTCTAAAAAATAACTTTTTATACATAGTTTCTAATTACTTTTCAGAATAGATGGAGTAATTTCCATTTTACCATTAGGGTCTCCATTTCCCTGAAACTATTCCATATTTATCATTTTCTTATTTTTGTCTTTTTTTTGGTCTATGATACTCTTATGGGTATGTGGTACTATTTATTATTTTATCTAATTATTAGTGATTTGGAACAAAATTATATGGTTATTGACAACTAAAATTTCTTCCTTTGAAAACTGCTGTTCGATATCCTTGGAATATTTGTCTCTTGGGCAATGACAGCCTCATAAATTTGATTTAATCATTTATATATCTGAAATATGTAAATTTATATCCCTTTATCAATAATTTTAATACAAAAGTTTTAACCATTAACTGTTTCCCCTTCTAATTTTTACTGCATTAATGTTTTGTGCAAAATGCTACATTTTTAAAATTAAAATTATCCTTTTCAAAAAAAAAAGATGTTTAGGGATGGCATCAAGGATCCACTTATACCTCACCCTTGGCAATTTGGTTTTTGTCCACGCTACTCTACTGCAAATGATTTCTCTAAAGTCATTTGTGGCCTCTTAATCCTATATAACTCAGTCTGTCCCATTGAAGAAGAGGGGGGGAAAAAAAATGAAAGGTTTCATTCACCAGCCACTGGTCCAGAACTCAGAGGGGAAACCACAAAATGATCTGGGGGATGGGGTTCAGATACACTTGAGGAGGGGGAGAAATCTTCTCAACAGCATGTCCAACTATCTTGGAGGTCCAGCCATCCTGAGGGTCCCATCCCAGAGCAGAAAGGAAGAGAGGTTGGGGGAGAATGTGGAACTGGGGAGAGCTAAGAAGATAACTGGTGAACACAAAGTGCTGTAATTGTGTACGGCTAGGAAGGTGGGATGCAACTCGTCACTCTTCCCTACAATTGATGAATCATGTACCCTCCTAGAGTCATTCCCCAGCTCCCACAGGATTAGGATCTTATTTTGGGGATGGTTGTTGTAAGGCAGTGTTGATATAAGGGAAAGGATGTGGCATGTGCATTTAAAAGACAGGCTCAGAGCTTGACTCTCCTACTTCCTGTATGAACTCTAGAAACTGACAGCCTCTCAGAGTCACACATCTTCATCTTTTAAACTATATATATAAATGTGAATTATCATTTTCCTGACCTTTAAGGCCCTCTGCAGCCTGCCTTCAATGAACCTTTCCATCCTAATTTTACAATATCCCCTTTAATACAAAATTCTCCTTCTAGTGAAACTAAACTCTCAGGCTATATCCCTTATTTATCATGCACTCTCCCACCTTCTCTCATTTGGAATGGACTTCTTCCATGTCTTTGCTTGTCATTATTCTTCTCTGTTTTAAGGTCCAGATCATTTTGAACCTTTATTTATTGGAGAGACAGGAGAACCTCAGTTGAAAAGGGTCTTGTGTTTCTTTAAAATACTTGGGAAATCTTCTTCGCCCCTCTCACGAGTTCTTCCTTGTATCTTAGTAATTTTTATACATGTTTGTCCTGTCTACAGCCATGGCATAGAGAGACAGATGGCTTTTATTCAGGAAGACCTGAGTTTAAGATTACTTCAGGTAGACACTGGGCAAGCCACCTAATTGCTTGGTGCACTCTGAAAACAATGAATTGCATAATAGGTTTTGCTGTACCCAGGTAAAGGAATTTTCTTCACTGGCAGTTTCTGATAATCTGTAATGAAATCCCAGATTACTTCTACTACTACTAATGATAGTAATAATAATACAAGATGCTTGAAGTCAGAGACTGTCATTATTTGTATAATGCTTTATTACGTGGCAAGTGTTTAATAGGTCATTGTTGAAATAAGTCAAATTGATGTATCCTCTTTTTAGTATGAATATTCCTTCCAATTGATAACGATTACATTCTGTCCATATCTTCTCATTGTGTGACTCATCCATGTTCTTCCACAAGTGGTCCACATTGAGTCTGACCAATGTACTGAGGACCTTCTTCCAAATCTTTTACCATTGTGTGGATACCATGAAATACTTAGGATGTACATTGATTATGCCTTCTTCTTGCTGTGTGACTAGTTTAGCTCCATTTAGAGCCCTACATTCTTTACCTTACTTCTCTTGTACATCTCAGTAATATGTTGCAGGCTGCTCATGCCCAGCATGCATCCTTCTCTTTCCCTTAAGGTAATATGAAACTTACTTTATTGACTGTGCTATTCCATGGTTCAGAGCCATACAACATCAATGAATGTATTTTTTTTTAAAGGTGGAACTTTGTTTTGAGGAAAAGGTGGGGATCATTTATTTTCCCAAGGGTGATCCAGTTCGCTCTCTTCCTTTTATTAAATTTTTTGGTGAGTTAATCAGGCAGCTAGAATGTCCTGCTTATATATACTGATTGGATCAGCTCTTGGGTTGTCTGTCTACTTCGTATCACAGTCTGGACTTTATCTACCTCGTTTTTAAATGAAATCATAATGTTTGTAAAGTACACTTCATAGTACCTTCCACATACTAAGTACTTAATAAATGCTTGGTTTTTTCCCTCTTCCCGTATCTCTCTGCTTTGTCATGGACAACAGGCTGAATTCTCTTAAGTCATTATGAACTTATTTGGTCCTTCATTGTTTTGGGGATTCAAACAATTAGTGCCATGCCATCTCCATACTGGAAAATCTGGGGAATCTCACCATCTGTAAAGGGAACTCTTTTTCAACTTGGAGCTGGAGCTGGACCTCTTCTAGAGCAGTGGCAAATGCATCTATCTAGCATAGGCATTCCTTTAATGCCTAAATATCAATGAACCAAGATTCTTTAAACACAGTTATCTCTGTTGTTATCTTTCAAGGAATCCTGTATCATTTTCATATATGCATAGAAGACACCTTACTAGGAGAGAATCTTTAAGGCACTGTCATGCTCTACAGAAACAAGTGCTTAAAAAAAAATCACACAGTATTTATCAAGGGCTCTTGTACTCTTCTACACCTTTCTGTCAATTATATAACTGCTATAGATTCTTGTTTGCAAAAACATACCTGCTCTCATTTCACACCTTTATCAAGTATGTTCTTGTTTATCACTCTCAAAAAATTTTGTTGAAATGGGAAAATAGGCATATTAGTTAATAATTTTTGTTATTTTTTCCAGTGACTTTTTTTCATAATAAGAAGTTCCAAGATTTTTTTCCCCCTAAGCTTTTAGTATTCTTTGATCTTTCAAAAATCTTGAGAATTAAAATTATGGCACTTTCTACACAAACCTCGTCTGTATCTCCTTTTTTTGGTTTAGCTGGTCTTCTTTTCTTTGCTGTTTCTACTTTATAATGCAGCGTATCAGAATATGGGATATTAACAGCCACATTAAAGGCCTTCATTGCAAGTTGATGGAGCATTATTTTTATAGAAATTTTTACTGGTTCTTTCCCTTTTTCATCCATTCTTTTTGTCTGTTGACCTCCTTCCAGTTTTGTCTTTGAATGCCCTTGGGATGTTTTTGCATCTTTGAGTCTCTAACTAAACTTTCTCTAAATTTATTTTTTACTCCACTGGTTTTTGCTATTTTGTGAGCTTGTGCTGCCTGTAATCTTCCATGAAACTTCTCCATGAGATTTTACTAATGAATTTATGTTTTCAATCATTGTTGCCTCAGCTACCATATCTCTTTGTGGCAAAGAGATCATGTGTTTGCTGGCTAAATTGGCTTCTATGCTCTTTTGGTGTCTTCCTTGGAATAAATTTTCTAAGGACATGGTGAATAATTTTTTTTTATCCTTCTCTATGCTGATCTTTGCATTCAAGTCAATGAGGATTAACATATACTGTGTACTTATTAATTTAGAGGATCTTATTTAGGTCTTTGTAGACTTTCCTTGCCAATTCATCTTCTGCAACTGATATTGACTCAGAATTTAGAATTATTTTCATGGTGCTATTTTTGTAAATGCTTATCATGAGCGCTATAATATGAAATAGCCAAAGGTCTCATGAAATAATGTTTCTTGTTACTTTTGAACACATTATAAACCATTTCTACCAAATCAGTTATTTGCCTCTCCCAGGTAAAACCTGTGACCTTGCCTTCCATTTCTCCACCACTTTTGTTTTCCTGTGTTACTTATGGAATCTCAAGATTTATATGATTCAATTCCTCCATTAGTCCATGTGCCCAGTGTTCCCTCGACAGGAATCTCACAATTATAGTATAAACATCTGTCTAAAATTTCTAAGACAGTCTAGAATCTGTGTGATTGTTAGCACCTTCTGCCCCTTTTTACATCCCTATGACATTGTGATTTCTGGAAGTGGAAAAGGCCACACAAGATTGAAGGCCATTTTATATTTTTCTTTGTTACATAGGTGACCAAAGCCAGAGAATTCATCCCATTCTGTACTTAGCTAGGTTGACACTCAGAAAGCAGTGAGTGTTGCTGGGACCATATTCCTTTCCAGCATGGTAGAAACTTCCAGAGCTTATGTTCTGTTAGCGTAGCCTTTTAGAACCAAGGCTCACCTCTGTGCCACAATGAGGCGTAGGCTAAGCTAATGCACATACATTGGTTGACTGCCCTGATAACAGTGCATACTGGAGACAGTCTAGAGTTCCACCTTTCACTAAGTAGGCTGGTTTTGTACATACCTGACTGGTCTAGCAGCTGTATAGATGAATACACCTGTGGGGAGGGCTCAGTACTATTGTAGCAGTCACCATTCCCACCAAACCTTCTTCCTGAATTCCTTTATCATCTCTTTGGACATCCTCCAGAGAAGGGGTTCTTAATCTTTTTTGTGTCATGGGCCCCTTTGGCAGTTTAGTGACAACTATAGACCCCTTTCCAGAATAATATTTTTAAATATGCAAAGTAAAATACACAGAATTACAAAGGAAACCACTTATATTGAAATCGTTGTCAAAACAATTTTAGTTCACAAACTCTAGGTTAGGATCCCCTGCTCGACGTAGGGCTGGGCAGCCTTTCCCAAAGCGCAGTGCCAGATTTCTCAACCCCTATTATCCTGCCATTTGTGCTTAGAGAGGGTGTGAGAAGGTAGGGGTGCTCGAATTTACACACATGCATCCCACTCATTTCAGATTCATTTTGCTTAACAAGCTTTTCTTTTAAAATGCAAATAAGCCCTGGGAAGGTTGAGCCAATCAGCTAATAATTAATTAATCAATCATTAATCCTTTGGTGGGAACTGCTTTAATAAACTGCTTGACCACCTTCAGATGTGTTAAATATCTGACCAAGAACTGCTTCACTGAGGGGAAAAAATTGGAGTGCGATGGGATAGGTGTTGCCAGAGGATTATTTTGAATCCTGGAGCCCTTTGGTAAAGGACATTATTAAGTATAATCTACATGAGGGGGGATTTGAACAGTCAGGAGCCAACAGGAAGGCACAGTAGGTCAGAAGACAGGCCACGATGTCAGAAAGAGTAGTAAAAGAAAGGGAGGTGAACTTCTCTTCCTTTACTTGACAGTTTTGCTTCCAACTCTGATGGCAGCTATCCTGTAGGTCAGTAGGAGTAATCTCCCTGAAGCCTTTAACATAAATGCCTTAGGTTGTCAGTTCTCAGAGGAGCGTTGGATCAGAGATGAAGTTTCAGACTGGTATTCACTGACTCTTACTACTCCCTTCAGATCCTCACCTGTGATCATGATCTCAACTTACTTCCAATTTATTGCTAAAGATGAGTTTAGGTAGGTGTGTGTTCATCAGAATGATTAAATATCCTTCAGCTAAGTAAAAGTCCATTTAGTTCAGGTCTTGGCCACCTACTTGATGTAAATTCTGATTGTTTCTATTGATATGAATGAATGGTTTTTTCTAAGAGTTCCTTATTTTTCTTTGGAGGGGCACTGGAGTGGGCAGTGCTTATTTGTAGATACAGAACGTGATGGTGAGAACCTTCATACAATTACATTGTTAGAAGCAGAATTAGTACTTGAGTACAGGTCTCCGGACTTACTCTGATTATCTTGTCTTATCTACACCACACTGTCTTCCCTAAAAACTCTGTATGGCGTAAGAATAGTAATTCCTTAGTAAGAATGTAAAACATAAACCCTTTTAGTAACAATAAAGAATATTTGTTATTTACTGAACTCCTTTAGTCTACATAAGAATCTTTGATGCTCTATAATTTTATATCTAAAATTAAAAATTATAATTTTTTAATAGTTCGCATGCTGGAGAGAGGATGATCTTTGGTATTTGAAAAAAATGGGAAATAGATGTGGAATTTGACAGACTGCCTTCTTAATTGTAACCTCTTTACTGTCCCCTTTTTTTTCTCCATAGTTTACATGTAGCTAAGAAAATAATAATGGAGCAAAGAGAACCTGCCACTTGAAATGCTCCTATGTTGCTTATGCAGAAGTAGTACTTGGAATGTAGGACTTTTCTGTCCTATTTCCAGGTACTACTTCTGCATATTATGGGTGATTGTTCATTAAAACTTTTCCTCTTGTTTTCTGCTGAATGCTTCTCTCTATTCCCCATGCTCAACTAAGTATTAGCTCTTCTATCTTTGAGGGTGTCTGATTCTATCTGCTTTAAGCTCCTCCATGTATTATATGACTATTTTTTTTGAAATATGTTGAATTCTAATTTTAAATTAAATTGGACAAAGAAATAAAGAGCCTATGGATCCCAGGGCAAGGGATAACAGTGAAGCATTGAACTTGAGAAGGCCCACTATATTTATACTACTGAACAAGCTTAAATTAAGTTTACAGGAAGAAGTCGTATATGGCTAGACTAGGTGTCTGCCATTATATTTCTTAATTACAGTATGCTCATTAAATTATAAAACTTTTTAACTGGAAAGGACCTCAGCGATCATCTAATGCATTGTTTCATAAATTGTGTTCCAAGTGATATGATTTAAGGGTTTCATAAGGAAATTTGAATACCAATGATATGTTCCCCCAAAATTATCCTAAATATTTGTTTTAAAATAGTACATGTGAAAATATGTATATATTTAAAAAGCTTATTACAGCTACATTGTTTTGGTTATGAAATTATCCTTGATTTTAGCTATTTTCCTCTAGAACTTCCTTGATTCCTTTTAATCCCCAGAGGATTTTATACCTTCAAAGCTCTTTGAATCAACATTTATAGGTTCTGTCATTTTATTTAAGGCCCAGAAGTCATCTGTGGCCATTTTAGGTAATTAACATGAACAATTTGTGTTCCTTAGGAAAGAGAATTAAGATTTATGTAGTATTTATCAAGATGGCAGCAGAAGGGTTATAGGTCGTAGAATCCTAGATCTAGCTTTGGAAGAGACCTCAAACCATCTGTTCCAACCCCATCATTTTACGGATCAGGGAATTTAGACCCGGGGAAATGGACTGACAGGTCACACAGGTAGTAGAATTTAAATGCAGAGCATAAAACCAGTTAGACATGTCAGCTGGGAAAAACGGATTAAAGTTAGGAATACATACCTGGAGAAAGAGATGGAAAGGGAGAAAAGAGAGGACCGTTGGTATAATTGATCTGGATCTGGCAGAGTTCCCAGGCTCCTTGTGGGAAAGAAGCTTCTACAGTAATCTAGGCCCCGGTCCTCTATTCCAGGCAGCTAATTTTTTTTCTTGTGTCCAATTATTAGTGACCATGAGGAGATGGATGATGTGATTTTGCTTAGCTTGGCCTCTACTAAAAAATGGAAGAGCATGACCAAATGGGCCACTTCTATTTAAAATAAAGTACTCCCTTGTATATCAGAAAACAAATACTCAGGCCACCTCGGTCAGAAACAGTATATATAAGCTTAAAATTGCACTCCGAGTTTTGGGGCACTGTCTAATGGAATATATTTTTAAATATATCAACTGTGAAAAAAACTTAAGTTCATTTTGTGATTTTCATTTTTTCCAAATTCATAATGGCACATTGATTGTTACCCGGAGCCAACCAACCACTGGGAAATGACATTTTTCAGAATGAAATCTTCACCAGCTTATATTTAGTGAATTGAAAGTGATTACTGTCAGCTTGCTTGATGTCATTTTACATAATCGAAGGTAGCTTCGATTTAATAAATTTAAAAATCCTGGATTCTAAATGTTTCTCCCAAAGAGTTTAACAGGATTTTGCAGAAATATTTTATAGAAAATAAAAGTTTTAAGTTAAAATAATCCAGAATATGGGCATCACTGCTGATTTAAATTATCAAAGTCAACAGGGCTTGAACAAGGAAGTAACCAAAACAAATGAAAATATGTTAATTTTAGCTTTATAGAGAATTCAGGGTGGAGCACAGAGGAAGTCAGTATTTTGCAACAGGAAAAAAGATTTGATGTATAAAAAGAGACAAATCAAATTCAGTTACAAAAATGTTTAATAAGTCCATATAAGTTTATTTTTATTTTTATTTTTTTTCATTTAATGTGATTTAAAAATCACAGATGTCTATTCTTTGAAAATTCATTTTATTCTCTTTAGTAATCTGATATTTTTACTCATACTTTGCACTGTCCATTTAAAATTCCAGTACATCAGTTAAGGTATTTTATATTTGGCTTGTTTCTTCCATTCTTAAATGTATCTCTGATTTTATTGGTGTGCCTCCTGCCTGCACTAATGCATCAAAAACCATCTATACTCTCATCACCTAGGCAGCTAAGTGGCTTAGTAGATAGAGCATGAACTTGAGATCTGGAGGTCCTGAATTTGAATCTTATTTTTTAGCCCCGATCAGCTATGTGACCCTAGGGACTTCACTTAACCTCTTTGTGGTTCTGTTTGCAGTAAGACAGGGATAATGATAGTACCTACATAATGGGGTTGTTGTGAGGATCAAATTAATTAATCTGTAAAGGACTTTGTAAACTTCACAGCCTTATATAAATGCTAGCTATCATTGTTGTTATGTTTTCATCACCGTCAACACCATTATTCCTCCTCCTGCAAATTCTTCACCCAGAGTTGAATTATTTTTTGTTAATTATTCCCTAAAAGTAAAAGGACACTGAAATTGTTATATTTGTTTTCTGCCAAATGCACCAGCTGCCCGTCAGTGAAGCAATTGTTTGAAGTCCCAAGTCTTTCAAAGTAACAATCTAAGAGATGACATAATAATTTTGGAAGTTTTTTTTATCGTTTTTTTCAAATGATCCTTTGGGGAGTGGTTAATAAAGAACACACATGGTATATTTTATTTGATGCCAGACAGCTACGTCTTGATTATCTCATCTTTTTTTAGGGGGAGGGGAGGAAGGCAAGGCAGTTGGGATTAAGTGACTTGTCCAAAGTCATACAGCTAGTGTCAAGTGTCTGAGGCAGAATTTGAACTTGGGTCCTCCTGACTCCAGGGCTGGTGCTCTATTCACTGTGCCACCTAGCTGCCCTTACATCTTCCTTTTTTGTATCTTTTGTACGTGGCAGTTGCTCAATAAATATTTGTTGGTATTATTGATATTGATAATTCAATAAGTAATTGAATTAATAACCAAATAAAAACTGTGAAATAGATAGTATAGATTTCATAAACTCATGAACAGATCTCTTCAGCCTTCATTTGGAGCCTACTTATTTTTCTTTTTGACACAATTCTGACCTGCTTGGTTTCCCCAGCCCATCATAGAGTATGAGCAGAAAAAAAAATAGGGAATATTCCTTGGGGAGATGGGGTTGGGAATCATAGTATGGGAACCAACGAAAGTAACACAGATAACAACAAGAAATAACATTTTCTGGACATTGAGGAAATAGCTGGGGAAAAAACATAAGTAGACAAAATAGCTTTTAATATTGTAAACTTATTTGAGTCTATTTATTGTAGAAAAAATTAATGTTTACTGTCATCAGGATGCTGTTGTCATCAAGAAAAAGGTTAAATTATGTTATTGATTTGAAAAAGATCTCCATCCAAAACAGTTTAAGTAAAAGTTTTTAAAGGAGAATCCAGTCCTTAACATTGCTTGGTGAGACACTGTACTGTTAATATTTCTCAGGCAGTGGGCTGCAAAACAGTAGTCCTTCAGACTGACAGAACAATGGAAGGCTGTTGAATTTGGAGTCAGAAGACCTGTATTCAAATTCCAAGTCAGCTCTTATTAAATTAACCCTGTCCCCTTGGAAAAATCATTTAACTTCCTCAAGCTTCACTTTCTTCCTTTTTAAAATGAACGGGTTAGACTACATCAGAGATCTCTTCTAGCCTTAAATCTAGCCTTCCATGATCTGATTCTATATGCCATCATGGTGGTTGAAGTTGAAAAGCCTACAATCCTGAGTTGTAACAGCTCTCCTCATGAAAGTTTGGCAGTATGAAACAGCCCTTAACTTTGAAGGTGTCATTTTGTCCATTAGAGGGCAATGAAACACAGAGGAACCTAGATCATATCACATCCTGCTCCTTCCTGCTTAATCTGAACAGGAAAAGGAGTCAGCATTGGGTCTATTACCTCTGGAAGGATGTAGGCTGTTCTCCACTCTCATGTTCTGCTGCCCCTGGCCCCTTCTCCAAGCCTGGGAGGAGAGCAACAGCTGGGATGTGAGTCCTTTTGTTAGAGAGGGTCACCCGGCTTCCAGATAGGCAGCAGCGCTTCTGGCTCCAGTTTGGTTGGCTTGGGGGAAAGAGTTAGATTGGGAAATGCCTGTGGTTAGCCAGCCGAGCCCTGGGCTTTGATGAATGAAACCCCTTGTTCTGCAAATGTTTTGGCTTGAAAAATTTAACAAGCATTTCTTTAAAATGTTATTTGGACAGATTTAAGTTACAACTGTTGATGAGGAATTCTTTGGAAAGCTGGGAAGTGTATTACAAACTGCCAAACACAGAGCATCTCCAGGGAAATCTTGGTATTGAATATCATCTTTGACTGCATGACTGTCTTGGATTATTTTAGATCACTGTATGGCCCTCCATTGTTCTTTTTAAAAAAGTATTTGTAACTTGGCACATAGTAGGCCCTTGTTGATGCATTGAATTTCTTTTGTCTTTGTTGGAAATCTAATTGTTGGCTGCTTGATTTAGTGTCTCTTGTCATATTGGAAATTTACTAGCACTTAACATTTCTTTTTGCAGTGCCTGGCACATAGTAGGCCTTTGTTGACGGACTGAATTTCCTTTGTCTTTGTTGGAAATCTAATTGTTGGCTGCTTGATTGAATTCCTCTTGCCATTGTGGGACATTTACTGGCACTTACAATTTCTTTTCGTGGGGGTCAGGGATGAAGGAAGAAGACATCAGGTGATATTGAGAAACTGTTGAAAACTGACTTTTTCTAATTCTGTATCACTGAAACTTTAAAAAAGAAATTCTGTCATTTAAAATGATCGTCTTCTGACCTTCCTTGATTTGTTATTTTCCTATTCTTTTTCATTTTCGAAACTGTGGCCTTATGTAAAATCTGTTCTGGGATTCATCATCTATCTGTTTTATTTTGTTTGTGATAACAACAACAATAATAATGATAATAGGTAACATTTACATAGCACCTACAGTGTACTATTTACAAATATTATCTCATTTGATCTTTTCAGCATCCCTTAGAGGTAGGTACTATTATTATCTCCATTTTACAGATGAGGAAACTGAGGCAAAACAGAGGTTAAGTGACTTGCCCATTGTCACAAAGCTATTGTCTGACTGGATTTGAACTCATCTGCCTGATTCCATGCTCTACACTCTATCCATTGAGCCACTTAACTGTCCTTTTGCTAATGACTTACTCCTTTTTTCTGTGTTACAAAAGCACCGGATATATAAAATATGCAGGGTAGACAGAATGTGTTGTAACTAAGAAGAATGAAATAGGCTTTGTGAGCTTTCTGTCAAATTTTAAAAGTTGAATGTAGCATAGTTACTATTTATGCATCTCTTTACATTCCTTTCAGGCTTAAAATATTTGATAGCTTTCTTCCGCCTGGAATTGGCTTTATGCCCAGAGGCACATTCCATTAAATGCATCCAGACTTGGAGGTTAAGAGATCTTGAAGTTGTCATTGAGACATTTCTTTCAGAGTGAGCGGTGCCCAGGTTTCATAATGTGTCCTCAAAGGATTTTTGGTCACATAAACAATTTAACTGCTTGTTATGTGTGCCTTGACATCAGGTGACTAATACAGCAGCACCAGCTGAGGGCATCTGTTTTTTTAAAACTTTGAGAAAAAAATGCTTAACCCTAAATGAACAGCCACTCAACAATCAGCTTTGATGACAGGACCCATGTGCATTTAAAGGGGAGATATTTATTTCTGAGAACCTAGGAAGTCAAATATATAGTTCCTCTCTTGAGGATGCTTACTCAGATGAGGAAAGATGTGATATAAGTGCAAATTCAGCTCTCATGAATAATAGAATTTTTAGACAGGAAAGACAACGGACTTGTTGAATTTGATCATATACAGCATTCCGTCAGTCAGCTTTCAGTATCACTCCAGGCTTGACCTGGAAACTGTCACAACAACCTGATGGTGGTGTCATCTGGGAGGCCATATAAAATCTGTGCATTGGCCATTCTGCTACTAGGCCAAGTTTGAAAGTGTAGGACCAGACCAGGAGGCTAGCCTTAGAAGGGACCTGAATTTGCCTTCAGTCCAGAGTACTCCAATAGAGATTAAATTGGTTCTGGCCTAGCCTAGTAGATGAGGGTCACTAAAAGCTACAGGGCTGAACTAGCTAGTAGGGGCACATGTGGAATGCTAATACATAGTGCTTTACAATTTGTAAAACACAACATATATTATTTCATTTGAGCCTGACGACAAACCCTGTAGAATATGTAGTACTTGTGATCTTCATTTTGTAGAAAACTGAAATTTAGAGAAATTAAGTAAATTTGTACACAGTAAATGTCAAATGAGAGACTTGAACCTAGGTCTTCTGACTTCCAAGGCTGGCATCATGCCATGCTGCTTCTGTGGAAAGAACTTGGTCTCTTGAGGGAGCCTCAGAGCAAGTGCAAGCAGTGATTCCCCCCAGACCAGACTCATGCCAGTGGAATTTCACCACTTTTCTCAGAATCAAAATGTTCTCTTAGGGGCAGGGGTTTGCTGGAGTTCATCTAGAGACTTTCCTGACACCCTAATACTGTGATACACTTGTAGCCTACCAAGTAATTTGTGCAGCAGTCTTTTCAGCTGCTAGAGTTAGTTCTTTTCTACTGAGGACTGTATAATGCTTCAAAGTCATTTTAATGAGGTAGAACAGTGGTATAAGTAGGGAAAGAAGGGAACAAGAAATTATTAGGTGACTATCACTTTCTAGGCACCATGCTAAACTAAGGGATTTACAAATTTTATCTCATTTGGACTTCACAACAACCATGGGAGATAGAGACTATTATTCCTATTTTACAGTTTAAGAAACTGAGGCACACAAAGGTTAAGTGGGTTGCTCAGAGCCGCAGAGCTAGTAAGTGTCTCAGGTCATATTTGAACTCAGGTCTTTGTGATTCCAGGCCCAGCACTCTGTTCAAAGTGCCACATAGTTGCCTCTTTATTAAGTATTCAGAAACAGTGAAAAATCCAAAAACATTTCCATTTGGTTTTGAATTCATGATATGCCCCCTTGATTTGCAACATTGTCTTAATTATTTTTTTAAAAATCTCTTCAATGATTTTTTTCCCCATCCTCACCTTATTAAAATTGTGGCTTCAGTGACAGGGTAATATCCTGGTTCCTTTCCTAACCTTAGCTGCTATTTGTCATTGTCTTTTGATGATTCCTGTTCTTTCTCTTACCCTGCACATATAGGTGGTGTTCTTCAAGGTTCTGTCGTCAGCCCTCAGCAGTATATATGGTTAAGTACCAAAAATAGTGGTATGAGCTATGAGTACTGTGTGAGCCCAGGCTGTAGTGATTGGAAGGCAATAGAGATGGGGCTTACTAAAAGATGGGTAAGACATTGACAGGTAGATAATAGGTAGAAGGTATTTCAGGCGAAGAGAATACATTAGCAGAGTCTGAAAGGTAGTGTTGAGCATGGCATGTAGAAGGCATTTAGCCGAATGGGTCAGGAGATAATCAGTCTGGGAGGGACCATGAGTAGACTGGCCTCACTTCAGCAGAGGCTGCGAATTGGGGTGTCAGGTTGAATGGAGTCAGATGGAGAGGGCTTTCAATACCAGCTTGAATCTAGTTACTTTTCTCTGTTCAGTAGTAGGGATCCATCGAAAGTTTTTGAACAGGGAAGTGACATGATGAGGGCAATGTTTTGGGGGAAAAAAAACAAACCAGTCATCTTGCAGTAAAAGTCAGGTAGGCCAGCAAGGATGCTGTGGCAGTGGTCCAGATTTGAAGTGATGAGGATGTCACCTAATGTGGTGGCAGTGAGAATGGAAAGTAAAAGGTGGATTTAAGAAGCAAAGAAGAACCAGCAGGATGTGGGGAAAAGATAGGAATGTTTATAAAATTATTTTCTGACTCCAGGTGTGTGGGAAAATGGTTGTTGTTGACAGAAATGGGTTGAGTAACCAGTTTCGGGTGTAAGGCAGAATACCCATATGCTCACAGGTTTATTTTCTCCACAGAAAACCTGAGTCAGCCCCAGGTTAAAAGTCCTCAAGAAAACAACCTAGAAATCAGAATATCAAGATCAGGGCTTTTGAACTCGGCCTCTTCTTCTCTGTTTCTGCTTATGCATCAACACATGTTGACAGTAATTTTAGAGAATTCTAAAGCATCACAAATGTATCATATGTGGCATTTACTTTAGAGAAAGACTGAATGAGTAAAAGTTACCTCATGTCTGAAGATAGAGAATTCTAAAGCATCACAAATGTATCATATGTGGCATTTACTTTAGAGAAAGACTAAGTGAGTCAAAGTTATTTCATGTCTGAAGAATAGTCCCATAGCTGCTTGATAGTTAATTGTGCCAGCTCTGGTTTGAGTGGGGGAAGTTCAGAATGTTATGGAGAGCAAGCTAACTGTGAATAATGGAGATAGCTTCTATCAGCTGCTTCCTCTTTCTCTCTCCAGAGGCCTAATTGTCACTCAATTAGCCCCAGCAGTACAGAGCATGGAGACCTCTATTTCTCACTTAACAAAGGATAAGGAGATCCTTCATCCCTATACTACGAACTCTATCAATCCCATAAGATAAGGTCTTAGCTCTGTGGTCACTATTTTTAAAAATTTTGGCAAAGAATCATTTTGATCTGCCAGCACAGTTACAAATGTTACCAAGATATCCAGTCCAATTTCCTATGACCTCTGTTGACTCTCATAATTTTACTGTGATACAAAAGATAGTCAAAATTACTTTGAATCATCAGTCAGACTTAAATATTATATGTTGCACTTTTCAAACTTTGGTAATTTCGTTAAAATTTTTGATTTAATTATTTTAATAGAATGCTTCATTTTTAATCTAGTGACGTTAATTGTACATGACAATTACATGCTCTTCATCCACCCCCACCACCTTTGGAAGAAAAAGAAGTCAGAAGGTGTATGCAATTATTATAATAAAAACATTGTTTTTTTTAGTTATAGTCAATTATCCATGATTTCTTAGGTGGAGAGCAGAAAACTATTTATTGTGTTGTAGTGATAAATGAGAATGATTGTTCATCGTTAAATAGTTTAATGTCCTTGTTTTTACTAATCTTATTTACTGCAGTGGTATTTAAAGAAGAGAAAATTTTTAAGTAATTCATTTATGGAATTGTGGCTAAAAACCTTTAATCTATGGAACATATTTTTGGTCAAATAGAAAGGAGGATCTAAATCATCTTTTGAGTTTATTTCTTTGTTTTCTTGTGGTCTATTTAATAAGCTTGTGTTTTCTAACAGTGGGTCAGAAGTTACCTAGTTAATGCATCAGTTGAATTTTAATTTTCATTTTCAAAGCTATAAATTATTTTTCAAAGTGTAGAGTTAACCGAATCTTCTCAGCTTTATAAATCATGTAATATCTAAACAGTTACATTTCTGCTTTTGGTGTGACATTTAATGTAAGATCTGATTAAAGTCCTATAATGGAAAAGCTGATAAAAGGTTTGACTATAAAACCTATTGTATGCCCTTATCTGAACACCATTCTTGAATTTCCATTCAAATTTGGATTTTCTTATATTTGTTTTTCCTATGGCAGAATTTAATTTTCATTGACCAACATTAAAGCGTTAATTAGAGATTTTATTTGTATTCCATCCTAGGTGTTGGACTGGATTGAGAACCATGGAGAAGCATTTCTAAGCAAGCATACTGGTGTGGGCAAATCTCTTCACAGGGCCAGAGCGCTGCAGAAACGTCATGAAGATTTTGAGGAGGTCGCACAGGTCGGTAACTTATTTCTACTATCTCTTCTACCTGCAGTTCTCTTTGTTTTTTTTTTCTAAATTAGTATCTTAACATTATCTGTTATTATCTCAGCTTAAAGTGATGCTGGACACTCATCTGAACCCTTACATTGCATTGGAAGATGATTTCTGGTGAGGGTTTCGTTTAATTTTCGGTCAATCAACAAACATTTATTAGGTGCCTTCTATGTGCCCGGCACTGTTCTAAGAGCTAGGGCTACAGATATAAAGAAATAACCAACCCTTGCTCTCAGTTACTCCCTCAGAGGCGCGAAGTGGATCAGTTGGTTGGCTCTTTTAAAAAAAGCATAATATTTGAAAAACCAAAACATCACTTGAGTGTTTTTGGTGGTCTGCTTCTGGTCGGCGGTATAGTCCAGCCTGCTTTGTACTTCAGGGAACCACATTTCTGGTTAAATTCTCAATACTTTCACTGATCTTTTAAGTGAACACTATCCCTTCTGCTTGTGATGTTTGAATTGCTCCAGACCTTGAATTTACGCATTGACTTAGAGAACAAGCTTACCCTTATTGTCATGGTTAAAGAAGAAGCCACTGGAAGGTCATTGCTTTTCACATATTAGCTAATTATTATCCTTTAGCTACATTAGTCCCACCACAATATAGTCAACCAGAATTCTCCCCCCTTCTATCAAATGATTTACCGAAACACAGATTCTACAGCCAGATTAAAGAAAGGGGCAGTGGAATTGGAGAAGAACCCTTTTACATTAATATATTGGAGAGCAGTATCATATAAAGCAATGTGGCTTAGTGAATTTAGAATTAGATTCAGTCAGGAATATGTGGGATCAGGCTTTGCCTCTGATAACTGCCCCCAGACAACTCTCTAAATTGCGGAACAGTTGTAGCTGTGTGTTGATCTAGGGAATTTCCTCCCCAAGAATGAGTTACACCAGGCTTGTACAGCCTGTGGACCTGCCAAAAGATTTCAGGTGGCCCGAGAAAAAAACTTTTTCTCGGGCCACCTGAAATCCTTTGGCAGAGCTGCAGGTTATGCAGGTCTGAGTTATCCAATGAAATCACTTGTTTGGGCCCCCCTCCAAAAGAGAGGGAGAGAGAGAGAAAGAGAGAGAGAGAGAAAGAGTAGCAGAGAATTATTAAGGACAAAAATATAAGGAATACAAGTCAACAAAGTCAACATCTTTATATAGCATAGGTCTAGGTTCTTCAGGACATAGGAAACTAGCATGTAAAATTATTCAGTCTGTGGCTTCCAAAGTAATTAGGCCCAAAATGGCAGGAACAAAGCTGCTCATAGGAGATTGCAAAACGGTCCCATTCTAGATAGTATTCTTTAATTTACAAAGGAAATATCCTTAGATTCACATTGCAGGGAGTTAGAAACCACCTCTTTTAAAACATTTAGCCTCCTTTCCTAAGGAAAAAAATACTTCATATATATATATAACCATGAGTTCCATGGCCTGAAGAGAGCTTTAATGAATTAGACTGCAATGATAATGTTCATCCAGCATAACTGTGCAGATTGCCTGTAGCGTCTTCCTACATCTTATTGTACTAGTGAACCACTCAGTGGGCATTATGTTTTATGCATCCAGTGCTATGGTAGGTGTTGTGCAGCATAAGAAAGATATAATGTGCCTGAGCAACTTATAGTCTAACAATAATAATAGTAGGTGAAAAGAATGAAGGGAGGAAAGAAGAAAGGAAGGATGGATTTTTTTCCTTTATTTTTTAAAATTTACTTTTAGTTTACAACATTCAGTTCCACAATCCCTTGAGTGCCAAATTTTTCTCCCCCTCCCTTTCCTCCACCCTTTCCCACCATGGTGGCAAGCAATCAGATATAGGATCTACAAATACCTTCACCTTAAACTTTAGTCAAGTTGTAAAGAAGAATTATAACCAATGGAGTGAACAACAAGAAAGAAGGAACGAAACAAAACAAAATAAAAAAGAGAGAGAACAAGAAGTTTGCTTCGATCTGCATTCAGACTCTGTAGTTCTTTCTCTGGATGTGGATAGCCCCTTTCCGTCATGAGTCTTTTGACATGAGTCTTTAAGAACATAAATCATGACATGACATGAGTCTTATAAGAAGGGTGGATTTCTTAAGTCCCTGCTATGTACCAAACATCGTACTAAGCACTTTACAGATATTATCTCACTTGATCCTCACAATGACCCTAGGAGGTAAGAGCATTTATTATCCCAGATTTACAGTTGGGGAAACTGCGGCAAACTGCACAGCCATTACACACCCAAAATCACAAAGCTAGGAAGTGTGTGAGGCTCGACTTGAACTCAGTCAACTTCTTGACTTCAGACCTAACACTTTACAAAACTTAACTCATTTGATCCTTACAGCAATTTCATAAGGAACTGTTCAGGGATTATTATTGTCTTCCTCTTTTTATAGATAGTGAAACTGAGCTTCACAGAAGTTAAGTGATTTGCCTGTGGTTGCACATTTAGTTAGAAGCAGAGACAGGATTAGAGCCCAGATTTCTCCTAATTTTAAGTACAGGTCTCTTTTTACCCAACTCTGCAGCCTCTCTCAGCTAACATTCATGCAGGGGAAACAAAAACCTCAAATACTCGATTGTGTGGATTGATTAGATCTGTAGTAGAAAGATCCTCCCCCAGTAGTCAGCTATGGGCCAGTGACCATGTGCTGGGTGCTGATAGGATGTCCTGTGACCAAGGCATTCATAGGATGATACCAGCTTGGATGATAGGGCAGCTTCTGTTCTAGCACCCAGTGGAGGCTCTAAGGTTGGGAGTCTTAGATTAAAATAATTCTCAGTAGTGGAGAAACTTACTCTAGTTAGCTGGTCTCCTGGGTTATTCTGCTCCCAGTCCAATTCAGTCTCAGAGATCTGAGAGATAGGTGGAAGGGTTACTGTAATTAATTCTTACACTGTTCCCAGTGCATTTTAAACTGCTCTTGAAAATACCTAAGGAAAGGTCTCATTTGAATCTGATCCTTTGGGAGGATCAAACAGGGCAGAAAGAAGACATCCTAGGCCAGACCTACAGGCCCACAGCCTTCTGGAGCTGGTCTCTATTCCAGGCTTGAGGCAGGTGAGATTGACTCTTTTTTGCGCTATGCAGCATGGTGCCTCATGGAGGCGCTTGTGTCCAACTGCAGAGGCTTCCTGCTGGTCCTTACTGATATATCTTTTCATCATTTTTTCCTCCTCAACTCCATTCCACCTGGGAAATGCTCCCCTTTGAAATCAGAAATGAAATATGCCAGCAGCATAAATTAGTTTGTACTTTCAGCATACCAGATTCAGACATTAAAATCTGTCAGCAAGCATTTATTAAGCACCTACTGTGTGCCAAGCACTGGGAATACAAAGAGAGACAAAAAATAGTTCATACTCATGGTCTGATAAGCATTTATGTAGTGCCTACTCTGTGCCAGGCACTGTGTGGAGCACTTCACAACCATCTCATCTGATCCTCCCAACAGCTCAGAGAGGTAGGTGCTATTCCTAGCCTCATTTCACAGCTGAGGAAATTGAACCAAACAGAGGGTAAGTGACTTGCCCAGGGTCACATAGCTGGTAAGTGTCTGAGGTCATATTTGAACTCAGATCAAAGTGGAGAAGACAGTGTGCAAACCACTGTGTCCAAACAAATTGGTGATGTCCCAGAGGGAAGGCACGAATCTTTGTCTTGTGGTAATGGCACTTTCTTTGACTGTAATGGGGAAAGTCAATATACTTGGTAAGGTTTCACACTGAGAGAACAGAGGTCACGACAGACAGAGGTCATGCAGAGCCATAGTTGCCCTTTTACCTGTGTTTCTCTGTAATTCATCCATTTATATGTTAACTGGATTTGAGGTGTCATTTGCAGCTGCAGAACACATTTTGGGGTTTTTTTCTCTTCTGTGCAAAGGGATTTGTTCGGTAGGGATGTGGCCTGTGGTCTTTTCTTCCTCCTATACTCTGCAGCTGAGTTTTCTGGTCCAGACAGTTTGATTTAATACCTCATAAAAAATTACTGGAAAAACTCTCATGCCATATCATCAGGATTTGGGACTAGAAATGAAAGAGATTATACAACAAGCCGTTGAAGAAGCAAGTCTTGAAAACTGGCCATATTCTAATCCTACTCTTTGCAAAATCATTCTGAGACATTGTTCTCTTTGCCCCTGTGGACACATGCACTGCAGCCATGATTTCACCCCTATAAGGATGAATTTCATACCTGGAGTCTTTGCATCTGTGGCTCCCACTGCTGATTCAAATAGTGCTCCTCCCTCCATGCCTAAGTTGCCTATTTCCTGGGTCGGAAAGAATCTCTCAAGTGTTAGGCAGCCTGCTAGAGATGTAGCTTTCTGAATTTAGACATAAGCTTGTTCAGCTTTGGAGCTGGTGTTTCATTGACAGCCTTCGGGAATCCAGGGACACCTATAGGCTCCATTGAGACATTGAAGGATTTTTCATGTTTAAAGCAGAAATAATAGCACATAATAATAATGTATGCTGCCTACACAATTATTTCTTGAGGGAAAGCGTGGTACCTCAGAAGTGTATAAGACATTATGATGTTTTATGGTTATTTTATCAACCTTATAACCTAATAACCTAATAACATTTATGGTGAGGAGGGATCTTAAATCAGTTCCTTGGAAGGGTGGGGGTAGTGATGAAGGAGGGTATTTGTCAGAAGTCTCTGTATTCCCAAAGTGTAGTAACAAAATCTACAAGCAGTTTTTAAATGCCTTTGCACCAAGCTCCCAGCTAGTTGGTGCTGTGGTTACAAAGACAAAAATAAAAACACCATGTATTCATATAAATAGATGCAAAGTAATGCAAGATAACTTCATCAAGGAGAAGCAGTGACAGCTGCTCTGGGGTGGCGAGGCAGGAAAGAGCTTATCTTGGAAGGGGGTTGACCTACTAAAAGGTGAAGTTGAGAAGAGGTAACATTTCGAGCCTAGAGTTCAATCTAGCCAAAGCACATCAACTACCTGGAGAAAAGATACCTCATCTGACCTTTTCTTGTGCTGAAGATTTTTGAAATCTTTGCTTTTTGGCCCACAGATGGTGACCAACCATTAAAATAAGGGTAAGAGAGGAGTTGGAGAGGCAGCTAGGTGGCGCAGTGAATAGAGCACCAGCCCTGGAGTCAGGAGGACCTGAGTTCAAATCCAGCCTCACGCACTTGACACACTTACTAGCCGTGTGACTTTGGTCAAGTCACTTAACCCCAAATACCCTCCAAAAAGCAAAAAAGAAGAAAAAAGAAAGAAAGAAAGGAGTTGGGAATATGATGTACTAGAAGAACTTGGACTTAGAAAGACCTGAATTCAAATCCTTGCTCAGCTGCTTATTACCTGTTTGATCTTTCCTTCTCACCTCCACCCCACTGGGAAAATGATTCACTTTGAAATCAGAAATAAAATATGCCATTATCATAAATTAATACATACTTTCAACATGCAAGATTTAGACATAAAAATTAGTCAGCAAGCATTTATTGAGCTCCTACTCTGTGCCAAGCGCTGGGAATACAAAGAGGGGTAAATGTGTTTGTGCATGTATATGTGTGTGTGTGTGTATGTGTGTGTGCATGCAAGCGTGTATGTGTATGTGTGTTTTGAATCTTAGCATCCTCATTTTCAAACTGAGGGTTAGAGTTAAATGACCTTGACTGTCCCTTTCAATTAAAATGTTCTATGAAAATATGATGAACTTCTCTATCTGATCATCCTTTGTTTAATAACGATTTTATTTGGGGCAGTATTTCCATCCCGATGACCTCATGGTGCTCAGACAACTCAACTAGGAGCTCTGGTTTTATTAAGATGTGGTATATAGATGCTGTCTAGACAGGCAGTGTCCTCAGCAGCAGGGCAGAATAATGCTGTGTATTTATAGTACCATTCATTCACTGAAAAATCCCCATGTCTTCAGCAAACGACAAACTCACATTATTCTTTCTTCATCATAGGAGAAACGAAGCACACCAAGATAAATTACCTCAGCAGATGCCCCCTCTCACCCTTCCTGTCCTTGCCTGCTTTCTGTCAAAACAAATTGAAGTGGGCATGTGCTCGTGTCAGAGATTTTCAAAGTCTGTGTTTGGGGACTGTATTTGTCACTGAGCACAACCTGACTCTAGAGGTACTTTAAATGCAGGTGCAAAAGAGTTTGTTGGTGATTAATCAGGAAGCAAAAACATACCATATCGGAGTTGGAAGAGACATCGGTGGCTCTCTGCTCCAACCCTTAAACCAAAAGATTTCCCACTGTAAGATACCTGACAAAGAGCCATTTTCCTACTTTAAGATGTCCAAGGAGAGGAAACTCACCATCACTGTAGGCAGCCCATTTTGACAACTCTAATTGTTAGTAAGTTTTTCCTGATCCTAAATAGAAATTGGTCTCCTTGAAACTTCTCCCATTGCTCCTGAGGCCAAATAGAGCAAGTCTGTTTTCTCTTCCACACGAAAACCCTTCAGATACTTAAAGGATAGTTATCATGTTCTCTCTTAGTCTCCTATTCTCCAGGCTAAACAAACCCACTTCCTTTAACCAGTCCTCCTGATACAGACTCAAGGCTTAGAACCATTTTGGTTGCTCTTCTCCAGACACTTGCTAGCCTCCTCATACTCTTCTTAAATGTGGCACCCAATACTGAACATGGTACTCCATATGAGGTACAATGACTACTCACTATTCCAGTAATCTGTGTCCCTCTTAATTCAGCTCGAGGTCTCCTAAGCTTTTTTTGGCTGCAGTATCACATAACTGACTTGCTGAAAATAAGAGTCTTCCAAAATCTCCATGCCAGAAATACCATTTTCTGTCTATGCCTCACTCATCCTGTATTTGTGAAATTGATTTTTTGCACCTAAGTGTAAGGCTTTACATTTATCCATATTGAATTTCATCTTATATTCTGCTCAGTGACCTAGCCTGTCAAGATCCTTTTGGATCCTCAGTTGATTACTCACTGTTGTAGTGATCACTCTCACCTTTCTGTCATCTGCAAATTTGATAAGCACACCATCTATGCCTTTATCCATGTCATTGATAAAAATGTTAAACCCTTTGGAACCTTCTAAGATCCAGGTTACATTGACCAATCATGATGAACGTTTGCCTCTAGAAAAGAGTGGTAATCAGAGGAAAAAAAGAGACACATTGATAGAGGAAGAACTTTAACAATTAAGTCCTGAATATGTTTACCCCATTTACCAATAATGGACCCTTTCTCCAGCTGTCTGTTAGACTCTAAGCCTCTCTTTTTAAAAGAATCCTCAGAAGCTAGAAATTATGAAACCTAAAGCCTTGTAATTAAGTAATCTTCCTTTTGCATATATTCCCTTTCTCACTATGCTAGTATGATCTTGCCCTTCACTTTGCCAGTACAGAAGAAGTCTTCAGCTCTACTCAAAAAAGCAGAGCTCATGAAGGCAGATGGAAAGTGGAGGGCCTTGTGCTTGTACTTGGAAAGTCTGAGTACCTATGTCATGTTTGAATATGCTTACTATCTCCCCCCATTCTATTAGGAGCTCCTTGGGAGCAGGGATTGTTTTTTTGTCTTTTTTAAAATTATCCATAAACACTTCGTACATTGCTTGACATGTAGTGGGTGCTTAATAAATGTTTATTGACTTAACTGACTTTCCCACAGACTCCCTTCCTTGGAAGCAACCTTCTTTTACCTCTCCAGTCTTCTGGAAGGCTGGGCTTCTTGCTATTCCTCTCACAAGATCCTCTGTCTCCTGCCTCTGTGCATTTCCACTGGCTGCCTCCAATGCTTGGAATTCCCTACTTCCTCATGTCTACCTCTTGGCTTCTTTCAAGTCACATCTAAAATCTTACCTTCTATAAGAAACATTTCCTGATTTCCCTTATTACTAGTTTCTTCCCTCTGTTGATTACCTCCAATTTATCCTGCCTTCATCTTGTTTGTATGTATGGTGTTTGAGTGCTGTCTCTCTCCTTAGACTGTTAACTTCTTGGAAGCAAGGACTATCTTTTGCCCCTCTTTATATTCTCAGCACCTAGTACAAAGCCTGGCATGTAGTAGACCACTTAATAAATGGTCGTTGAGTGACTGAACCTAACCTTTTTTCCCCCCAGTATTTCATGTAACAATGAATTAAATGGAAAATTTGCTATATTTAATTTTTTCAAAATAATGAGTTCTGGAATAATATGAGGGGTGGCAGAGTCAATAAAGTAAGTAGTAAAAGTCTCATCAGTTTAATTCCTTTAAAATGGACCAAAAATAAATACTGTATAACATAATTATAGTATGCAAAATATGAGGACCCTGGCAAAAAACCTCCTATTTAGACATAGCTAAGATGAAGCAACCCTATGGGTATGGTATATGTGTGCTCCATGTTGAGTGTTCCAAGTTTCAGGATTTGTTGCAAACGTCCCTGGCAGTTAGATAAAGAAGGACATCAGTTAGTTTATGCAGCAAAGGACAAGCTAGGTCCAGGATGAAATGCCATCTCTTTTTCTTGCATCATACAAATAATTTCAAACAGATATATCCGTCTGAATGACTGAGAACCAAATAAGTTTTTGACCGGTTGCATACTCATACTTCTTAATTTTATATCCCTTTCTGAGACAAGAAATACACAATTCTCTGTGTAACTTTTGCAGACCAGCATTCTAGAAGAAAAGAGCTAAGATAAACATTTCTCTTATCAACCAAATAGTTATCCAACCCAGCATTATTTTTATTTTTTAAAACATAGGTTGTAGATCAGCAAGCATAGTGCCCAAAGCTGTAAAACAGGAGGTGATTTTGATAGCACTTCCAGAGTCTATGACAGTAAATCTCTGAGACATCTTACTTCAAGAAGTATGAGGTCAATCTTTGAGTTTACCACTCTCTTCACCCATTGTCCCCAAAGCAACTCATCCTGTTTTCCAGCTAGGGTGAAATAATTCTCCCATTTCTCCTAATATTATTCTCCTAATAATTTAGCCATTTCTATTAACTTCCTGTTCATACTATTTAAATATCTTATAACTTCAGGGAAATAAGTAAACCAGAAATTGGCAAGTTTTACTGTTATTCTGCATTTACACACATTAAATGGGATGAGAATTTAATTTCATATTCATTCCCTACCCCTACTTCAATCCTTTCATCTTTTTTTGAGAGTCATGGGCTCGTAGAATGTGTTTTCACATTCCAGCTGTTTTAGAAATTTCTGATTTGCTACAGATGATAAAGTTTTTATGGTGTACGGCACATTACCCTTTTGGGGTTAAGCACATTTTTATGTTGCTATAAAATACCATGCTTGTAGAGTAGCTTATCTGTAGAAGTTCTATCATTTGATGACAAGTTGTTAATGAGAGACTCTTAAGGCAAACTCTATTTGCTATCAAGAATTTCTTTCAAGTAGATATTTATTTTCTTTCAAAGGCTCAGCCTTTGTACTCAACTTTCTTACCTATTTTTTTCTTTAGAAATCTCCCTCTAAAAAAACCTCTAGAACTCTCAAGACTTAAATTTTACCCACAAGAACTTTAGAATTTGAGGGAAAATATTGTAAATTAGGATATTGTAGTGATTTGCATGTATTTGTGGCACTAAACCAATGTAGTCCCACAAACCTGAGAGTCCAGTAATTTCCCTTAGGCTATAACTGCAATTTGTTGCTAAGACAAAATTTCCTGAGTAGCCCAAGGCTGCTTTTGTAGATACTTTTGTTGTATTTGTGACCAAGGTAACTGGGTGGCCTCAGGGGAACTCCTATGACCTAATGACCAGGGAACTTCTAGTGGGAGTAGATTGGTTCTACAATTCCCATCCAAAAGATTTTCATTGGATTTTTTTAACCAGATCTAATGGGACTCTGTTCAACTTGAGGTTTGGTCTAGGATAACCCGGTGAGAATTAATAAGTTTAAGAAGATTCATTGAGGTCCATGCTATAGTGGAAAATGAGGAACTTTCAAGTTACTCCCTCTTCCCACTCCCACCACTAAGGTTTATGGGGGACAAGCATTTGTTGCTTCTGACATCTGGGCATACTGTGAGTTTCCAAGTCAAATGGAAGTAGCAAGGTGATGAGGTAATTTTTTTTTAAATCAAGTATAACAAGATGCATGCATCTAAATGTCTCATTTAAATTAGTCATCTTTCACATTTATTCCAGTGGGAGATTGCATGTTGTACCAGAAAGGGCACTCTTTTGGAATAAGTCCTGGTCTTAAATCTCATCTGTGCTGCTTACTTTCTGTGTAACCATGGGCAAGCCACTTAATTAAATTCTCTGAATATCAGTTTCCTCATCTATAAAATGAACATGTTGAACTAAGATGATTTTTAAGGTACCTTCCAATCCTAAAATCTATGATTGTACTTAACACATTTATAGGATATCTGTTCCCCTGAGGAACTGATATCCTATCAAAAGGGTAGGGGAAGAAAGACATGTACATGACAAAAATGATAAAAGGCCTAATGAGGTAAATTCAAAGGAGAAATCAAGTAAGTCAATCAACAAAGCATGTCAAGTATCTACTCTTTGTCAGACACTATGTTAAGCTCCTATGATCTCCACAAAGGACTATAAGATATATGAAAAAATGAATTAAAAGCACTGAACTAGGTATTGGTGATGCAAGTACAAAAATAAGACAGTCTTTACCCTCAAGGAACTTATGTTGTAATAGGGGGAACAAAAATCATATAGGGGAGTAGGGGCCAAGGAAGGGTGTTTTCCTTTAGGACGTCGTTGAGATAGTTGGTAGTCATAGGGCAGTTGATTGATTGTGCCTTATCCACAAGCAGTGTTAATATTAATCTAATTTTAGTTCTTAGGAGGGTAGAGGGAGGAATAGGGAATATGTGTGCAGCCTCAGGGTGGAGGGTAAGAAGATAGCAAGGGTAAATGCATGGATGGGATGTGAAGCATGGTCTGGAGCCCTCTAAGATATACTGGGCTTCATGAGTTTGTGCTCACTCATTAACCAGTGAGTGACAGCTTAGTTGTAGGTGTTGAAGTTCCAGATTTCAGTGGTTTAAGTCCCCTAGGGCACACTTTCTGGATGTTTGGTGGTCTGGAATACACAGCAGGTTGTGTAGCCCAATGGGTTATGGAGTATGATCTGGGGCTAACTGGTTACACTTGTCCATGTGTTTGCTCTTCTTTACTCCACAGTCAAGATGGTTCAGCACCAGAGTGTGAGGGAGCTTTGAACTGGGCAGATCAGGGAAGGTTTCATGATGGACATGGCACCTGAGGTGGGACTTTGAAGAATTTTAGCCTCCTATATTCAGACACTTGAATGGATGCATGTGATGTAGCTTATATTTCATTTTAACCCTAAGTGACTATTTGAGAGACTACATCAGAAATAACTTGAGAAACCAACCTGATTGGAGTACAGAACTGTGTGAGGCACCAGAGAGAAGCAACACTTTGAATACTTAAAGGTGTTCTTTATCTGATTATCCCGGAGAGGCTGAGTACAGTGGAAAAGAGGTGAGGGCTGCAAGTCATCTACCCAGAGCTACTAGTTAAAGCCATAAAAGTGATTAAGTTCTTCAAGGAGATGATATAAATAAATAAGAGTAAAGCTTAGTGAAGGGGCTTGATGTTAGGGGAGATGGAAGGATAAAGTGGAAACGTAGGAGTGATCAGAGACATTGGGAGAAAACTAAGATCGTGTCATGGAAAAGGAAGCCTACGGTATCAAATACTGCAGAAAGAGTCAAGGAGAATGAGTGCTGAGCAGAAGTCATTGACGATGGCAATATGGACACTAATGGCATGGCTTCAGTAATAGTTGGGACTTAGAGGAAGCCTGTTAAGAAGTGGGTACAAGATATAGACCCAATAGACATCAAAGGAAAAAAGGAAAGGACAGATATTTATAAAAATATTTAGAACAGTGGTAGGGATATCCCCAAAAGAAAAAGGGGCACTGTAGCATTTTTTAAAAAGAAATACACAGAGCAAGAGGTTTAGAAGGAGATAAAGATAAGAAAGACTAACATCTTGAATTTACGATATTCTTTTAAAAGTACAAGCTAAATAGCGTAAATAGAATAGCGTTTCATGTTTCATTTATAATTAGTATGGCAATGTTCTCATGAAGAATTTTTTTTTAAATTTAAGCAAATGGGACCAAAAAAAAGTCCATGCAAAAATATTCATGGCAACTCTGTTATAGCAAAAAACTGGAAATAAATGAGTATTGATTGATTGGAGAATGATGATCAAATATATGTTGGAATCTTATTGTTTAGTAATAAGGGAAAAATTAATTCAGAAACATGTAGGAAGGTTTGTGTTATTAAGCAGAACCAGAACCAAGAGAGTAATATACACAGTGACTGCGACAAAGTAAGGGAAAATAACCCTGTGAAGGAAATTGAAAACTAAGGAAATTCTCAGACAGCAGATAATGAAATGTACCTCCTTCATGGCAAAGAGGGTGGAGACTGTTACTATAGAATATCATGTACATTGTCAGATGCCCTCATATAGAAATTTTTTGTTTAATTCCTTTTCCCTATCAAAAAGGAGCGTTCAGTTTTGGAAAAGGGTGAGAAGACTGATGTAAAGGCAGATAGCACCAATAAACCATTTTAAAATTAAATGGAGCTGGACGGAAATACTGCATTTAAGTAAGAATTTTAATAGTGAAAGGAGAAAAATAGAATGGTATCTCGGGAGGCCATATGGTGCTGGCCCATTGAGACCCACTTTTAGCTGTGTGACCGTGGACAAATTGCTTGTCAGTGCCCCAGGGAACTACGACTATAAGAATTTTCTACATTGGGATTTCCCTGTTGGATGGAATTACAGGTCTGGACTCTTCCTCTCCACCCCTTGTCCCCCAACAAAGCAAACCAAAACAAAAATTTAGAATGTGCAAAAAGATTGTTAATTTTTTTTTCAAGGGAAACAGGACCGACATATTTTTAAAGGTTGAAGCAAAGGTACCAACAGAAAGTGAGAGATTGGAGATATTGGAGAGAGGGAGGAGCTAATTGAGGAAGTTAGATCTAGAGGTTGGTGGAAGGATCTAATCTCAAAAAATAAGAGCAAGTCCCTTCCCGTCTGAATCTGAGAGAGGATGTAGAGATAGAAATACTTTGTAGTCCAGGAAAAAAGAAAAGTGAAAGGAACCCATTATAGTCCTGTTTTAGTTTCATTTTGCACCTCATTATCACTTTGGATTTGGAGAGGTTATCTGTTGTTGATACTTTGTTGACACAGTGGGATAATTTTGATTCTCGCATGTTAAGTTGAAAGCCAGGTCTTCTGGTCAGGGGATTGGAGGATCAATAAAAAATGAAAGTCTAGAAATAGTCAGCTAGTATTTATTGAGAACTTCCTATGTGCTAAGCACTAGGAATACCAAAAGAAGCAAAGTCAGGCTTTGCCTTCAAGGAACTGACTTTCTAATAGGGAAGATTACACTTAAAAGGGAGTTCCAAAGTGGAAGAAGGGGAGGAAGATGCAGGGTGTGGGGAGCTTGAGAGAGAAGATCCTGTGCAGGTGAGTTAGCCTGAAGAAGGATGAAGACCTCTTTAGCCTTGGCCTTCTGCATAAAGTGGAGGTTTGGGGAGGAGTTAGCCTGTCAGAAGGTGAGGCTTCAGTGGCTGTGAGTCCTCCAGTGTGGGCAGTCCAGGGATGGAGTGACCTCCCAGGGTAAAGAAAGAGGTTAAACAGTTATTTGACTGATTGAATAGATAGATATAGAAGCATTTATTAAGCACCCACTCTGTGCCAAGTGTGATGTTAAATTCTGGGGATTAAAAATACAAAAGTAAGACAATCCTTGTCCCCAAGGGCTTCTTTATATTCTAATATAGGGGAATAGTGACTAGAGGAAGGTGTTTTGGTCTGGGAAGTCACAGAGATCAAGATGTAAAGTCAGAGATGTAATAGGAAAACCAAGAATGAAGTAGGACTGTCAGCTGACAAGCCCTTTATGGAAGCCTTGGGAATGGGAAGATTTTGGTGTCTGGTAGCTCTAAGTGCACTACTGATGAATGGGTGGCAAGAAGATGGTCAGAGAGAAGCAGGGTCAGGTCTCTGGACATACAAATATACAATGCTTTTGTGTCATTAAGTTTTCTCTCCTCTGGGCAAAACATGCTCAAATAATTCCTTATTTAAAAAAAAATTTAAGTCTTTGTAGAAATAAAAATGTGTGTCTTTGTTGTCTAAGAGTGCTGGGTAATCCAGGTAGAAACTGACCATACTATCCAAAAATATGCTCAATATATTCTTCAGCGCTCATGTTTTATATGTTACATACACATACCTATATACACATATATAAATACATACACATATGGATACATATAGACATTTCTCATTTCTGCAGTGGCATGTTCAGCTCCCCATATTATTGTACAAATATATTGCTACAAATATACTCCAGTGATGAAAGATGGACCGTGGAGTCTAGTTTTCTGGTATTGTTGGGCTGCATTAGCATTTACTAAGTGCTATTCACTAGAAGCACAGAGACAAAAGTAAAACAGTCCTTACCTACAGGGAGCTTCATTCAGTTAAGGGGAGCAGAAGCACATGTGGTCGTAAAACTATCTACAAAATGCCTACACGGAAATTTGGGGAGATGGGGAAGCACCCCATATGATTATGACTAATAAGATTAGCATACATTGACATGATGCTTTGCAGTTTATGAGTCTTTTTCTCAAAAAATTTCTGTGAATATTCATAAGCAAAATGCATATTATTATCCCGATCTAATAGCTGGGCAAACTGAAGCCCAGAAAGTGATATGTCTTGCCTTGTGTCACACACCTAGTAAGAGTCAGGTCTTCCCACTTCAAATCTGCCATTTCCTCTTTTTCTGTGGTAGTTTTCAGTGATCACACCCGGGTCACTGTGATCTGTCATTTAATCTTCAGGTTAACTTGACCTTTGCCATCATTTCTCTTATGTTAATCATTTTCTGTATTTGGCCCCCTCACCCTCCAAAAAGCAAAAGCTTTTGGATATTTTCTTTAAAGAAGCAAACAAACTAGTCAGGCAGTAAAATAGAAGCTTGCTAATATGTGATAATCTCAGTAGTCTAACAAAAACAAATGCTTCCTATCCTCACTACTGAATTCTAATTGGCCACCCTTTATGTATTATTGTACTAGAAAGAGAAATCAGAGTGACTTCAGATTGCAGTAGGCCTAAGGTCAGGATTGACTATTGTCATTTAATTCCTTTATTTCTTTATTTCAGTTGAATCCCTACCTGCTATAAAAATAAAAAAAACCTCACCTTATTTTTAATTTTTTAAAAATGTTCTGTTTTATTATGAACTTAAACATAAAACATTTCAATATACAGAGAACAAGAAAAGTGGATTCTGTAGCAAACTGAACTTTTCTTAGGTATGGTGTAATTCTTTGAAGCATATTAAAATGTTTCATTGGTACTTTTTTTCTTGTCTTTTCTAATCTCTGTCACTACCTTTCAATTCCAGCTCCCTCTGATCTCCACCCTAAATCAAAGCCCTTCATTGTTAACACGTAATAATGCAAAACAAGTGAGACAAATAAATACATTTACTGTATCTAAAAATGTATGCTTTATTCTGCCCCTTCAGTCCATCACCTTTTGCCAGATAGTGAGAGGAGGCATATTTCATTAGGGGTCTTCTTGAAAATCAAGATTGGCTAGTGAATTGATCTTAGTCCTAGAGCCTTTCAAAGTTGTTTTATTTTGCAGTGTTGTCACTGTAAATTTTGGGGGGTTGGGGTTAGGGGGTTGGTTAAGTGACTTGCCCAGGGTCACACAGCTAATAAGTGTCTGAGGCTGGATTTGAACTCAGGTCCTCCTGACTCCAGGGCCAGTGGCACTGTGTAAATTCTAAACTGATTTTTAAAATTAATGTGATTGCAGAAGGATTCTTCATTTGCAAAAGATGTCATAATATAGTTGAGCTTGTCTCTTGCAAATGCTAGGCTATGATCTTTGTGGAGGAGTCAGACCATAATAACACTGATAGGAGCTCCCAGTAAAAGTGCTGAGAAAGCTGCCGACTGAAAGCGAGAATCCAGGAGTCACAGGAATTCAGTAGAACTGGAATGGATTCTGACAAGGTTGTAATAAGTCAAGAGATTTTCTTTGTTCATGGCTTCAGCTGCCTGTCTTACTGTCAAGCCGACTAATGCATATCAGCTGACACTCTAAAAAGATTCAGGTGGGGTCTCCCATATGGTTAGAGCCCTGGACTGAGTCAGAAGGCTGGAATTCTAAGTCCTGACCACAATATATAGTTAAGCCTTGCAGCATACTGTGCCCCAGAACATGTGCTCTTTCCACGGCTTTGAACTCCTTCCTCACCTGACTCAGTACAGTTTTCAGGTCTGAAATCAGTCATCTCTCAAATGTGTATCATTGTTCACAGCACAGATCAGGCAAGAGAATGAGAATGAATTAGTCCTCTAGATCCATCACCACAATTTGAAAATAGTTCAAAGCATGTGCTTCAGTGATCTGATTGATACATTTTTCACATGTATCTCCTCTCCATTCACATAATCATAGCCCTGGTTGGGGCTTTCTTCATCCCCTACTCAGACTATTTCAGAAGCATTCTGATTAATCCCCCTGCCTCAAGTCTCTTCCCAGCTTCCATCCATCCTCTAATCAGTCAATAAACATTGATTAAACACTTACTTATGTGCCAGGCACTGTGATACATGCTGAGGACAGAAAGAAGTGCAAAAGCAGCCCCTCCCCTTTACGAGTTTACAATCTAATGGGGGAGACAACATGCTAACAACTAATTACGAACAAGATATGGAAAGACTAAATTCTAAATTAGAGGTACTCTTAGAAGATGGCACTAACATTAAAAGAGACTTCTTTCCATGTCTTTCTCTCTTTCCCTCCCTCCCTCCCTTCCTTTGCAATAAGGGTTAAGTGACTTGTCCAGGGTCACACATCTAGTAAATGTCAAGTGTTTGAGACTACATTTGAACTCAGGTCCTCCTGACTCCAGGCCCTGTATTTTATCCATTGCACCACTTAGCTGTCCCTTTCCATGTTTTTATAATATCATTGAGCTCACAGTTTCTTATAGCATTGTAGTATACCATCATAGGAAAAGGGAAAAAAGGAGATTTATATGATAACTTTATTATATACTTAAAAGGAATTGCAAGTTGTACAATTTGCAGCTTCATGTGCAATCATCTTTTTTATTATACTGTGTTATGGAAATGCTTGTTTTCTTCCATAAATTAAAAATTAAGGTAAATAAATGTGGGGGAAGGGGGGTAGAAAGACTTCTTGCAGAAGATGAGATAGGTGAGGCCAACCAAGTAAGAGGAACAGAAGGAGAAAGCACAAAACGCTTCTTCATCAAAGCCAAATTTCAAAGACTCAGTTTGAGCTAAGACTTAAAAAATATGACCTCCAAATAATCTTCTAACACTTTAGGCCCGCCACATACTCTGCAGTCAAGGGACACTGGACTCTTAGCTGTTCTTTGAACTAGGCAATCTCTCTCCCGACTGAGCATTTTTCTTGGCTGTCCCCCACACCTAGAACGTTCCTTCCTTCTCTCTGCCTCTTGGATCCCTTCAAGTTTCAGCTACAATCCCACCTGCAGGGAGATCTCCCCCATCCTCCTCACTCCTAATATCTTCCCTCCCCTGATTATCTCCAAATTCTCCCATCTGTGTCTTGTTTGCACATTGTTGCTTATATATTGTCTTCGCCTTTAGATTGTAAACTCCTTAAGAGCAGAGGACACCTCTCTTTGTATGCCTAGTAGTTAGTGCGATGTCTGGCACATTTTGTTCAGATTCAGTTGTGTCTGACTCTTTGTGAGCCCATTTGGGGTTTTCTTAGCAAAGATAACGGAGTGGTTTTACAGATGAGGAGTTGAGGATTAAGTGACTTGTCCAGGGTCACACGACTAGTAAATGTCTGAGATTAGATTTGAACTCCTGAAGATGGAATCTTCCTTATTCCAGCCCTAGCACTCTATCCATTTCATCACCTAGCTGTTCCCATCTGGCACATAGTGGGTAATGGTAGGTACTTAATAAATACTTCTTTACTGACTGCTCTGACTGACTGAGGAAGAACAAGGAGGCTATGGTGACTGGATCATGGACTATGTCTGTAGTGCTTAGCATAATAGCTGACCTATTGTGGGCAGGCTTGATAAATGCTTGTTAATTGTTTGATTGTGGGTCAACAGCATCCTAACAAAATGTGATAGATAGACTACAACATTCCCGTATTATATTGTTGACCCTTAAGAGTATGTTAAAATATCGGGGGGCGGAGCCAAGATGGTGGCGTAGCAGCAGCAACATATCGCAGCTCTCACATAGCCACCCCAAAATACCCATAAAATAGGACTCTAAACCAATCCTGGAACTCCAAAACGCACACAAAGATACTGCCCACTAAAGTCAGCT
>CM053580.1:246871372-246987134 GCA_028627135.1 Pseudochirops cupreus | reverse complement strand
TTTAAAAAAAGAGTATGTTAAAATATCGCAAGTATGCTGGGATCAATGATAGAAACACTTTTGAATTGTTACTTCCCTTTAATAATTAAGACCTTACTAATTATGAGGCTTCTTCTAGTCACCAGACTCACCAGAAGAGAGAGAGCAGCTATTCTGATGTTACATTGGATACAAAATGGGCATAACCTGGCCCTTGGAGCAGTCTTAATGACTACTGTATGTGCACAACATATTATTCCAAATGTTTAGGAATTAGGCAGGCTGCTGATCTGCCCTGTATTGTACATGATTGATGTTCATTTTGCAGTGGACCTGTGGTTTGATGAATGTAGGGAGTTCTCTGTGAGGAAACTCCCTCTGCCATTCCAAGTCAGCACCTTCTCTGCAGCATGTATCTTTAGATTTAGAGGCTTTTAACTTGTGATCTGACTTTAAACAAATTATGTTGATAACTCTATTTCGACATTATCAATTTGCTTTGCAATCCTACATAATTTGAGCTTTACAGACATTCCGAGAAGGGGTCCATAGGCTTCACCAGAGTGCCAAAAGTGGCCGTGCCATAAGAAAGGCTAAGAAGCCCTGCTTTAGAGAGTTACCTGGTGCACCCAAGAGGTTAAGTGATTTGCTAAGCGTGATCAAGCCAAGGACATTTCAGAGGTTGGCCTTGACCCCAGGACGGACTCTTTGTCCCTGTAACTAGCTCTTTAGCCATTACCACATGCTTTCTTTCTATATGACTTTTAACAAGTATATCACATTTTCTTCAAAGTTCATGTAACCTTATCTTGTGCTTTTAAAGCTTATAAAATGAAACATTTCATGTGTGACTACATGACATAACTCCAAAGAATGATCACAGATATCACTATCTTTATCCTCAATAGTATCATATTATTAGGGCCTCTGTGATACCAGATGTCACTAGAATGTTGGTGCAAAATGAATGCTAACACATTATCATCGTTTTTTGTTGTTGTTAATTTGGGTTTCGGAGGGGCTGTAGCAGCCTGGAGAAAGGGAGAATACCTTGGAAACAAACAGAGAGGAGATTGTAACTTGAAAGTGAATGTGAAACTTTCTTTCTTTTAACGTAGCTGGAGAGGATAATGCATTTTTGCATTTTCCTTTTTACGTGCCTTTTTTCCCTAGTATCACCCACATTAGTGCTAAAGTCCCTCAAGTTTTACTTGACTAATTCTACTGTATCTAAAATATTCTTACTCTATATACTATGCAAAAAAAACCAAGCAAATAAAAAACCCCTGGATTTCAGCTTTACTTCTGATCTGTCAAATTCTTATGTTCTTTTTGCCTCCCAATCAGAATTAACTCCTTAACTTGCCTGCAGTCCTTAAATCTGCTCTCTGTGGAACTTGAAGGTGCCTCCAACTCATTCCTTTCAAAATCCTGTCTCAGCTGCTCCTCCCAGTGGACACTCACACTGTTAGTCTACTTCACCAGTGAGAGGACGTTGGTGTGGCCACTGTTTAACGTATAACACCAGACAGCAAGCTCCAGTTTTCCAAGAATCACATGGAATATGTTTTTAAAGTGAATATTAAAGTGTTTTTGAACTTAATTTTTAGCTCTTTAAAAAAAACTGGGGGAAAGATGGAATATTCTGCGCTTATAACCATTATGTTCAGCCACAAAGAAAGGAAAAGCTCACTGAAACTTAGAATACATACTAAGAGCAGGAAGAGCAGGAGCGGATATTTTGGGAACTTAACTGTCTAACCAGCATCTTGGGAATTACCATAAAGACACATACACCACCCAAAAAGAACAAAATTAGAGCAGTTTATACTGTTATGAAACTGGAAGAAAAAAAGTGAAGTGGACATTTTACTGTTCCTTCCTATATGTTGGCTGCTCTCTGTTCAGTCGCAAAGAGGCATTTTATTATCTGGTTCTTTAAGGGAACAGCTGAACCAGGGGATCCTCTTTATTGCTCAATATGGAAGAACTTTGCAAGAGCATCAGAGACTTAGCTACTTAATGTCAGGATAATGAAAAGGTTATTCATGAATGATTTCAGTGGCTCACTACTTCAGTGATTCCAGTATTTATTTCTTATTAGAATTACAGAAATATCAAAACTTGACTACTTGAATGCTCTTGTGTATATTCTTCTTGTCTCCTAGCTTCTACTCCTGTTAGTTTTATTTATTTTCATATACATATATATTTTTTGTTTTGTTTTGTTTTCCTGCGTGCTCTCTTGTGCAGAATACATACACCAATGCTGATAAATTACTAGAAGCGGCTGAACAGCTGGCTCAGACTGGAGAATGTGACCCAGAAGAGATTTATCAGGCAGCCCACCAGCTTGAAGACCGGATACAAGATTTTGTTCGTCGGGTTGAGCAGCGCAAGATCTTGCTGGACATGTCTGTTTCTTTTCACACACATGTAAAGGAGGTAAGGCATCTGTAGCCAGAGTATTTCTAATATAAATTTATAACTGGATCAAAAAAACCCACCCTTTCTAGAAGCAAATTTAAGTCTTTTTGAAGTGTAGTTCATGAAAGTGGATTAGAAAAGTGATGGTCTTTGGGCTGTAGGTCATGAATGTATCATCTGATTTGATTTACATCCATACTCATCACTCTCACATCTTTATATGGAGACCAGGAGACCAGGTTTATTGGTAGATCTCTTCTAGTTGACTTCATTCAAACAAGAGTGTAATACATGCCTTTTTAAGGAGTGTTGCGTCTGGGGGACAGAGATTGAAGGAAATGGGAAGAACATCTAAAACAGAAACAGAAAGAGGATGCTTGTATCCAAAGAATTAGCTTGATTTTTAAATAAGAATTTGAATCTGTCTTAGTTATATGGCTGAAAACATGATTGCCTCCAGATTTTAGCACACCAAGTAGCTCTCAGTCAAGTGCAAACTAGTATTAAAAGTATAAAGGGATCCATAAGAGAATGTAGAGAAGTTTAGGTTAACTTAATGATGTTGACTTGCCAACTTAGTATTTAATTTCTAGATTTCTTCTAGTGAACATATTGGAGCAGTAAGGGGAGAAGAATGGTTGGGGAGAGCCATGTAATATGTTATTTGGCACATGACAAAGACCAAGTTCATGTTTTTCTGACTCTTTATGTAACGCTAGTTGGAAGGCCTAACGAGTTGTCCTGTGTTAATCACAGGGTTTACATTTTCATTTCATTGCATTTTTATCGTTTCTTTTGGAGGAAAGTGGTGTCTTACATGTTCCCATCAGCCCAGGGGATGGAAATCGTATTAGCAATTGGAGATGAGGATGCAGGTTTGACATTTTTTTCAACTGTTGTTTTCCAGGAGGAATTCTTTTCTGTGGAATTTTTCCCCCTTTCTAGGAGAACAGGGTATGAATAAGTTCCTTTTCAAAATAAAAATTAAATTTAGTGAAATTTTAGAATGCCAAGAATGAGTACAGACAAAATAGAGGCTAACCACCTCACTGTGTCACTTCCAGTGATTTCAGATTTTGATAATTGTGAGGGTTGGAAAATTTTCCTACCTTGTGAAAGGACTCTGTTGTATTATAGTACTGTATAAATGGGGAATGAGATACCATCCAAGTCTCCTTTCAGGATTAAGACATACTAAAGTCAGAAAGACTGTGAGATTTGTGCAGATTTTGGGTGACATAGTAACATTAGGGAGAAATCATCTGGCCATGATTTTCTGAGGGACCATTAGTTATGTGACCTCTCTGGACCAGTTTCCTCATCCCTAAACTGAGGAGATGATAATAACAGGGAACATTTATGTTACTCTTTAAGCTTTTTGGCACAAAATGCTCTACATATATCATCCCATTTGACCCTCACATAACATCATGAAATAAACACTACAATAGGTTATTATTCCTATTTATGATAAAGAAACTGAGGTTCAATTTTCTCATCTGTAGAAAAAGGGGAGATGGTTGGACTGGGTGATTGGTATAATTATTTACAGCTCTTAAGGTCCGTGATCTGCAAAATATTTTCAGAAATATAAGCTTTGGAGCCAAATAATTAAAATAACACTGTAAGAAACCCCCAAATTTGAAGTAGGTTTTATTCTAAATTTTATTTTTAAGTACTCAAAAGATATTTTTCCCCTTGAAAAAATAACATACTTGCTAGTAACATTCCCAGAATAGCAAAAGGCAATTTGACCCCATGAAAAAACTGGAAATACTTTTTGCATTTACAATTTTAAAAAGCAATAGAAGACAATAAAACAGGGGCAGCTATGTGGTGCAGCGAATAGAACACCAGCCCTGGAGTCAGGAGGACCTGAGTTCAAATGCAGCCTCAGACACTTAACACTTAATAGCTGTGTGACCTTGGGCAAGTCACTTAACCCCAATTGCCTTGCCCTCACCCCTCCAAAAAGCAAAAAAAAAAAGATACATAGAAAATCACAAAATACTAGCAATTAAACAAAATTTGAAAATAGCAACGTCTTATTCTAAGTCTGTGATCCTACAAAAAATTGTAGGAAGATAAGTTTTAGGGTTTTGGTTTTTAAACTTTATCTTGAAAGTGGATGTATGAGAGAGAATAAAAGCCAATTCAGAGGAGAATGAGGAAGTAGGTGGAAATTTTTGTGGAGGTGCCTCAGGGTATTTCTATAAACTTTCAGGAGTTTCAGAGATTGTGGCATTGGTTCCTCATTATTTCTAATTTCACTTCAAAACTTGGCCGTTTCTTTTTCCTGTGACAAGAAATATCAGTGTCCTTAGCAGCACTCATATTTATTTGCCCCAGCTAGGTGTCTCTTTGAAGAGTAGAAGTGGAAAGAAGTAACTGGCATGAGATGGTAGTGAGAGAGAAAGGAAGTTTATTTTACACTAGGGTTTGTGTATGAGAAATTACTAGCAAGGGAACTGAGCACTGAGAGCATGGCTGCTTTATAACTGTCACCAGAGGGTAGTGATTAAGGGAATTTTTTTTTTAAATCTAGATCTGTGATTTCATCTGTAAGAGGCCCCGATTTGGAAACTACCTTAAGTCTGAAATTTTTATTGTTGAAGAATCACTTTCAGTGCGTAGTGGTTAGATAGCTTGTCTGTGGTTCCTCTAGCTTGGTATGGGTCAAAGGCAGAACTTGTACCCAGGTCTTCCCACATTTAAAGGCACTTTGATGCTGGGTCTGGAGTCAGCAAGACTCATCTTCCTGAGTTCAAATCCATGCTCAGACACTTACCAGCTGTGTGACCCTTGGCAAGTCACTTAACTCTGTTTGCCTCAGTTTCGTATCTGTTAAATGAGCTGGAGAGAGAAATGGCAAACCATTCCAGTATCTTTGCAAAAAAACAAAAACCACCCTAAATGGGGTCATGAAGAGTCATACATGACTGAAACCACCTAATATCTGTCTAGAACAGTGGTTCTCAACCTGTGGGTCGTGATCCCTTTGGGGGTTGAACGACCCTTTCACAGGGGTCACCTAAGACCATCAGAAAACACATATTTCCGATGGTCTTAGGAACCTCTATCCATCTCCAGGCGGGTCCACCCACAGGCAGATATGCCCACATACTAGTGTTAAAGGATCAAGGCATTAAGAAGGTTGAGAACCACTGGTCTAGAAGATGAGGAAGAAATTGTCAGGAAGTTCTTCATGCTAACCACTAGGGGACACCATCAGAAAAGGACATGTTGCAGGAAGGACAATGGACTAATAGTCCAGAAGAGGTCTACCACATAAATTGGAAATTTTGTGTAAGGTACTTCATCTTTCTATGTCTCCGTTAGCTCAGCTGTAAAATGAGGGTGTTAGACTGGGTGATCTTTAACTATCCACTTCTGTAATTGCTGTCTAGAGCAGGTTAGGGGAGAATGGAATAAATGTCTTCAGAATAGATGACAAAGAGAGACAGTGTAAAATTAATTAAAGATTCCTCTGTGTTATAAAGTCAGTCACTGAACGGGCCAATTTTGTGCCAAGTGCTGTGGTTGGAACCAGGGATAACTAAGTACTAAAAAAAAAAATGAAACGGTTAGTGAACTGTTAGGTATTTCCATGCTCTCAGGGAACCAACATTCTATCTAGGGAAATGAAATGCACACATATAAGTAAAGACAAGCAGAAATACCAGGCGATTTTATGGGAAAGGGCAATAGCACAGAGGAGAACCTCTTTATGACCTTAGCACTGGATCCAACCCACCCTTTCTTGCCTCATTCATTCCCTTTCACCCACTCTACATTCTGGCCTAATTGGACTACTAGTTGCAACCTGTCGTCTCCCACTACCATGCCTTAGCGTTGGCTGCGTCCTTGGTGCCTGGAATGCGTTTTCTGAATCTCTGCCTGTGGGAATCCTGCTCAGCTTTCCTCCCTCAGCTCGGGTGCTGTGCCCTGCATGAAACCTTTCCTGATTCCCCCAAATGAAGTGCTGTCTCCTTTCTCCACTTTTCTTTGAACATTTCTCTGAATTTCACCCTTGACTGCATCATGTTCTGCCCTAGATTATGCTTTCTGTATGTTTTAACTCCACTGTTACAGTGTAAACTTTTCAGGAGTAGAAACTAGACCATTTTTTTCATCCTTATGGACTAGCACAGTGTCTTTCCAATGTTGAACGAGTTGTTTATAGTAGGGATACATCAGTGATAGCAATAATGACAATAGCTTCCATTTGGGGGCATTGAAAGAAAAAAAGCATTGTCTAATTGGAGTCCCAAAACAACATTATCATGTAAGGGGTATGTTATTATCCCCATTTTATGGATGAGGATATTGAGGTTCAGAGAAACCTGTTTTAAATTCAAGCCACTAAAAAGTGCAAAGACAGGAACTTAAGGCCAGGTTTCTGACCACATGTCTTGTACTTGTCTTACTACATCAGCCTGGCATTTAACTTTCTGTTAGAATGAATCATTACCATGAGAAGGTACTTCATAATGTTAGTTCCATTAATTTTTTTTTCTTTGACCTTATCAGTAGTTTTCAAAAGAAAAAGGAAAGGAAAACTCTGTGTATGTGTGTGTTCATCCATTTGTCTTTACAATGGCAATAGTGTTCCAGTGTAGGTGTGAATTATCTCTGATGCCAAAGTAATTCTGATTTGCAAACCACCTTAACTATGTCAACATATGTTAGGAAATCAATTTTAAGTGAAGTTATATTTCATTTCATTTGGCTTTTAAACTTTAGAAACTAACATAGTCAGTAGGCAACTGGTATGATTTTTTTTTTAAAGTCCAGTAGTGTATCCTAAAACTGACTTGGACCTACCTAAAAAGGTTATGTATTCACCCCCAGTCCACCCCCCCCTTTAGATCTCTTATGTTTACGCATGTTGGAATTCTCAAAGTCATTCATTCTGTTATTTTATGTGGCTCTCTGGGACTTCAAAGTTATCAGGGCTCCCAAGAAATGGCCATTTTTGGTCAGATTGATGGCCAAGTAAGAATTTGGAAATAAAGTGGATAAGAGTTGCCAGGTAAAATTTACAAAAGTATGGATTTATTTTTACAGTGCAGAAATTTAGGGAAGTTGACCCAGGTGCTTTGTAATGTTGCCTGATTATCCTCCTAGATACTATCTGACTCCTTGTTAGAGACAATCAGTCTTTAGTTAGATTAATTTTTTTCCCTGATACCCAAAGGTTTTCCTATACTCATAGCCACAGGAATCTTTGTAGGAGAGGCTGGATGGGGGGTAGGAAGTGTTTGTGGAGGAGAGTAAATATTTCTTTGTATTTGTGTTTTGTAAGCAGAAGTTGCTAGCTGTTTTGATTTTTTTAAAGCACATCTTTCAGGAATCATTTTTTGAACTCATAGCAAAGCTGCTACCCTAATTAGTTTAAGAAGAAATTAAGAAGTGAAGTAAAATAGAAGCAAAAGTCTAATTAAATGTGTTTTCACCACTATATCATTAAAGACAGACAGTGTAAAAGTAGACTAGTTGAAAAATGTGGACCGATTCCTCCTGGGCAGAGCGTATAATTTAAAACCAAGGAGATGAGGCGAGGAAATGCAGTTTTGCCCTACACTAGCATTTGGAGCCCCATAGAATTAAGTGTCCAAGCCTTTCTTACCCAGACTATTACAGAAATTAACCCTGGCTCCCAGCTGTTTGGGGTATGGTTTTGTATGTTCCATTGCTCCCTTCTTCCAGGTAAAGAACTTGTGAATGTTTCAGAGAGTCAGTCTCTTGTTCTCAGAAAAATGTAGTGTTGATACCACAAAACCACAAAGACAGATGACAGACAGAAAATACACCAAGGCTCAAAGACTTTTTTCTCTCAGAAGGGGTAGAGGTAGGTGGTGTGGTACAGGGGAAATATTTAACAAAATCAGATAAAAATTCAGTCAAATATAGTCAGTGTTATTTAGGTATAATTATTTATAATGTTGGAGAGGATAAGGAGGAGAAGGAGAGGGAGAGGAAGAGGAAGAGGACAAACCAAGTTACCCAGCTAGCTGGGTCCTCATTTAGGGAGCTCAGTGTACTCGCAGGTTGTGTTTGTCCTTTGTTTTCAGAGAGGACCATGACATCAGGGAAGTGATGACATGACTTTCAGTTGACTTTGATATGAGGGAGGGAGGGCAGTGCCAGGTCACCAGCCTCACCATCTCCTCCAGAGCCATCTGGATCCAGTGACCAGATAGTCATCATGATGACTGGAGATGAGTATTTAGCTGTGTGACCCTGGGCAAATCACTTAACCCTGTTTGCCTCAGTTTCTTCTTCTGTCAAATGAACTGGACAAGGAAAAGGCAAACCCCTCCAGTATCTCTGCCAAGAAAAACCCAAATAGAGTCCTGAAGAGTCAGACAAAGGACTGAACAACAAAAATGTTAACGTATGGTTTCTAAGTCAGTTTGTGGCCTTCGGGCATCATAAATCACTGTTTGGTGTTCCCTGTTTCTATTTGAGTTAGACCCCACTGGGCAGAGAGACCCACCTCTGACACCCAGTAGCTTCCTGACCCTGAGGAGGTTACTTAAACTCTTTGTGTCCCAAGCAGCTCTCTAAATCGCTACATAGCTGCTGATCTTCACTGGAAGAGAGAGTTTCCTCACTTGGAGTTCTTATTTTTTAAGCCAGCCCTAAGTAGATCAGCCACAGATCTGTAACTTTTGTCCCTAATTGTCTTAGAGGCACCCTACTTAGACCCCTACTGCTTCTCGTCCCTGAAGTCACAGGCCTGAGGTGGGAGTGGGGTCCAATGAGAACTGGAAAAACCCACCATTATAAAATTATTACTGTGGGTGTCTTTGGATCATAAATTGAGAGCTGGATAGTTCCTTATTCCAACCCTCTCATGTTTTTAGATGAGGAAACAATCCTGGAGACCTTATGTGATTTGCCCAAGATCATCCATATAATAAGAGGCCAAACCTGGATAAAACTGTGGCTACAAATCCAGTCCTTTTCTCATTGTTCCAGACTAATTTACAGATCCAAGACGAAGGAATACTTTTTCAATTTTGATTTGCTTAAAGCATTTTTCATTGTTCCTCCTATTTCTTAACACTGGTATCCTAATTGCTAGAAAGTTAAGAGAAGAGTTTTCACATGGAGCATATCCATTGAGAAAGGGGGAGCTGGAAGAGGATGTGAGCAAGTCTAGATGAAAGGAGAGGTTTTAGATTGAGAAGAAGAGCTATATACTGGTTGTGGACTTTCAAAACCCTGGATTCAAATCCTACTTAAGAAGCTTCTCTGGGCCTCAGTCTTCTTATCTGTAAAATTAGGTGATTAGCCTCAGCAACTCCCTTCAGCTCTAAATCTGACACTATACTTCATATAAGGCAGGATAAATTCAGTTAAAATATGCTCAAGATTTATGGGAAGAGTCATGAGAAGGGGTTTCAGTGTAATTACTCACTCCTTTTTTAGTAAGCAGATTATCTAACACTTGATAGCACCCCTTTCTTCTCTACCTCCACCCTTTCTTTTGTCTTTCCTCCTAATAATAATTGATGGAGATTCTTTGCCTGCCTTGTCCAAGTCCCAGCAATAATAGAGAATACCCTGTTCTTAATTCTTTTTTTTAAAGTTCTGCCTTCTCTATTTTTTCATTTTTATTTTTTGCCTATTTTTTTTTTTTTTGCTTTTTAGAGGGCAGTCGGGGTTAAGTGACTTGCCCAAGGTCACGCGACTAGTTTTTGTGTTAAGTGTCTGAGGCCACATTTGAACTCAGGTCCTCCTGACTCCAGGGCTAGTGCTTTATTCACTGCAACACCTAGCTGCCTCTGTTCTTAATTCTTAAAAGCGAAACTTTTTGGGGGGGGGAGTATGTAATTTGTTTTTTGAAGATAGTCAAATATGGCTAAATCTGTCCAGAAATTCTATTTCTGAGACATTGGGTTTTCTTCATTTGTATACTACCACTTCTTTCTATCATCACCTATTTTTAACTCCTTAATTGTGTTTTTATCAGATTCATTCTGTTCTGCATTCTTTCAAATACATTCGTTCTCTTTATGTTATCTTTTCTTCCTTTACCTTGTTTTCCTTTTGGACCTCTCATTTTATGCTTTTGATTTTTTTTTTGATGTGGTTCATTATTTCTTTTTCTCTCCTTTCTTACTTTTGAAAATTGGTACATAGGTGTTTTGTCTGGGCAGCTAGATGGTGCAGTGGATAGAGTGCCAAGTCTAAAGTCAGGAAAATTGTTCTTCTGGAGTTCAAATCTGGCCTCTGACACTTACTGTGTTACCCTGGGCAAGTCACTTTACCTTGTGAGCCTCAGTTTCTCATCTGTACAGTGAGCTGGGGAAGGAAATAGCAAACCACTCCAGTATCTTTGCCAAGAAAATCCCAAATCCTGGAGTCATGAAGAGTCAGAAATGACTTAACGGGCGGCTAGGTGGCATAGTGAGTACAGCACCAGTCTTGGAGTTAGGAGGACCTGAGTTCAAATGTGGCCTCAGACACTTGACACACTAATTTAGCCATGTGACTTTGGGCAAGTCACTTAACCCCAATTGCCTTCCAAAAAGCAAAAACAAAAAAAGAAAAAAGAAATGACTTAACAACAATAAATGTGAGTATTTTGTTTTGCTCAGTTTAGTCTTATACTAAAGAATGTTACCGAGAAATGCCCACCCCGCTTCTGCCTATCTGTCTTCCGCCTCAGCCTATATTGTTGTTTTTTTCCCCACCTCTTTCACACTGCTATCATAATGCAGATACAGGAAAAACACTTCTTTAATGAGTAAATGAAATTGAATAAAAATGCATTTATTAAATGCTTATTACGTGGCAAGCACTAGAGATAGAAATTCTATAAGTGAGACCTGCTTTAGGAGCTCACATTTTAATGTGGGAAATAATGCAATGTGGATGGAAGGGCCGCAGATGTCCCTTGGTTGCCTGAATGAATGTTTGCTCTGAATTACACTCTCTCTTTCCTCTCTAAAAGAGGACTGGATCTCCTGAGGGAGCTTTCTTTCTTTGTTTCCCTATTGCTTATCTCTCTACCTGTTCCCTTTCTTTTTCTCTCTCTCTCTCCTATTTACTGCTTTTCCCTCCTTGCCTATTCTCTCTCTTCCCTATTACATAGACTCAGTTGGTCCAGTTCAAGGAATGTCAGTCAGGTGCTTTTAATGGGGAGGACCTTCACCTGCAATAATCACTATATCTTTGGCTACAAAGGCACATAACAAACTAAGCTACTAATCAGAGAATACTCTCATCTGAAACCTGTCTCTAGCCTTATGATGTAAATAAAAGCATCTATTAATATTCATTGTAGCCTACATCTCTCTGGCCCATCTACTTGAGAGCAGTAAAATGAAAGTCACCTTCAGGCGTGTGTTTTGGGTCATCAGGAGAATAGTGTTTGATGTGTTAGCCAGGATGCTGCGTTGTGAAATGTAGGATTTGTAGTGAAATAAGCTTTTGTCTTAATACAAGGTTGCTCCCCTTTATAGCTGCTTGATCTTCAGGCCTGTGGATTGTCAGTGCTTGATTAGATTGCAAAATGCTGAAGCAAAGACTTTCCCGGTTGCAGTGTTCCTACTTCACAGTCAGCACTGGGTTTAAAAAAAATAAGAATCAATAGACAGTAAACTTGTGAGTAAAACAGCTATTAAGAGCCAAGCCTGCCTTGTTTTATCATGCTGTCAGGCTTTTTTTTAATCTCAATGTTATTATTTTTAAGCTTTTCAGATGGGCTCACCAATTTTAAACCTTTTGGCCACATGCTTCTCTGAGAGTTTCCTCTGTTTGTGTTCCTTAAACCTGCATACGGATTACTGTCAGTGACTGGTGAAGCATAGCTTTATGAAGAACAGGGCATGCCAGAATGACCCTGTCTCCTTTTTGGAGAGGGTTACAAAGCTTGTCAGTCAAGAAAATGCCATAGTTATACTTTACCTAGATGTTAGTAAAGCATGGACAAAAGTTTTTCATGTTATTCTTGCAAAAAAAAAAAGGGATATGTTGGGCTAGACAAGAATGCAATTGGAAGGGGCAGCTAGGTGGCGCAGTGAATAGAGCACCAATCCTGGACTCAGGAGGGCCTGAGTTCAAATCCAGCCTCAGATCCTTAACTCTTACTAGTTGTGTGACCTTGGGCAAGTCACTTAACTCCAATTGCCTTGCCTTCCCCCCTCCAAAAAAAAAAGTAAAGAAAGGAAAAAAGGGAAAAATGCAGTTAGAAGCATATGGCAATGGTTGGCAGGACCCAAAGAATATTCATAAATAGTTCATTGAAAACTTGAAGGCAAGGCAGTGAAAAGGACCCCAGGTTCTGCATCAGAAGTTATAGGTTTGAATCTCGGCTTTGCTACTTACTACCTCTCTGATCATGGGCAAGTAACAACCTCACTGGGCCTCAGTTCCTTTTCTTCAAAATTAGAAAGTTGGTGTAGATGGTTGGATGCCATGGTCCCTTCCAGCTCCACCTGTGATCTTGTGTAGACTCCAGTAGAATGTTGCAACGATTTGTACTCCCTGTGCTGCTTAAACATTTTTGTCAGTGACTTAAATAAAGGCATAGATGACATGCTGCCCAAATTGGCAAATGACACCAAGTAGAAAGGTTATCTAACCTAGGAATGCTAGAGTGTGACATTTTAAAAAGTTTGAGAGACATAGTTTCTGGATAATTTAATCTATTAATAAGTCCAGCATGTTTATTAATAAAAGGAGGTTCTCAAATGCCAAAGACCCATCTGGCCATGGGCCCACAGTTTATATGCCCTTGACAGATGTTTCTGAAGGTGGCAATCAACTCTGATTGGTTGACAATTAAAGAGAGAATTAATATTATAATGGGAGGTGGACTATATTAAGAGAGTCTGTGACTCTTAGTCAAAGAGATTTATCAATTTCCATATCACTTGTCTCATCAAGGGGAGAATACACATTTTCTCAGGCCTGTCTGAGTAAATACAATGGCAGGAATCCTTTCATTAGCCTAAACTTATCATTTCTTTTACAGTCTTTTGATTAGATCCTTAGTGTGGGTAAGCAAGATTTCCCACACTGGTTGATTTCTGGATGGGGAAATAGAAAAGGAGAAAAACCTCCGTCCTAATTCAGTAATCCAGTAATTCTTTTTTTTTTTTTTGGAGGGGGGAAGGCAGGGCAATTGGGGTTAAGTGACTTGTCCAAAGTCACACTGCTAGTAAGTGTTAAGTGTCTGAGGTCCAATTTGAACTCAGGGCCTCCTGTTTCCAGGACTGGTACACTGTTCCTTGTGCCACCTAGCTGCCCCAATAATGCAATAATTCAGTACAAGAGAGAAATAATCATTTCTCTCAAGAGGCAGTCAACAAGCAATTACTACATGCTTACTGTGTTCATGTTGGGACGGCTAAGTTGTGCAGTGGATAGAGTGCAGAATCTGAGTTCAGATCCAACTTTAGACACTAGCAGTGTGACCCTGGACAAGTTCTTAACCATTTTTCCTCATCTGTAAAATGAACTGGAGGAAGGAAATGCCAACCCACTCCACTATCCTTGCCTAAAAAAAAAAAAAAGCCTGCACAGGGTCATAAAGAGTCAGACAGGACTAGAAAACGAGGCATCAGACATACTATGTGCCAGGTACTCTATCAAGTACTAGAAATATAAAGAAAGGCCAAAACATGGTCCCTGTCCTCAAGGAGGTCACATTCTGATGAACTTAGAATCCCCCCAAATTTAAACAGGCTGGAACACTGAGCATTGATCTTGAAGATCTAAACAAGCTAGAACACTGACCATTGATCTTGAAGATCTAAACAGTCTATAACCTTTATCTGAATAGAGATAAATATAAAGTTTTACACTTGGATTCAGGAAATCTATTTCACTAGTACAAAATGGGTGAACTATAGCAAGGTAACAATTAGCCTGTTCAAAACAAAATGAAACTTGAGCTTTTTAGTAGAATGCAAGCTCTCACCATGAGCCAGCAATGAATGAGTGAGTATTGGTTGCATGTCTCCTGTGTGCCAAGCACAGTGCTTATCTCCAAGCCCTAGGGATTAAAAATAGAAAAAGGGAGACAATCCTTGCTCTCAAAGATCTTATACTCTAATTAGGGAAAAATGTCATAGGTAACAGCCAGAAAAGCTAATTCACTCTTTTGGCTGCATTAAGAGAAGCATAGTGTCCAAGATGAGAAGGTAGTAGAACCACTTTACAGTAAGACCACATTTGGGTTATTGTTCTCAGTTTCATTTTCCCACATTATGGAAGGACTTTGATAATATGAGGCTCACTCAGAAGACAGAATAGTGAAGGGACTTGACTTGTTCTGGGCTGCTCCTGACTTTGGTCAGTCCTCAGGTAGTTTTTTTGTTTGATATTGGAATAGAATGAGACACTTGTAGATCATTCAACAATTAACAAAAGGAGGTTTACCCAGCCATAGCAGAAGGATAGCCAACAAAGATAAGAATTGAAGACACCTGCAGCTGATTCAGCCAAATGAAGCTTCCTTCCCTGAGTTGCTCATGGGTTTCCAGCAGGCAGGCATTAGAGAGAGCACCTGGTCCCCTTTTTGGCTGCTTTGTACTAGGCAAAGAGGAAGTTTTGAGTCCCCAGGCCTCAAGGATGGTGACAATAATTTTGGGGAAAAACTAGCCTATTATGGGGAAAGGACTTGGGGTATTGCTCCCAATGTATGAATTAATGTCATAATAGAAGTGGTTGAATTAACTCTGCATGTTTAGCCTAGAGAGGACAAAGAGCATGATAGCTGTCGCACAGAACAGAAGCAGCTAGATGGTCCAGTGGATGAAACACTTGACTTGGAGTCAGGAAGACCTGAGTTTGAATGCTGCTTATATACCAGTTGGCTGTTTGACCCAGGGAAAGACATATAACCTCTCTGGCCCTGAGTTGTCTCATCAGTAAAATGAAGGATTTGGACTCAGTGGCCTCCAAGTTTCCTTCTATCTCTATGGTCTGCGATTTTATGTATTTGATAGACTCTTCCTAGTAGGACAGATTGGACTTTGTTTATGGGTACCAGAGGACTGAGCTAGAAAGAATGGAGACAAGTAAAAGAGAGGAGTATTCAGGCCAAGGAAAAAAAAACCACCTGATAATTAGAGCTATCCAGAAGCAGGAGGAGCTGCTTCAGATGATAAGGGATTCTCTCTCACTGGAGGTCTTCAGATACTATTTGTATTCAAAGGCCTCTGAGTTCACTTGCAGTTCTGAGATTCTAGGCAAATGCTATCCAGAAAAGTAAAATAAATGTGAAAATGAAAAGGTCAGGTTTCCAAAGGATTTTGGGAGGAACAGAAGCAGTTACTTGTGGTTTCCCCAAAGCCTTATGATTGCTTATGTTCTTGAGAATAGGATTGTCATTAAAGTTCCCAGAATGTTCAGGGTGGTCAAGACAGTGCTTTTTCCCATTGCGATTCCCTGCCAGCAAAAGGAAATTTTGGAAAAGTCATAGTTATGGCAACCAGCTTAAAGAACACCACCAAGAAAGCCCTTTTGGTAGCAGATTCCTATGTCATCTCTTACACTTCTAAAAGACTGTATGTTTCATGAAGTCAAACTTGATAGTATTGAAAGATAGCTTTTCTCTTGTCAAATAATTACATTTCTTATAATTCAGCAATTAAAAATTTTAATATTCTAGGTCAGTGAAAAATGTCCCCAGTTTCTGGCAGGTGGCTTCAGCTTATAGATACAAAACAGACAAATGAGAAATTAAGCTTAATTAAATGGAATTTAAAAATATGTAATAAAAAATTTAAATGGTATAAATTTTAAAATCCATTGCTCATCTCATACTGAAGACCACATCTTCCTAATGAGTGCTCTGACCTGTAAGGGAACCTATGAAAAACTTAAAAGCAGCTGCCTCTTATTAGGGTTTTTGAAATGCCTGAAGAAATGCTTTTAAGTGGAGGGTGGGGGGTGGGGAATCCCATAAAGAGATAAAGGGTTTGGGTGTGCTCCAGGCCAGAGTAAAGATAAACATTACATGCCATATAACCTGTAACCCTTGGAAAGGAACAGTGTTGGACAAGCTTGATGTGCAACAAATGGGGTGAGGGGCAGCCATGTCTGAGCCTGAGTATTATCCAACCTGTGGACCAAAAGTAGAATCAACAGCTGTTAGCCAGAATCCAAAAAGACGTTCACTTTGTGACAAGGATTACGTGCTATTTACCTCCTCATCTGGTCACTTGAATAACAAGCTTTAGTGCCTCCAATTGGTATATGGGTGATACAAATGTAATGGTTAAAGTGAATTGTACTTAGAACTGTAGTCTTGACTCTGTTGTAGAGACAAGGATACATCTTCCTTATGATGTTTTCCTGCTTGATAGTAAAAGAAATGTTCTGTCTGTCCCTCCCTACCCTGTCTCTGTCTACTCTCTCTGTCTCTGTCTCTCTTTCTCTCTCTCTCTCTCTCTCTCTCTCTCTCTCTCTCTCTCTCTCTCTCTCTCATTTCAATCTTAACCTTCTAGATTACTGAATATATGATATAATCTTGCTCTTGTTAACAACATTTGTAAGTAATTTGTGAATGGTAGTATTGAAATCAGGTAGACCTGGGGGTTTGGGGGGGGTACAAGGGGAACCTTTCATCTGCTTTTAATAAAAAGAAAATAAAAAATAACAAAAGTTTGCCCATCTGAATTGTCTGGAATTGTACTATTTAGTATTTATCTTTTTCTTGCTCTCATCAAAAAAATCTGGGCTAGATGTTTTCTAGCCCTGTCCATTTTGAAAGTGCAGTGTGTTCTATATACTAGAAGAAGAGCTAGGTCACATAAGGAGCATTTCTGGCACAACAGAAGTATGAATGATCAAAGGATATACTTTCCATTTTCAAATGAAGGAAAAAGCAACTTGATCTCATTTTTCCTTGTTCCACCTTATTTTACATTTTTCCGCCCTGAGTTATTAGTCTCTTTTGAAATTTTTAGGTCATTTGAGGGAACCAGGTGGTGACATTGAGGACTTGGCCAGGCTTTGCTTCTGGAGTTGTTTCAGTGGCCTTGCATTGGTTTTCTGTTCATCAGTTTCCCAGCAGCTGCTTAGGTTTCCCAGAAAAGATCATTCACTTTTGAATCTAACTGATTCTTGCTGAGTTAAGTAAAGAAGTTTTCCCCCTTAGCTTCTACAAATATGCAAAGTGAACTGGGACAGGCTTTTGTTATTTTATGTAATGCCTGGGAACTTTCCATTTTATTTAAAAGACACAAAAATTACAGCCTCCCAACCACCTGTAGCTTTTTGTCTTGGGACTCCAATCTCACTTCATTCTTCACATCTAAAAGTTGATCTTTCAGAATTGTTTCCTTTATGCTACACTGAATTCTTCATTATCCATGGGGATAGTAAAAGAAAGTAATGAACTGTGAACCTTCTGTACCCATGGTAGTGTTAGATTGAGGAAAGTGGAAGTGAGGGTGGGAGTCAAAGGTCATAGCCACGTGAGAACTCCCTGCTTTTTCCTCCAACAGAAAGTTGGCTGAACCTTCATTTTACCCCTTTACTTTTCCATCTCTTCCTAAGCTGTTCCCAGCCCAGCACCAGGCCCTAATCCCCATTACACAACTCTAGGAGAATATCTGTAGTGTCATGAAACTGACCAAAGATACCAATAAATGATGGGGGGAATAATATTAATAAGTTACGTTACATTTCTGTTGTACTATACAATTTTCAAAGCCTCTTTGCACATCTTACTACAGTAGAGCCTCTCAGCACTGAGAGTTCAGGTTGGTAGATATTCTGTGTATTTTAAAGGATAGAAAACTTCAGAGGCCGTAGAGCTGGGAATAGCTTCTAGATATTCTGACTCCTTTAACCATTACATTGGCCTTCTCAAATAGAAAACTTCTCTGCATTATGCCACTGGTTATGTCTACTGTTATCACCCAACATCTCAAGGTTATTTCTTCCCAGTTATTCCCTTTCTTCTTTTTGGTCCCAAAAGAAATTGTCTTAATAGTACGGTATATGCTCAGTCAGCTGTTTCTAGCATAAGAACTCTTTTTTCCTATGGTATTTGGGCATCTTGGAATCACTATATGACTAGTTAGTGAAGACTCATCTTCCTGAGTTCAAATCTGGCCTCAGACAGTTATTAGCTGTGTGACCAGGACTAGTCACTTAACCCTGTTTGCCTCAGTTTCCTCATTTGTAGAATAATCTGGAGAAGGAAATGATAACCCCAGTATCTCTGCCAAGAAAACCCCAAAACTGGCATGAAGAAGCAGTCATGACTGAAAAAAACAATTGAAAAAACAACTTATGTGCTAGACACTTTGCTAAATGCTGAGGATATTAAGAATTATATATATAATCCCTGCCTGCAAGGATCTTACATTCTAATGGGGAAGTCATACAAAAAGAAGCTGAGATGGAAGGAACAGGGGGAGGGGAGCTGCCAGAGGAGGGGCATAATAGAGGCAGCCTGGTGGGAAATGAAGAGATGCTGCCCTGGGCACCCTCTTGAATTGGAGGTTCTGGGAGGATCCATCCAGTCATAAGAAGGGGTTCCAGGGGCTCAGGTATTTTCCAGATATGAATTCCAAGCCTGGAATTGATTTTTCAAGATGAAGAGGTTTCTGGGCTATGGGGTGGAGAAATCCAGAGGATTGCAGCCTGGTACCTAGTTACTGCTAGGTCTTCATTATTTCCAGTGTTTCTGCCACCAACTCTTTTATCATATCTTTTTCCTAGATCTTCTGTTACATCTGTGTGGATGCATTTTCTTGAACATCTGCTTTTTATTGTAAAGCCTTTTGCTGTGGCCACTCCCATTACCAGCTGACCTTAGATAACTTTTTTGTAGTTCTCTAGACAAATTCTCTAAAGTAGCTTCCTTAGACCTCCTGCCCTATTACCAGCTTTAAGGATATTATGAAGATAAATTCTTACTGGTCTTTTTAGCATCTCAAAAGCATTGCTTTATATGTCTTTGTAGGGAATCAAATTGCAAAATTATTAACTATAATTTAGGGAGGGAAGTTTTCATTATTTAAGTAAATAAAATCCATAGACTTGTGATTTCATGGCGTAGGGAACTACCAGTGAGGAAATTCCCTCTACCAATGCAGTGGCAATTTGGCTGCAATATAATGGGGGTATTCACTATTCTTTAATTAGTATTAACAATCCAAATGTTTTTATAAGTATCGGTTAAATTGACACTGTCTCTCATAATAAAAGCACTTGGGGAGATTTTCAGCCATTCGGTTATCTTAATTTAATAGGAACTTAACTGACAGTTTTACATGTAAGGTATAGGCTTTGCCATTACTTTAGGATTTGAAATACTAATCCTTTCCTTGTTGGCATTATGTGTATAGTTTGGGTAGTACCCCCTCAGACAGTAGTGTAATAGCATTCCTGAAATGGCTAGCATTCCCAGAGGTGTAGAGGAATAAGAACAGAGATTCTAAGGCATTCCAGATACTTATTTTTTTAAATAAAGGGCAACCCCAATGGAAGAGCATAGCACTTATTTTCTTACTACTAGCAGATAAAGATACACCATTTAGAGCAAATGGTAAAACCATAAACACAACATTATTGGACTTGAACTCTGAAGCATTTTTTTTCCACTAATATCCAAATGACCACAGTCAACTTCCAGTTTTACTCAGGTTCTATTTCTGAGAGCAGAACAACTCACCTTGAACTTTTTCTTCAAGTCAAAAGCCTTCCAAGGCATGTTAGCATCTTTGAGTTTGACTCCAGGCCATCTAGTTCTGAGGGTTTAAGCCTCTCACCCTTGTTAGTGTTTAGCACACCTTAAAGTCTCATCTCATTTCTTTGTAAGAGGAAGAAAATGGCTTTCTGCTCCGCGCCACTCTGTTGTTCCACTAGCTTGACTTCACTGAAGGGAAAAGAGAAGTTTCAGTTACTGATCCCCATCATTGGGCATCCTGTGACTGATGCTGCAAGTGTGAACTGCTTTACTCCACCATTTTTTCCACCATCAGGTCGAGTTCATTGGAGCCCCTTTCAGGGGTCACCCCACCATGGCTTTTATGAATACTGGGGATTTCTGAGTTGGGGAGAAGATTATTGTGTTTCTTCACCCCACCCCATTCCCTTGCTCCTTAAAATCACACCAAACTCTTAGATATTTAAGGGAATTTATTATGAACCAAGCCAAGTTCATTTTTTCAGTGGGTCAGGGTTGAAAGTTCTCAGGATTCCAAGAAACTTCTGTGGAAGGAAAAACTGAAGAAACACAGGAGGAGGAAATATTCTGTGATCAGCATTTGGAAGGGAGTGGGGGAAGTGTAGCTTTCCTGAGAGCTACAGGAATCAATGGGCCAGAGTTAAAAAGACTTTAATAGTATAATTCTAGTCTTTGATGGTACAGTAGAAAGAGAAATGGATTTGCAGTCTGAGGACCTAGGATCAGATCTCACCACTGCCACCGTTGTGGTTGGCTATAGACAAGTCTCTTAACTTCTCTGGGCCTCAGTTTTTCTATCTGTAAAATGATGGGGTTGGACTAGATGAGTTAAGATCCTTTCCAGATCTAAACCTTCTGCAACCACAAGAAGTAAGAGAAAGGGGGAGGGAGGGAGGATAAACTTGTATGTAGCATCTATTATGTACTAAGCATTGTGGTAGGTACTTTTTACAAATAATATCTCACCTGATCTTGGGAGGTAGTTGGTTGCCCTTATTAACCCCATTTTACAGTTGTGGAAACTGAGGCAGGCAGAGGTTGAGTGATTTTGCCCAGGGTCACAGCTAGCTAAGTCTCCAAGGTCACGTTTGAACTGAGGTCTTCCTGAGTCTAGGACCAGCATTCTAAACTCTGTACCAGGAGTGGGAAACCTGCAGCCTTGAGGCTGCATGTGGCCTTGTAAGTCCTTTAACTCAGTCTTTTAACTGAGTCCAAGTTTAACTGAACAAATCCTTTTATTAAGGGGATTTGTTCTGTGAAGTTTGAATTCAGTACTATACCAAAGGACTCTTCTGCCTTCTACTTACCTTGGTATTACCTCTGTTCGAGTTCCATGGCCCTGAAATTGTCTGGCCAGAGCTGCCCTTCAGGGACTTCTAGAATTGCTTCTCTCCCATTCTCCCACATTGCCTGTATCTGCAAAATCCATCCCTAATCAGGAAATGACCATCAATTGCTCTCAAGCTTAGACATTACTTTACTGTTACCTTGGGCCAGGCTTTTCAGTCCCTGCAAACTGTGAACATTAAATGCCTCTTATCTAAGCCCAAAAACTACCATCCCCAAGTTTCTATACCTTTTATTTTATTCTGTCACAGGGGTTCTTTACTCTCACCCCATTACAAAATTGACCCTCTTACCTTATTTCTTGATATAACTGGTTATCCTAAGGCATACTCTACTGGCAGATCTTTCCCTTCTTCTATAACATGGAAGCCTCCCTCCCGTGTGACTCAGGGATACTTCTCCCAGACCTCTTCCTCTATATGTTTGCAACATGACTTTTATCTAGGTAACTTTTTCCTCATTTTCCCTAAATTTGTAAAGTTTCATTGGCTTTTAGATCCCTACTGTTAGTTAAACTAGTCAGATAGTTATACTGGAGGGCAAATGAAATCCATCCATTTTCCACCCAGGTTTTTTTCCACCCGGTTTTTAACTAGAAATCCAGTCTCTCTTCCCCTCAGTTATGATTAGCTTTCCCCAGTCCAGGTGGCTGAGGGTGGGGATTCAGAAAACTCCATATAATAAGTATAATAAATAAACTGCCATTACATATATAGTATGTATCATATATATGTATACATAAATTATCATGTATGTATACATGTAGATTGTTAGAGATGTACACATATAGATTGATAGATTCACACATTGTTACACATATTATAAATAGTCTTATTTCACACAAATATACTCACTGCTATTATTGGGCAGAATGATTTCATTAATGCTGGTTTGTTTGTTTTTTAAATCAGAATTTTTTTTGTTTGTTTATCACTTCTTCCTTTATACCATAGCCTTTGAATGCCATCTGATGTCAATAATTCCTCTCTTAAACCTACAGAATATGCAGTTGTTTGTTTTTAAATCTACAGGCTTCCATCTTACCTACATTTTTTTCCTTAAAGGACTAGATCTTTCTTTTAATATCAATTCTTTTTGTTTTTTTAACCACAGGCATTGACACAAGCACATACACTAAACCTCTTTTTAGAGGAATTATAATAACAACATTTATATAGTGCTTACTGTGTGTCAGATGCCGTGCTAACTGCAATCCTCATAACAACCCGACAGGGTAGGCACTATTATCATTACCCCATTTCACAGATGAAGAAACTTAGACAAACAGAGGCTGACTTGCCCAGGGTCAGTCACATAGCTAGTAAGTGTCTGAGGCCAGTTTTAAACTTATGTCTTCATAACTCTAGACCAAGTACTCCACTTCCTATGATAAGTGTGGACCTTTCGGGTCAAAGTGTAACGATATTTTAATCATTTAATCATTCTTTTCATATTTTCAAAATTGCTTTCCAGAATGAAATGGTTGGACCAGTTCATAACTCCACCAACAATGCATTAGTGTATCCATCTTTCCATCACCCCTCTAGCAGTGATTTCCTGTCTTTTGTTATCTTTGCTAATTTGCTGGTTGTGAAGTGAAATCTCAGGACTGTTTACCTGTGATTTCCTCTTTCATGTGGCTGTAGAGTTTGTAATTACTTTTTTTTTGTTTTGAAAATTTTTTGTTCATGTTCTCTGTCTGTCAGAGAATGGTCTTTGGTCCCATATAGATATCAAGATGTGGACATACACATAAAAGTGCATGGGATGGTGGGATGTCACTCTGAATTCATGTAGGGTCTTTCCTGACCTGACAAAGAATGTCCTGTACCAGTGAAACCAGAAGCCCAATTTAATTTTTTTTAAAAAAGAAGAATCCATAGTAGACTAGTTCAAAGTAATATGGTTTATGAAATTCCTCTTTTACTTTCTTAATCAGTGCCACAGTAGGTTAGAAGGTACATATTTGTCTTCCCGGCACATACAGATTTTATAGCTTTTCATTATAGGGTCACATCTAGTAAAGTTTTGAAATGCTCATTTTTAATGAGCACTTTTCAGATGTGACCAACTATAATGTTAATGTTAAGCCTTCAAACACAAGGTCAGTAGTTTGCTATGTGTATAGATTGTTCATTACTTAGGACTTTTTGGATATACAATTTCATATGGAGCATTTTGTATTTTATGTTATCTTTTGTAGCCTTAACACTTTGCCTTTACTTCAACTAGAGAAATAGTTATCAACTTATGTTACTACTAACTAATTAATGTTACTCTTGTTATCATCATCATGATTTACTAGATGGAGGAAGTATTATTCCATGCAATTATTACATATTGATACCTTTTTCTTTCCATTGTTCTTTATCTTCAAACATTTAATCTTTACTACAGACTTAATGACCATGTCTTCTTGAATGAAAGAGAGAAACTTAAGGAAACCATTCTGAATATATTCTACACTCTTTCATCGATAGCTCTCTTTCCATATCATATCCAATATAGGGCATAACTAAGGAGAAGGACAGGATACTGGCTAAGTAATTGTAGTTCCAGTGCAATATTTACAGCGCTCATGATCATGATAAGGACCATGACTATAAGTATCGTGTGACATTTGATCGCAAAATATACCAGATTCTTCAGATAGAAGATAGAACTGAAGGATTTATTTAGATACCAGAAAACCGAATCACAAAACCAGTAAGCCGATTCCATCATAGTACCAAAGATATTCAGAAGCCATAATAACATGTGAGAGCCATGCCATCCTTTTACCTTCCCACAAACCAATACAAGATCAGTATATATTCACAAAACTCTCTATCTCCTTGCCTGAGCGCCTCTGTCCCCTCACTGTCTGGCTAACTCTGAATCAGTTTCCTGTAGGCTCTGCTTTCCTTCAGCAAAAACTCCTTTCACCAGAGGCTCCATGTGACTACATTGAGCCTATTAAGGGGTAGAGTTTATTTTCACAGCAGGGGAGGTCTTCAAACTCCCCTCTAGGTCAATTAAGGGGCAGGGAAGATCTTCAAATTCCCATTCCCATTACAGTAATGAGGTTATTAAAAATAAAATGTTAGAATTGCACCCCCCAAATCTCTTAAAACCTTGGTCTCTAATTTTTAGCTACTGATTGTCTCTGTCTGTTGGTATTGTAATTCTAGAAACCTTACTGAATTGTGGAGATCAGATGAGACACCTTATGGGCAATTGTGTTGCTGTTTAAGTGAGGCAAAGTGGGCAAAGATCATTTCAGCGCTACAGAGAGATAATAAACATTGCTAGTGGATAATTGAGTTGGTCATGGTCTTGGTGCCTTTAGGCATTTGAGATGTTTCAAAGAACAAGAATCTAACCCCAAGTGAACCTATGGGACTCAGGTAGGATATGAATGAATTGTCAGAAAACACCTCCGATATAGATGTGCTGACTGGCAGAGTGAGGTTCCTAATGTCTCTGTATTTTCCTTTTCCTGGACATCTTGGGTTCCATGACAAATTTGATATTTCCTCCTATGGTTGTATTAGGGGGAGAAGGAGATAGATCAGACAACTTAACCTTTCTCAAACCTAACAGACTCAACTGGATCCAATTCATATTATTCAACTCAACTAAAGGCACCAATATTTTAGCTTAACTCTCTACAGAGATCTGGTGAGAGTTCTTTCCTATTCTTAAATGTTCCATCTCCTGCCATCTCAACTTGCTGTCATAATGGCAATACAATTAATTAATTGCTCTCCATGTATTCCATCTGGTCCTCTTATCTCTGTGGGATTTCTATAATTACAGTGCTAATAGAGAGAATGAGTGGCTATGAAACATATACCAGAATTTTGAGGCTCTGGGATTTCTGTGAGAAATTCTAAAATGTTATTTGGATAATTTCATTATTGGTCCTATGTCCTTTCCTTCTTCCTTGCTCTCTTTACTTCAAGATATATGATGTGTTATAGAATATACCTTTCTTCTTCCTGCTGTCCCAGGAAAAACAGAATCCCATGAAACATAACTCAGAAACACACAGAATATTGCTGGAGATACTAAGTTTGCTGGTTTTTAATTTTCTCAAATTAAACTTCCTCTTTTGGAAAATGGAAATAACATTTGTCAATCTCCAGTCTATCAGCACCTTCTCTACCCTCCACGATTTCCTAAAGACTTTAGACAGGTTACATCATGCCTGTAAGTTCTTTCTATACCTTCAAGATGTGCTTTTTCGGGGTATAGATGCAAGTCCTAGATCCTGTCAGTTTCTTCCCCTTTAAGAATCAGAAGATGATACAGCCAGTCCATGCCAAGTGTGAGCTGAGTACTACAAACTATCATTTTTTGCAAGCCCCAAGCTCCTCTCTGGATGTGACTTTCCTGGTTTTTCTGACCCTGACTTGCCCTGATGCTCTGTAATTGTCCCAGACCTGCTCTTCTCTGCTTTTCTTCACCCTCCTGAACTCCCCACCTACAGCGTCTGTCGTCTCCACCAACTTCAGCAGACCCCCATTCCCCACCCCTTTACTCTTTACTTCTGATTTGGCAATCATTGCTCCTGATTCTGACCTCTCAAACAGCTGGTTCTGGCCCGATCAAGGCTTTTTGTCGTTAAGTCTAGCAGGAGACGGGGGATGGAGTTGACAGTGAATGCTTTTGAAGTGATTACCGTAGGTGTTTTCTTATTTAGTGCATCATGTCCCTCCTCACATTTTTTTTCTGTTTTTTCTGGTTTGTAAAGAGTTCGACTTCATGGAAAAGTCAGTAACAAAAACAAACCAACAAAAAAGTGAAGTAGCTTTCTCCCTTAACTTTATACTTTATTCTAGATGGGTCTGTTAATAGTGTACCAAGCCATGAAATACACAAGCCCAAATGTTCTCTGCTTTCTTATTGCTTATATCCCATTTGAAGGATTGAGAAAGAAGACATATTATGTGCAAAGATAATGAGAGAGAGAAGAGAGAATATTAGCAATAGCATTTTTTTGGTCATTAAAAGTTGTCAACTTTTTCATCTTTAAAAGGCAGGAAAAGCTCTTTGGTCATTTAAAAATTTTTTGCAAATGTCATCTCATTCTCATATTTAGCTTTCCTGGTGTTCTTTTTTAAAAGTCCTTGGCTACTCTTTTATATATTTATCCTTGGTTGTTTTTGTCTTTTCTGCTTATACTTTTTGTGTTTGGATAGATCCAATGCGTAGTTTCTTCTCTTTCACCTTGGGTTTACTAATTCTGCTTTTCACTCTCTTGAAACTAGCCTTCATTCTCTTCCATTCCCTCAGAATCTTTTTTCCCCTCCATCCCATCTAACAGGGCCTAAAATCTCATTCTTTAAGATAAGACAGGAATGTTCCTTGGGCCCTTTCACTTCCTCTAGTGGTGGGACAAGCTTGTATTTTCAGTACAAATTATTGTACTATATATATAGCCATAATATAACTAGATGATAAATGTCAGGAATAGCACCTACTGTTCCTAGTTTCTGTGATAATTTTATCAGCAAAACTGGTCAGATGCTAGCCAATTAGTTTCAAGATGAGCTGTTGTCCTCCCCTTTCTTCAACTGTCTTCAAGACCTTGAAACTCTGCTAGAAAACCATGGCCAAAAATGTCTCGTTATTATCTTCCTAGCAAGTGGTACTTTCATGCCCACTAGCCGCACCTTGTTTTGCTTGCTTGCCTTAAAACTAAGGGAACCTCCCTGGATGTTTGTTTTGTTACTGAAAAAGTCAAATGTAGTGGCTTATTTTATATATAACTTTTGATAGTTTTCACAGCACTTTTACATACATTATCAACTTACACACATTGATCAGAAACTATGGGCATGTTCTTACTCAACTTTTTAAGTGGAAGATGTGGGACTAGAATTTAGGGCTTCTGACTCCTTTTCAGTTGCTTATGTCTTTTCCTCTTGAAGTACCCTCTGTCTACTTAGTGCATTTCTCTTATATACCTAGTTTTTTTTTCCCATTACATATAAAGTAATTACATGTACATTATATTACATGTTAAAAGTAACATTCATTTTTATGAGATTTCTTCCTCTCTACCTCCTTTCCCCCCTCCCCAAGATAGCAAGCAATATGACATAAGTTCTACATGTACCATCATGTTAAACATATTTCCATATTAGTCATGTTGTGAAAGAAGAATAAGAACAAAAGGAAAAAGCCATGAGAAAGAAAAAAACAAAAGAGAAAATAGTGTGCTTCAGTCTGCATTCAGACTCCATAGTTCTTTCTCTGGATGTGGATGGCGTTTTCCATCATGAGTCTTTTGGAATTGTCTTGCACCATTGTATTGCTGAGAAGAGCTAACCTATCATAATTGATTATTGCATAATGTTGCTGTTACTATGTTCTGTGCCTAATTAATTATGTATATTGTCTCTCTTATTAAAATGTAAGCTCCTTGAAGGGAGGGGTTGGGTTTTTTAGCCTTTTTTTTCTAATGCTAGTTTTTAGCATTGCATATATTTTGTTGGCTGAGTTGTTATAGAATGGACATAGAGGATATTTATCATTCTTAATTCAAATATTTATAGTCTCTCTAGCATAAACTTTTAGGGGAGTGGCCTTCAGTAAAGTTTTAATAGGGTTTGTAATAGAGTCTAAAAAAGATCCAGGAAAAGTAGATTTTTTTTAAAAAAATTGGGCCTGTTCTCCTATTTGTGATAAACCTCTTACGATAGGGAGCTTTGCTTTGCTAAACTTTAAGATCTTTAGTTCTCCAAGGATGGAGCTTACAACCTTCTCATATGTAATTCTCTTCCATGTCCTCCTATGAAATTTTCCTCAAGTATATACCAGCTTCTCCAGAGGCTTTCCTCTAGGTCTTTTAAAGCACCTAGTGGATGTTGTCAACGGTAGACCTTCCTGTTCACATTTTCCCTTTTACTCCATGACCCAACCTACCTTCTTTTCTGATTTTTATTTTTCTTTCCTTTTTTTGTGTAAAAATTTAAATGTATGGAGTAAATAGTACTCGTCATTGGGAAGAGATGGATCCTCATTTACTCTAACTCAGCATTATGCACAAAGATTTTTTGAATGGTGCCTTCCCCTCCAGAATAAAACTTAAACAAGTCCTATTTTTGAGTCATTTCTGTAAAATTCCAGTTATTCAGAGGCATATTATGAGCATATCACATCTCATTCCTTATGTAAGATTTGACATAAAAATCAAAACAACAGCAACAATTTTTTATTTGTTCTCTATTAAATAGAAGGAAGAATTCCAAATGAAAGAATATCATTTAAGCCCAGTGACATCATGATTAAAGGCCCTTTCCCTTACCCTCATTTTCCGCCTTTCTTTCTTCAGCAGCATAACCTTGAGGTCAGTTCCTTTGTGGGCCCTTCCGTCGCTATTTGGTAGTTTCACAGGGCCAACCGTTAAGCGTCGGTAAGGTCCACCATGGAAACATATTGAAATTGCCAGGATGTTGCAGTGAATAAGCAATTTTTTTTTTAAGGAGAAAAATAAAGTCAGGCTACAGGTACTAATGGCAGCCCACCAAGAACTCAGGGAAGCATTTTATACAGGATACAGACTGATTCTAACAGCTGTTCCTCAGACCTTACTATATTTAGGCATGAAAAAAATTTAAATCTGGGATGTGTACCTAAGTGGTATATGGTAAACTATTGTTAGGCTTCCAAAGTACATTTTATAAAGATCCAGGGAAAGGGAATTCTTAAATTGATTTTTTAAAAAATACTTATTTTCTAAAGTTCCTTATTAACATCCTAAAAGTTTCATTTTATTAACTTTTAAAATATTGTATAAATGTTTATTTGCTTGCTGTGATAGGGATATATATTCACTTATTCATTCAAAAATCAAGTGTTAACCTTATGCTGTGTGCTTTGTGGTGGATAGTAGAAAGAGTAAGAAAATATGCTAGATAAAGCAGATGGATATAGTGTCCCAAAAGTCTTAGTGCAGCTTCAAGCTATTAAAAGTTTTAAACTGCATCACTGAGACTTTTGGGACACCCTGTATTACCCATAGTAGACGGTAAGTACAGAAGAGAAATATAAACTGCTCAGAGATAGACTGAGGGAGAAACAATGGGATCGGGTAGTGGTGGAGGGGATCGGAGCATCACTGAATATTTTTGTACTTGGAGAAATTTCCACGTACCACATTGCTGTTTCTCTTTCTCAGTCCTCTATTCCCAGTCTACCATCTCCTGGGAGTGTCTAAGTCCTAGCCATGGGAAAACAAGAAACCTTGTAGTCTTAACTGTACCTAGAATATTATTTATTCAAGAGTTTTTGGGTTGGGTTTGGTTTTTTTTTTAATGCTCTTACATTTAGTTCAAAATGAAAGCCTTCTTGGACAGTCAAATGTATTTTTAAAACATGTTTTTGAAAGCAATATTCTTTTATATCACTAAACTCTTCTAAGTATTTGAGTGTAAAAATAAACTCTAGAGACAGCCCCATTTCTAGATTCACAGCAGTGTGACAGGGTTTGTGTGTTTAGTATGCAGTGGGTAGCATTCTTGTATAAATTCATTATGTATTCATCACATTCTGCCCAATTATCAGCTCTGGGGGTTGATGAGCAGAACAGGTGTACACCAAAGGAAAATTCATTTTCCTTTTGTAGCTTCCAATATGTTCCTTAATACGCTAAAATATTGGAGGGTACCTTTAAATTAGCAAATAAATAGTGACAGACTACATTCACTTAGGCATTTCCAGAATACAGAGAGAGGGTGGAGTGTTGGGACGGAGAAATTAAGGTAACTAAACTGTTTTCTTTTCTTTTCCATATGTCCAATATATGGCTACTCTTCTTATCCTAGAAGGACAAATTGATGAGATAAGTCACATGTGCCCAAAATTATAATCTCTATCTTTTAATGGGAGGGCTTTAATGACTCAGGGACAGATGTTAGAAAATCTTTTGTGTGTCCTGTAAGGAAAAATGTGATGATGGCACAGATGAAAATAATTTTAGTCAGAAAAAAAGACATCAGTTATTTTAGAGGGAAAAGTAAAGGAATTAAAAAAATATTAATGAGAATGGAAGAAGTCTATATTTTTTCCCCTCCCCTTCATTTGTAAATTGAGGTAGCAGAGAATTTAGGATAAAATTAAAAAAAAAAACAACATACTATCCAGCTTGGTAATTTGCTACTAGAGAAACAGGTATTTCTATCATGGCATATGCATTTATTTAAGCTTTTATAGGTAGCATTTTAAGATATTTGTTCTGAATTTTCCAAATTCAGGGTAAATATGGCACAATGAAAAGGATATTAGAAGAATTTAGGGCGACTAGGTTCCATTTCTGCAACTGTTAACTGAATGAGAAACTTGAAGCTAGTCACTTAAATTTTGTCATCATTTTCTTAACATTTGGTAGGCCAGCTGAGCTGTCGAGTCCCTTTCATCTCTAAAATCATATGAAATGTGGTAATTTAGTTCATAAATTAATGGGGGAAAAAAGATACAAAAAACCTCCAATATTTGCCACATTGATTTTCAGCAAAATAAGCCCTAAGGATCCAGGTTGAAAAATAAGTATTCTCTCTACTCCCGGATTTTAAATAAATATCATTTATGACCAATTTTCTAATAAGAGATAAGATAGATTTATGTGCCTCAATGAACAGGCTGTATGGTTGCTTAAATATTTTTTAAAATTTCTGTATTGAAAGTAGAAGTCATAAAGTGTATGTGAAGTGTCTAAGGGCTTTCAGTCAACACTTGAACTAATGATTTGTTTTAAATTTTTTAATTCTTGGCACACAAAAATGCTTTGTTTCTTGTGATGGTGGTTTGTTTTTTTTTTTTTAAAGATTAGCAGCAGTTTGGAAACAAAGATCAAACACAAGTTGTTCCAACAAAAATACAACAGTTTTGATGTCCTAATAGCCCAGAATGTGGATAGTGGCTAAATAATCCACGAGAGTCAGCCCAGGAAGAAAAACTTGCTAATTTGCTGAACGCTTATGGTTGGATGATAGTTCTTAGCGGGACGGATGTACCTGTGATATATGCCTTTAATTTTATGTACAAAATATTCTGCCTTGTTGCAGTTACATTCTTATATGGGTATTCACTATTACTTGCTCTCTAGAATTGTTCAATTCTTTCTGCAAGCTTTAATTCTTTGTTACCTACTCAAAATGGTACCACAGAGGCCTGAATAAATTAATTAATGTACATGTGGAAAGTGAGCAAATTATTTCCATCTTCCCAGCAGTATCATACTCTGTGGTTATTGCTGCTACAGGTAATCCTTACCTATGTGACCTTTGTAAAAATGATTGCAGTAAGTGCATTTAAAAAGCATTGGTGGCGTGGTGTATGTAGTGTATGTATGGTCTGAGTGAAAAGAGCATTAGTTTGGGAGTCCGGAAACCTAGGTAATTATCATGCCTCAGCCCCCTAACGAGAGGTATGACCTTGAAAAGGGAACTTCAGACCTTTTATCTTCAGTGCCTTCATCTGTAAAATTAGAGTGGCAGATTAGATCCGTAGTTGAACTGAAGTTACTTTCACTCCTATATTCTAGGATCCTATTGCATTTTTCTATGAGCAGGTAATTTTCATGTGGGAGCTGAGATGTTGATTCGTTTGTTGTGGTCTCAGTGAAACTGAACTGCTATGCTATAGGAGACACTATTAGAAACTCTTTGAGTTCCTAACCTAGTTCAAATCTGTTCCCTTGTGTACTCCTGTATCAGCAAGCACCCTAGCATACCCAGGGTGGCTGCTAGCACAGGTTCTTAGATCTGCTTTTCTAAAGGAAAGCAACTCAAAATGGGTTAACAATCTTACTTTGATCTATCAAACATATATAATTTACCTCGTTCAGGGGAAAAAGTCAGCACCCTGAACTTCAGAGAATACAAACACAAGTTACAAGCAGACAAACAAATCAGCAGATGGGCTCCCAACCATCTGACCATTACATCAGTTACCTATTCAGTTACCAGAGAGGGAAGCACCAACATCTGGGTTTTTCAAAGCCGGGGGGCTCAACGGCTTCCCAGAGTGTTGTCTGGCCAAATCACACAACTCTTCTCAAAGTGAGCCCCAAAGCAAAACCTCATATCAGGGTATATATAGCCTTCTCCTGGCTTGGAGAATGTCACAGCCCTCTTGACCCACTGCCCAATCACAAAGTAATAAGGCGTGGGCATTCCCGAAATACAAGCCTCCCGCCACAGGCTCCACCACATTCAGCCTGTTAGGGGGCAGAGTATACTTTCAAATCAGAGAGGGTTCTCAGAGTCACTTAAGCCACTTAAGCAAAGGGCATCGGGGCAGGGAAGATCTTCAGATTCCCATAACCACTGCTAGGGAATATAAATTGCCTACCTTACTCAGAGGAATGTTCTAGGAACTAACCGATCATTGTAACAACTTTGAAAATAAAAAAGTAAAATTGTTGTTGTTTTTGTCAAGTCATGTTCTACTCTTCGTGACTCTAGATGCAAAATAACCTATAAAATAATTAACCAGCCACCAAATAATCATACTGGACAACTAGGTGACTCAGTGGATAGAGTGCCAGGCCTGGACTCAGTAAGACTCATCTTCCTAAATTCAAATCTGACCTCAGACACCTACTAACTGTGTGACCCTGGGTGAGTCACCTGACCCAATTTATCTCAGTCTCCTCTTCTGTGAAAAGGAGCTGGAGAAGGAAATGGCAAACTACTTCAGTGTCTGCCAAGAAAACCCCAAATGGGGAAGAGTAGGAAATGACTGAACAACAACAGATAAACCTAAAATATTTTAAGGTATGTTTACATACACATTTAACAGATGCTTTTGGTAAAAGGACTTTTTTTTTTTTACTTTGTACTCCTAATTGTGAAGGACTTTTTTTTGCTCTGTACTCCCAGTTGAGCATGGAAAAATATTGGAAAGAACACCTTCCTTTTTTTCTTTATCTTTCATTTATCTTTTTTTCTAACTTTTTTCCTGACATCCTGATTTTCTTTCTGACTTTTCTGATTCTCTGTCTCTGTCCGTCTCCCACACAAGTACATGCACATATACACACTTCCAGCTCTGAGGGTTTTTTTGGGTACATATGTCACTCTGGCACTCTGACTGTTGTTGGGATGCTTCTCCCTTCCTTCCTTCCTTCCATCTCTCTGGGAGCATTATACTACCATTTCCCTCCCAGTCAGTGTCACACCGAGAAGTCAGCCAGCCTCTGCCGGGTGGTCAGGTCGGGAACCTCCACCTCATTGTGCAGCTTATTCTCCTTTTCTCCCTCCTAGCTCTGGACGTGGCTAGAAGAGTTACAGAAGGAGCTGCTGGACGATGTTTACGCGGAGTCAGTAGAGGCCGTTCAGGACTTGATCAAGCGCTTTGGTCAACAGCAGCAGACCACCCTGCAGGTCACCGTCAATGTGATCAAGGAGGGGGAAGATCTCATCCAGCAGCTGAGGTGAGTTCCTTGTTTGCCCGTTTCATTTCCTAAGCCATAGATCATGAAATCCTGGCAGCATATTTCCTTTTGTATAGTCACTGGCTATTATCCTCAACCCACCTGGAGAAATAGCAAGCACCACCAACAGTGTTATCTTTGCAGACAAGATAATGAAGAATTTCATGTTTTCCCCCTCTCTTCTTGATCTCCACTTCACAGTTTCTTTCTCTTATTTTCCTCTCCCTCTCATATATGTATATTTGGTCCTATCATCCCTCTCACAACACTGCCCTTATATAGGACCCAGAATATTTTTCATCTTTTTTCTAACACTTTTACCTCTCATATCTTTTTTATAATACCTACCCTTTTTAAATGTAAAACTTGGAACTATATTTTACGTATATTTTCACCTAAATGTACTTAGAACTTTTCTGTCAAGGGATAGATAGTATAAATTTCCTTGATCAGGTATAAGAAATATCCATCTTTTCATCATAGCCTCTTATCACTCAGACTGAGGCAATAGTCAGGTCTTAAGTCAACCATATGTCAAGTGTCATGCTTATTAAAATCACAGGGTGGTTTTTTTTCCCTTTTGCTGCGGCAAATTAAATTCCCACTCTTAGACCAAGCACAATGTAAAAAAAAAATTCGTCCTCTGGATTTCATTCATTGGATTCGCTTCTTTACAAGGTGATTGCTAAGTTTATAAGAGAGTATTTTCTCCCCAGAATGTTTAAGTAAAAAGTATTTCTGTGCACATAGTATGTATTTAAGACTTGTTTCATTTCTTTATTGATTGATTAATCTCTCCCAAGCAATTTAAACCTTACATTAAAGAAAGTGTATTTGAGTATATAGCTTTATTCCTATTAAGAGAAAAGGGGGTAAGAAATTAAATTTATGTTTGAATAATTAAATTGAATTACTAGAATCACTACAAGAACCAAAACTAGAAAATTAAAGCCTGATATTGTGACAGGATTGCTCAAGAACAGAAGCTGAACTTTGTTGTTGAAGAGAGCAAGCTTACTATATGTGCTAAGACAAGAAGTCCAACTTCCTGCTAGCTTGCTTCTCACTGTGATTTTTAGTTGCCGGATCTGGTCCTGTGCTCCTAACAATGTAGGACTTTCTCACTCAATTCCTGTTTGTCTTTTTTAAAATCCTCATTTCCCTCATCTGCTCTTTACCAGGGATTCTGCCATCTCCAGTAACAAGACCCCTCACAACAGCTCCATCAATCATATTGAGACAGTCTTGCAGCAGCTGGATGAGGCCCAGTCTCAGATGGAGGAACTTTTTCAGGAGCGAAAGATCAAACTTGAACTCTTCCTGCAATTGCGCATTTTTGAAAGGGATGCCATAGATGTGAGTAGTTTGGTTTTCTGTTGTTTCGGTTTTGTTTCCTTTCCCCTCAGGAGTTCTTTGCTTGCTGGGAAAAATGCATATTCTCAGGAAGATGCCAAAATGCGAGTGAATACCTAATCTTTTTTCTGTCATGCATTGTTTGAATGAATCCCTGTTACTCATCTCCTCTTGAGCCTTCAGAGGTGAGATGGTACAGATAAGATCCCACACATGCTAAGCTTGAGTTCCTAAGGCCATCCCTGAGAGGTTAAGGGACATTCCCAGAAGTTCTTGACCATACTGCTTTTTGAAAGACATGAGTAAGAAAGAAAAATACGAATAGATGGGAATATCTACTAGAATTACCTCCAGAGGAAGGGCAGTTGGTTAAAGAAAAGAGAAAAGAAATAAAAGGGACTTTTTTTTCCTTTAAAAAAAAAAGCTTAGAATAAGCTGGACTATAATACAGTACTCCTGTCTCTAAATGACCAGTAGAATGAAATGAGCAGAAATAGAGAAGGGAAATTGAGGTAATAATACTTTTTCAGAAAATAATCTGAAGTAAAAATCTGGACTGGTGAAAATAGTATATTAGGTAATAGGGAGGTCCTTTTTTTTAATCTATAGAGATCTAACTTTATATGCAGTTGCTACCTAGAAATGGATCACTGTATCTTCTGTTAGAATAGAGAAAAAGGAATACAGGATCTCTTATCAAAATAAGAGGGTGGTTGTTCATTCTGTGTCAGGAGAAATGTCTTCTTTCTTTTTCAACTGGAGAGGTGCAAGCAGGAGTCAGTATATTTTGGTGAGCCTAGATTGAAGCTGACTATGAATAATGATGAAAGGGATGGAAACTCCCTTAAGACTAAATTGAAGCAGTGTTTCCGAGGAAAGTAAACCCCAAACAGCTAATAGGCAGTGACTGAATGCCTCATCCTGCTGCGGATTCTAACCCTCCTGTGAAGTGTTTTCAAGAAACCAAGGCCTTTGTAGTGGTTTCTAAAATTTATAGAATGATCTGCTTAACAACAGTAATGGTGATATCTTTTACTTAGGTAATACGTTGACAATTACAAAATATTTTTCACGTATTATTTCATTTGGTCCTTCCTCACAAAAACCTCATTAGTTGTCAGTCAAAAAGCATTTATTATGAAGTACATACATGCCAAGCACTGTACAAAAAGAAAGGCAAAAATCATCCCTGTCCTCAAGGAGCTCTTTTTCTAAAGAACTTCAGGTATCATTCGCTTTTCACTAGTGAGGAAACTGATATTCAGAAAGTTTAAGTGATTTATCTGTGGTCACACAACTAGTGGCAGAGGTGAGATTTGAACCCAGATGTTTTCTTGATTTGGTATCTGTCATTCTTAACACCATATCCCAATACCTGTCTCTTATTAAGTTCACCTGTAGTAAGTTCACCTCTAGTAAAATTTCTTATTTGACACTTAAACCTGACACCATCATTTACATACCAAATCATCAGTGGAGATTGGCAGGGTTTTGTTTTGGGGTTTTTTTTTTGGTTGTTTTTTTTTTGATGGTCTCAGTAATTCATTGCTAGTGGGTTTCCATCTTGGCTTAGGAAAATGGATTTTTTTCCTCCAGGCTTTGTGATTTTTTTCCTCATCTGCAGCCATCACCAAAGCTCTTAACTGTGAAGGCTGTTTTTGTTAGGCAATGTGGACACCTGCCTGTTCAGAACTGGAGTCGAGTCTCTCATGAGCGTTTTGATGATGCATTTAAAAATCTCTTTCAAGCCACTAGGAGAAACTTTGCTTTAAAAGTCAATCTTTGCTCTAAGTTTTTAAAAAGCAAATTAAAAAATCCTAATGCAGCTTGTAAAATACACTAAAGCTCTCTGAAAAATCTAATGTTGACTGAAACTTGGCTACAGATAAATGAATGATTTTTGGTGACACTGTGAAAGCCACATCAGTGAGAGGGTCCCATGTCTGAATGGGCACGGGGGCTCCATAGAGAAGTGCTGGGTAAACAAACAAGCAAAAAAAAACCCAAATAATTCCTGTTTTCTTTTCTAATCTTTACTTCAAAGAGGTGTTTTGTTCTGTTTTGTTTAAATCTGTTGTTTTTGGTTGGGCATGTCACTTGAGGAGTAAAACATAGACACCATTGGAAATTTCTAAGTACTGTCATTTTGATATTTGAAAAAATCATCTCTTGTTTAAGCTGTTGCAACTCAAAATGAGAAAATATTTCATTTTTTTTTCATTGGGAAAGGGTCGGTTTCTGGCAGAAAAGTGTTTTTGGAAGGTGAATCAGAAATTCTGCTGCTTTATCACTGTGGTCCAGTGGAGAGAGTATTGAACTTATTGTTAGAGGGCTTGAGTTCAAATCCTGTCTCCTGAACTTGCTGCCTTGGGCAAGTCATTAGACTCTCTTGGCCACAGTGTTCTTAACCTGTAAACAAAGGGAGTCGTACTGTTAGTAGTACTGTACTGTAGTCCTTACAAACTCCAGATTTGTGATGCTTTTATTAGTAAATAGGTATACCTCCATTCCTTTGGCATAAAATTACAGATATCTTAAAATCAGTACACCACATCAGTGTTAAAACTCTACTGTAATTTTATAAAACTAAATATAAAACCTAAAATTTGAGTGAAATTAAAACAAAGGCTAAGACAGAAATCATGCAATAAGATTTTAGGCTTTAATTATCTTAGATCTCTTGTTCTGTTTTTGTCTTTGTTTTGTTTTAATTCAGGTAGCAGAATAGATTGCTGGAATTAGAAAAAGCTGAAGTTTGAATCCTGCCTCAGACACTTACTTGTTATGTGACCCTTGACTAATCATTTCCTCTTTGTTTCTTCATCTGTAAAATGCTGTCCTTTCAGATGCCTCTCTGATCCAGATCTGTGATCCTGTGATTTTAGAGCTAGAAAGGACTTCATTGTCATCATTGCTGTTCCATTGTTTTGGCTCTTTGTGATCCCGTTTGGGGTTTTCTTGGCAAAGATACCACAGTGGTCTGCCTTTTCCTTCTCTAGCTCCATTTTATAGATGAGGACCTTGAGGCAAAGAGGGTTAAGTGACTTGCCCAAGGTCACACTGTTAGTATCTGAAGCCAAATTTGAATTTTATACACTGTGCCACCTAACTGCCTATAGGAAGGACTTCGAAGTCATATGCCATGTAATACAGAACTCTCATTTAAAGGGAAAAAAAATGAAGTCCATAGGTTACATGACTTGTTCAACATATTTATATATAGAAGAAGCACAGTCAGCATTTGAACCCTCTTACCACCAGCCAGCATTCTTGCTATGGCACCATGCTTGTGTGCCTCTTCTTAAAGACACAAGCAGCAGGAACACTTGAGAAAGCTAGTGTGAAGTTTGGGGTTTTCTGACTTCTCACTTGTCTGCTTTGATTTTTTCTTAGATCTGATGAAATTCACCTCAGTAGAGTCCAAGCTCCATGAGGGATGAGATGGGTTTTTGTTGGTTTTTCATTTATGTCCTCATATCTCCATTGACCAACAGAATGATGGCAATTGATAAATATTTATTGAATTCAATTTCTTTGAATAGGCATGCCCCTTGGAAGCAGAGTATTCTATGCTTGTTAGAAATTGGATCACAGCATCTCTATTTTCTTTTTACTCCGTGTATATGTGTGTGTATGTGTGTGTGTGTGTGTATATATATACATATATATACACATATATATGTATATACATACATGTATACATATTTACATACATACATACATACATACATACACACACACACATATAGATAGATAGATGCATATATGTTCCATTTGGGATGGCGACCACCTTTTAAAAATTGTCAGATTAGGATTTTTATAGCCTTTTCTTACTCTTGTTTTTTCAGCTTTGCTAAATATTGTTATGTTCCTCATGGCCCTACTATGTCACTTTTTTTCTTGAAGGGGGGAAGGCAAGGCAATTGGGGTTAAATGACTTGCCCGAGGTCACACAACTAGTGAGGTATCAAGTGTCTGAGGCCAGATTTCAACTCAGGTCCTCCTGACTCAAGGGCCAATGCTCTATTCACTGTACCACCTAATTGCTTCTGTGTCGCTTTTTAAAAAGAAAGGTTTTAATCTAAACTGGCATAATCATTGCAATAGCATGGAAACAATGCAAAGATCACTGGCTTTCAAAATCTAAGGACCTGGATTCACAGACTGCCTCTATTCTACTCTGTATGACCTTGGGCATCTTTCCTTTTATTTTTTCTGTAAGAATGAGGGAGGTTAGACTACATGGTCTCTGAATTCCTGTCTAGCTCAAGAACTATCAGAGTTTGCTTGTGAAAAATTATTAAAGAAAGCTGAATTATATGGAAATTCAGGAAGAAGGAACTTAGAACTCATCACTAATTGTGTGAGTGGGTAAGGTGTTCTGAAACTTCATTTTGGTTTGCTAGTATGCTTTGGAGAAAGCTAGGGTGACTATAAATGCAAATTCTGACCGCTGGTATTCACAGACAACTTCTCAGGCATATTTGTGAATAATCACAGTAAAGGATGATGATGGTGGTAGGTTGAAATATGAATTTTTCCATAAAATTCTTAAATTTTAAAAAATATATCTTATTTAAACTTTCTTTTATGAAAAATCAGTATCCAAAAATCTTCCCCCTTTTTGAGTTTTGTTGTCTCAGTGGGTTTCTTTGTTTGCTTCTACTTGGTAATAACCATGAGTTCATGATAAACACTGTGGCATCATTTTCCATGTTTATCCATTATCATGGCTACCTCCAGGGGTTTTCTGTGCCCAGTGGACATGTTCAGTTAATGTCTTGTTCATTGTGTTCAGCTTTGCCAGTTTAATACCTACTCCTCAAGGGCTATTTAAGAATGGGACTATCTCCTTGTAAATTTTTTCTAAATTCAGTAGGTCTGCCAGCCCTACTGACCCAAAGCTCACCCTGTAACAAAAAGCTTTTAAAAAAAGTCAACTATATAGAAAGGGATTGTGGTAATGATTATTTTTTTACGTTCTTCTGGTTAGCCTTTGGTTTGTGTCTGGTTTGTGGTTTTCTAAATATACTGCTTTTACATATTTTACAAACACACACACTCAAATACCAGTACTGTACAAAAGAAATCTTAATAAACAATGAGAGAGGAACGATTGGTAATATAGGAGTGGTATTCTTGGCAGCCAAGAGGAACGGGGGATAGAATTTGCTGAGTCTGGAGTCAGGAAGGTTTGAGTTCAAATTGAACCTCGGGTACTCATTAGCTCTCTGATCCCATTAAAACACAACTTCTATTTGCCTCAGTTTCCTCAACTGTACAAAGGAGGTAATAATAGTTCCCACCCTGCAGGGTTGTTGAGATGATCAAAAGAGATACTGTCTATAAAGAACTTATAATTCTGGCAAATAGTAGGTGCTTAAAAATGCTCCCCCCTCTACTCTGTAAACCCTCTAAAGTTTCAAAACAAAACATACCATTCCCAAACTTTTTCAGGCTCACTTTATCAATCCCTATGTGGACGAGCATTAGGATTTACAAATGCTGTTTTACTGTTCTGATTTGTATTAGCAAGAACATGCAGGAAAGAATGGGAAATTGAAAAATATTCCTCCGACAATGGGTTTTTTCATGTCTTTTGAGTTTTGTCATTTCCAAAGATCTGCTTTTGGCACATTTATGTTTGTCCCGTTGTTCAGATGGCTTTTTTTTCTCCTCCATCAGATCATCTCAGACCTTGAATCTTGGAATGATGAGCTTTCCCAGCAGATGAACGACTTTGACACTGAAGATCTCACCATAGCAGAACAGCGGCTCCAGCACCACGCGGACAAAGCACTCACCATGAATAATTTGACCTTTGATGTAATCCACCAAGGACAAGATCTGCTGCAGTATGTCAATGAAGTACAAGCCTCTGGTGAGATAGAGTCAGGTGTTTTGCTGTTATTGTCCTCATGTTATATCATACTGAAGTTTCTGCATGTCACTATATGGATTCGTTGAGTCTGTTTTAATGGGATAGCTAAAAGTTCCTTGTAATGTCTTGTACGGGATGGGGAATCTGTGGCCTTGAGGCCACATGTGCCCTTCTAGGTCCTTGGCCTTTTGACTGAGTCTTAAGTTTTACCAAACAGATCCTTTTATTAAGGAGATTTGTTCTATGAAGTTCGTATTCAGGCCGTCCTTGAGGACGTAGAGGGCCACAGGTTCTCCACCCCTGCTCTAGTAGAACTCAAATACAGATATCTGCTTGGATTTTTAAAGTGAAACATTTCCCATTTTTCGTATTAATCAAATTTATAGTTATAGATATTAAACTAACCCTTAAATTCTTAGGAACCATTCAGAACTCTAAGAAGTACATCCTAATGCCATGAAATGAGAACACTGCAAGAATATTTGACATAGTTCAGCCTCAGAATGTGACCTCATCCTTAGGATTGTTTTTGTATTTCAAGTTCTTAATTTATTTAGTTTTCATTTAATTTTTTTTCACCAGTAGATGTCACTGTAGGCAATAGAAAATGTCCAGCTAATATTTTACAATATGTGGAACTGTTTTCGCCTGCTTAAAAGCATGAAACCTACTGCATTGTTTTATATTATCTAGTCTAATGCAACGCTAATTGAAATGCAAGCTGGACATGCGAAAGAGACAAAGTTTCATTGACTTGGAAAGGATATAAAGTCTCCCTACTTACTCATCTGCAGAGATGGCCCAGAAAGTTAAGTTGTAAGAACTGAGTTCAACTTAGCCATGCAGTCACCTTTTGATTATGTAACAGAGGATTCCTAAGTTCTTGAAAACTCTGATTGGTTTTAAAATAACAGATGCTTGTTTAAAAAAACCAGATGCATAGTCAAACACAGATTCAGATACCTATATGTATAGATATGTACACATTGCGCCAGTCACTAAAATCTTGGTCCAGTTCTTAATAATCAGGGCCCTTGCTTTGCAGCGGAGGCGAATAGGGCCAGTAGTGATTCTCAAAATGGATAATCTGTTTACAAATGTATTGGGAAGTTTAAGAAAATGGGTTGAATTCCAGCTTCTCTGGTGATTGTTTTCAGGTGTTGAGTTGCTCTGTGATAGAGATGTGGACATGGCCACACGGGTCCAGGACTTACTGGAATTTCTTCATGAAAAGCAGCAGGAGTTGGACTTGGCGGCAGAGCAGCATCGGAAACACTTGGAGCAGTGTGTACAGCTGCGCCACCTGCAGGCAGAAGTTAAACAGGTACCTCAGGACATAATGCAGGGGTGCCCTCACCCTCAAGAAAACCAGCCAAGGAGTAGGAAGTGGTGTTAGAGGAATACCTTGCATTTCTGTCGTGTAGCTAAAAAAGTACTTTTAGAGACATTTCCTTTTTTAATCAAACCCCTATTTATGAATGCTCAGCTGATAAACTTCTCTTGCACAATCTAGCTTTTAGCCCTGGTACTCCTCTTTATTCCCCACCACTATCCCATGTCTCCTGCCTTTTTCCCTTTATCTTGTGCAAGTAGAGAGATGTCAAGAGTTGTACTTTCTCAGGCATTCTAGAAAATTAATACATTTCTGATTCATGGAACATCTACCTTTTTCATGGTCCTCTTGGAGAACAAGGGTCAACCAGCAACCATGTTCCCATTCTCTGGGGCCCTACTCCCACCAAAAAGTCTCAATGTGCTGCTTTTACTTCTACTTCCTCCTTACCTTTTTACTTTTTGACCCTAATAAAATAATGCCCGCTATATAATTTTTTAAATTAACTTTTGTGTTTATTTTTGGTTTACAGCATTCATTTCCATGAGATTTTGAGTTATACATTTTCTCCCCATCTTTCCCCCAGCCACCACCCCAAAACAGTGATCCCACTGAATACCCCTCCCCCAATCTGCTCTCTCCTATATCCTCCCCCATTCCCCCTCTGACTTTCTGGTAGGACCGCTATATAATTTTTGAGATAATATATTAGATATTTGGCTGCTCCTTCTTAACTGGGAAATGCTTTATAACTTGGCAAGCCACTACAGGTAGCAGCATCTGAGAGGAGTGTGACGTTGGAAACCTCCTCCTGAGTCTGCTTTGTTATTTGTACTTTGTACCTAAAAAACCTAAGTATGTTCCTTCCTGGTGGTACTACTGTGATTTCATGCCAAATTTACTGCCACGAACCTGGACAAGATAACAGGCTATGTGAGGCTGTGCTTTTCCTCTTGTCTTGGTGCCTGTAATGCCATCAGAGGTGGAGCAGCCTAGGAAAATTAAATTTAAACATGTAAAAAGGTTCATTTTTTACGGAATGGGAAGCCATGTGTACTTGACACATTAGCTTTTAGGTTTTGTTTAATGGTCAGTGGAATACCCAGATAAACGAAAATATCCTAGCATGCTAGAGGGAAGGATGGGCTCTCATTTGAGATGTGTTCATAGGTATTACGGAAGGTGAGAGTGAGAAGAGATCTCAGAGGTCCTCTAATCCAGTCCCCTCATCTCTTCATTTTACAGATGAGGAAACTGAGGTCCAAAAAGCTGAAGTGAAACAGTAACTGTTAGAAACAGGACTTGAGGCCAGGCCTCCTAGTACTTTTTCCATTACACACTGATAAATGTTTAAAAACCCTCTAGCTAAAGAAGCATGACCCACTTTTTAATTTAATTTACATTAATAACATTTTTTCAATAACTTTCTTAAGTCAAGACAATCAACAAAACAATCATTCAAGCCCTGATTTGTGGATTTGCCAATTCCCTAGGTATAAAAATTTAACAGTTGGTTCTCTTGAGCAGGTATAAGCTGGTTCCAGCACACCCTTGATTATATCACATTTTTCCCCCACGTTGAAGCCTCAAGTTATATATTTGATAAATCTAGATCCTCTATGTGGTATGTAGACTACTGAATTGGATTACACTAATCCTAATTGAGTTGTCCTAGCTTGGTTTTTTTTAAGAGCAACTAATGTAAGATTTTCTTTTTTTTCTTAGCAGAAACTTCAGATCACTTATTTGTTGTTTTTTTTTTTTAACTTCGCATTTCTGGTCCAACTTCTTTAAAAAAACTTGTTTTATAGATATCTTTTATTTTTTACATTGTCTGAATTTCCCCCTGTCCCAAAGAGCCATCCAAAATAACAAAGCATTTTTTTAAATAAAAAGGATTAAAAAAATCAAAACTCTTCAATTCATCAAGAAAACAAACAAAACAAAACTGACAATGTGCTGTATTTCTCACTCATAGGCATTCTCTTTAAAAAAAACCTCTCTACAAAGAAGTAAGGGGAAGTTTCTTCTCATAGTTCTTTTTTCTTTCATTATGTTTTTGCAACATTTCATTTTCTTTTCTTTCTCTTCTCCTTTTCATTTATATGACTGAATCGTTTTGTATATTGTTTTCTTGGCTCTGTTTACTTCACTTTGTATCAGTTCCTGTTAGTCTTCCCATGCTTCTTTATAGTCACCACATTCGTCATGACTTCCTGGCACCATCACCTTTCCTTAAAGTTGTGTGCCACAATTTTTGAAGCCATGGATTAGCTTCTTATTTTGAGTTATGCAAGAGAAAGAGACTTCAGAGTCCTGACGATAAGTTGGATCAGCTCCAAGTAATGATATTACAGGTTGAGTTGTCTCCTGCTTCATATACGACTTTATGTGACATTTTGTTATTTATTTAAAAAAAAATAGACTCGAATTTAACAATAAATTATTTGAAGTCATTTACATTTTGAATGCTGTATTTATCACAGGTTCATTAAGGCTGAAGGGATATAGAAAATGCACCTTCATTACCAGATAAAGTTTTTAATTTTAGGTCTTAAAAGCAATTTCACATTAATTTAACCAATGGACTCCATAAGTAACCACTCCCACCATTTCCCACTTGCTGCTACTAACACCCCTGACGGAATGGTAGGTAAGAGTAGTAGTGCTTCTAAAGAGACCTCAGTGAAGGCTACAATGACAGCTACAATAAGTATACCTATAATGTGTCAAAAATCAACATTAAGGCACAAAAACCAAACAGCCTTTAGAACTCTTTCTGGAAATGGTGATCCATAGACCACATGTTAAGAATCAGCCGTGTAGATAATCGAGTTTGCTGTTTCAGGTGCTGGGTTGGATCCGCAATGGAGAATCCATGTTAAATGCTGGACTCATCACAGCCAGCTCATTGCAAGAGGCTGAACAGCTGCAACGAGAACACGAGCAATTCCAGCACGCCATAGAGGTAAGAATTCTTGGACGCCATTTATCAAATTAGCCAATATCCTTTTGCCGTTGCATAGCTTATTCCTAGTTAGTTTTGTTCTACAAGATGAAGTAAGTCATGTCAGTTGAAAAAAACAGAAGCCATAAAGATTTTTTGTGATTTCTGAAGATCTGTACCTATAAAAGAGGACCAAAGTAATGGCCGTGAGCTTGTCGGTTATTTACTCTATGGTGTCCTGGGAGCCACGAGAATGAAATTAGAGGCCCTCGTCTTCCTGTGACTCACATTAGTCGGCGCCTTTTACAGGTCTTGTGGACTGTCGCTTTTTATCAGTTAAACTTAATAGCATAAAGTCATACTGACATTTAGGTTTACAGTCCTTTCAATTTATACACGTTACTTAAACCTACGAGTTTTAAAAATATATATATGTAAGCTCATTTCAGTTAAAATCTCTTTTCCAAAAAACCAGTTATCCCAGTTCACTTAAGTAATAACCAGTGCAACAAAACTGCAGTAAAACAAGTCATTTGTATTAGTTTCACATAAAATTAACTTTTTTCACTAACCAGCCGACAGAGCAGTTCTAAAAAATGTTGGTTGGAATCTGTAATTTCACTGGCTGTTGGGGAACTTATGGGGTGGAAACTCCTTCCGCAGACGTGGACCAGCAGCTCATAAGTAACTTGGGCTTTGAGAGTTATCTGGCTGAAGGATTCTTGACACCTGTTCCAAAGCTTTTCATGTTTCTGTTGCTGGTTTAGAGGGAAAAAAGAATCCTTTCTCCTCCTGAAATGGAATCGTTTTACTATCCTTTCTTTTGCTGATGTAAGCTTCATGCTGATGCTCTCTGGTCCATCCATTGGTAGTATCAGGTATACATTATACTCACCAAGGAGATCACAGAATACATTTTTGCTACAAGGGAAAGAAATGCTGGCAGTAGTCCTGGGGAAAGGCACAGACCTGTATGAATTAGTTGAATCTACTACAAATTCAAATAAAATTTCCAAAAGAGTTTACTTAAGATGTTTTGTAGTTTTTTTTTCTCTATTCAAGCCCCCAACACTATTCCTGGCTCCTTGGTTTTTCTGAGATTACCACCTTCCATTATGAGTTCCCTCAATTTATTTTGTCCACACCTTGGCCTTTTATGTTTATTATCCATCAGTCCCACTTTTTTGTGTGACCTTGGTCAAGTCACTAGAGCACCTCTCACTGCTCTGGGCAACAACAGAAGTTACAGAGGTGGTACAATTCTGTATTGGGAGAAGAAGTTCCTTCTTAGGAGCTCCAACAAAATCACAGATCTCTTTCCTATGCTGCCCCTAGCTCTTCACAATCTTCCATTGACATTTCAGACTTAAAAGGATAAACAAATAGGAATTCTGAGTTCTTTTGTTTTATTTTTAATTTGGAATTTTAAAAGATAAATTTAGAGTGAAGCCCCCCCCAAAGACCACTATTTATTCTGGACTTTAAATTAAAGTTTCATATTTGTCTTTTTTTAAAATAATATACAGCATTTTCACTTAAAATAATTAAAATTAAGATCCATGCTTCAGTCACTTTTCCTTCACCTTACCCATTATACATTGAAGGCCAGCATGGAAATGAGATTAAAGAATAAGCAAATTGGAACATGTATGTTGCTATTGGAAATAATGCCTCTATCTCCCAAACTCCTTTCCTAGTTTTTTCTAAAGTCTCTAAAACACCAAAAAGCAAGAACACTTTCTACTGAACTTCCATCAATTTATTTTAAAAAGAATTCTAATCAATATTGACCGTATCGGGGCTTTGCCCTCAGAGAAAGAATTAGCCTTTCATAATTGCATTCATTTAGAAGATGGACAGCAACAAAGTAGTCAGAGCCTATGTCAACCCTTTTCCTATACATGAGCAATATCCCTTGTTGGTAAGTGGTTTCATTCTTTTTTTTCCCTTCTTTTTCTTAACCAGAAGACACATCAGAGTGCCCTGCAGGTACAACAGAAGGCCGAGGCTATGCTTCAAGCCAACCACTATGACATGGACATGATCAGGGACTGTGCCGAGAAAGTCGCCTCTCATTGGCAGCAGCTCATGCTCAAGATGGAGGACCGCCTCAAGCTGGTCAATGCCTCTGTTGCCTTCTATAAAACATCAGAACAGGTAGAAAAACTTTTTCTAGCTTGTGCGTGCTTTTTTTTTTTCATTTTTAGAGTCATTTAATTAAAGATCTTTTTAATTAGGCAATTTAATTAGGCAATTTTCTCATTAGGAGCTGGCTTTTAAAATGCTGGTGCTTTAAGCAGTTTCTATTTAAAATACTGCCTATGTGGCTACTAAGGGATGCTGGGAATAGCTGAGAAGAGACCGCTCTTATTCTTGTTTCCAACCTGTAGCTAACATATAATAGTGACAAATGTGAACTTTGTAGAGTTTGGCTAAAGCCAGTCTTGACTTTGCCTTTTACCCTCCACTACATCTGATCATCTTGTTCTCAAGGATGAGAAAAATGACTGTTATATTTTACGTGTCCCATCTTTGGTTTGTTTTTTTTTAAGCCCAACAATGTTGCCAATCTGGTGCTGTCCTCATAAATAAGATCAGTCTCGGTCGCTCTCGCCAAAATGAAAACTATTGCTGACACACATCAGTATGATGTGACCTTCTGAGTGACAGACTCAAGCCGTGTTCTCTGGTGCTTTGCAGGTGTGTAGTGTCTTAGAGAGCCTGGAGCAGGAGTACAAGAGAGAAGAAGACTGGTGTGGGGGAGCCGACAAACTGGGTCCCAACTCTGAGACGGACCATGTAACCCCAATGATTAGCAAACACCTGGAGCAAAAGGAAGCATTCCTGAAGGTATTTTTGTTTTGTTTTTTTAAATTTTGTTTTTCTTGGCCTTGAATGCGCTTCCCTTGCCAGATGGTTGTGAGAAATGTGTTTTATAAACCATAAAGGAATTTATAGATGGGAGCTCCTATTGTCTGTTGCACAAGCACAGTCAATTGTAGTTCAGTTTAAAATCATTATCCCCGGGTGCACATTAGCATCCATCAAGAGAATCATGATGGGTCCTTTATAAAGTTCTCCAAGTGGACAGGGAGCAGTGGGTGAATCTGTGAGTTCCTCAAGCGAAATTACTCTTAAACCCTCACAGGGTTTTTGGCGTTTGGTAAAGGCACTTGTGGGGGCTAGAAGCAGCTAAATAACCCAGTGGATAGATTGTTGGGCCTGAGTTCAAATCCAGCTTCAGACATTTAGTAGCTATGTGATCCTGGGCAAGTCACAGAAGCTCACTTTGCCTAGTAGGTAGCTAGATGAATAGAGCCCTGAGCTTGGAGTCAGGAAGACTTGAGTTTAAATCTGGCCTCAGACATTAACAATGTGACCCTGGGCAGGTCACTTAACCCTGTTTGCCTCAGTTTCCTCATCTGTAAAATGTATTGGAAAAATAAATGGCAAACCACTCCAGTATCTTTGCCAAGAAAACCCCATAAGAGGTCACGAAGAGTTAGACATGACTGAACAACACCCACAAACTTGTGGTAGTATAAACATCAGTGAGCAGTGAGTCAGAGGAAAAACCTCCAAATTCTTTGATTTTCTATCATTCTTTAAAGCTTCCCCTCCCCCCCATGGTCTTTCCCCTCTTGACATCAAATGGCACTGAGTTACTTGGTTTGCTCCTCTTATGTGTAATTACGTTGTCTCATTTTGTATTGTAGTCATTTGTGTTGTGTCACAGTCACCACACAGGGCTGTTCAGTTGGAGGAGGGTGGGTATCATGTTTTACCTCATCAGTGCCTAGAGCAGTGTACTGCACCCAGTAGGTCCTCAGTGTTGGTTGAGTTGAATTTCCGTGTATAATCAGTCTTCAGTTCCTCCTAAGTTTTCTATCTGCGGTTGAAGCTTGTCTGAAAGTTATTAGGACCCCATGCTCCTATTGTTTTTATAGTGTGACAGACCTTTTTATTAAGTACCTACTGTGTACAGATAATTGTGCTAGCCGCTAGGGAAGATGTGAAATTTAGACAACATGTTATTTCTTCCTATATGGAGTCTCTGGGTTACTGGTAGGTGCGGGGGGGGGGGGGTGGTTTTTAAAGAAATGTGCAATATGAAATCTAAGGAATGAACAGGGAAGACTGCATGGAGAGAAAGTGGTTTTTAAGTTGGGATTTAAAGGATAAATAGGAAATAAACAAGTCACCCAAAGCAGTTGTTAGCACAAACTGTATTCCAAACATTGTGCTAAACTTGGGATACAGAGAATTGCTAAGGTCCCTGTCCTCAAAGATTTCACCATCTTAAATATGTACAGAGAGGAAGGGAGGGCATTCTGGTCCTAGGGAATAGCCTGAGCCAAACACAGATGCTTTAAGTGTGTTATAGTGTGTACTCATACAGAATTAATTTGCCCCAGAGTCCTGAGTCTATAGGAGATTTTCTTCAGCTGGCCACTGCTTCGTTATTATTATTATTTTTTTTGGCTTTTTTTTTGGAGCGCAATTGGAGTCAAGTGACTTGCCCAAAGTCACGGCTAGTACAGGTGTTAAAAGTGTCTGAAGTCAAATTTGAACTCAAGTCCTCCTGACTCCAGGGCTGGAGCTCTATTCACTGCGCCACCTAGCTGCCCCCCACTGCTTCATTATTGAGGAAATGAAACTTAAGGGTTCCAGATTGGGGAGCAGCAAGACTATCAATCCACAGTCCTGTTGGAGGTTATTTTCCCAAATGTCCCCAGATTGAGGGAGCTGGGCCATTGGCTCCAGGAGAAAAGGTAAAATCCTTGTGTAGCAAAATGCATTTAACTAAAAACAACTTCCTTTGATGATTAAGTTTTGTTACACATAAAAAGATAATAGCTAGAACTAGAAACTTCCCAGGCCATAATACATACATAAGTAACAAAAAATCCCTTAGTTTTGAAGTGACTAACCATTTAGCGTCTCTAGAAAGTAACCCTCTTAGAAGAGAAATTAGTACATGCATTGACAGGGCTTAAAAGTTTAGAAATGTTCTCCATGAGAAATATGTAGGATTTTGAGACTTGTGTTTTATGTTATGATAATATGATTTGGACATTATTCTGGAGTAAGAGCAGCATAGGGTGTAGTGGCAAGAACTCTTAATGTGTGGGGTAAAGGAAAGCTAAGTTCAGGCCTTCCCTCTGATTCTAGCCTGTGGCTTTAGGAAAACCATTTTTATCTTATTACTTCCCAAGACAACTCTCTGAGATTTATGTTACTCATGATTTCTTGGTATGCATTTGAAGGGGAATTTTGCATACCAGAAGTTCCCGATATCCAGTGAAATAACAGATCACAAGCAGAATTTTAAAAATTGCTTTTTTTTGGCTGGTTAGCAAAAAAGTTAATTTTATGTGACAGCAATACAAATTCCTTATTCTACTGCAGTTTTGTTGCATTGGCTATTAATTAAGTGAACTGGTATTTATTTGGAAAAGAAATTTTCATTGAAATAAGGTTGCATCTGTATGTTTTTAAAACTAGTAACTATGAGTAGTATACATAAATTCTGTAGGTGTATGCAAAGATTTTTATAACAGTAGGATAATGTTGTCTTTGTATTCAGATGGTGAGTTTATATAAGGTTCCATAATATACCAGCACTCAAAGACCATTTATTTTTTCATAGGCTTGCACACTTGCTCGAAGGAATGCAGATGTTTTCTTGAAATATCTACACAGGAACAGTGTAAATATGCCAGGGATGGTGACCCACATCAAAGCTCCTGAACAACAAGTGAAGAGTGAGTATCCCTTAAGTACCCCCTTCATATGTTAGCCATACTGATTGCAACTACATTTGCCTAACCTACCCTTTGAAGACAAGCTATGAAGGACTCTAGAAATGGGGAATCTGCACTGTTTTCTGAACCTAAGCAAGGGAAGACACTTAATAAAATTGCATTATAATATTTTATTGTGGGGAAGCTTTCTAAAACCATTTTCATTTCATATTCATTCAAATCTTGTTTCGGTCCGTCAGTAAGCATCTATTAAACACCTATCATTTTCAGAGTCTTCTCTTGGGTGTTAAAAACCATACAAAATTTTAAAGGAGATGTGGACCCTACCTTCAAGGAACTTAGCTATTTTTTCATGTTTAGGAAATAAATTACAGTTGGTTTGTCTTCTTAGAAAAGTAGCACCGAATTTCTAACTTATTTTAACCCCCACCTGTTAAGTAGAAGGCAGATAACATAGGATATTGTGCACAAAATAAATTCATTAGAATTGATGAGAGGTAGCAGAGTGAAAACAGATACCGTAAAAATAACGGAGCATAAGAAGAAGATGAGCTTTGAACTGGACCTGCTTTAAAGAAAGTATGCTATCTTCATAGTATATAAAAAATAACTTTCAGGTAGATAAACAGATCAAACTGTTATAAAGTGGGAGTATGAGAAGGGCACACTAGTAATGCCTTAACTAGCCTTTTAAAATTTATATAGGAAGACAGGCCAGAAAATATCCCAAGAAATTATTATAAACCTATCATTTTGAATTTTTAAATCTATTTAATAGTTAAATATGAGAATCAGGGTAGTATAATAGAATGAAAGCTGACCCTAAGCCCAGGAAGATCTGAGTTCAAGTCCTTGTTTTGATACCTAACATCTTTGTGACCTTGGACCTGAGGACAAGTCCCTATCTTGAGGGAAAGGCCCATAGTTTTGCCTTTCTCTATATCCTCATCACTTAATATAGTACCTCGAACATAGAAAGTGCTTAAAAAATGCTTGTCAACTAACTTTGCAGTACTCTAGGCAGCTCTGTAGATAACAAATTTGAGAGAAGGAGTTGATCTGCACTGGTAAAGGGAGTTTCCTTGCCTGGGAGTTCCCTATGATAAGGTACTATCCCTAATGAGTCCTTTACAGCTAAACAATTTTTTCCCCCAGATTTTAGTCGTGAAGTTTAATTAAACAATTTGTTATAGGTAGAATCACATTTCAGGTCCGTCCCATCATTTTAACATGAACTTCCTTAATTGGGCCAGTTTCGTTTGAAGTCTTTGTCTACTTCCCTGAAAGAGTATAGTCATCATTAAGTCTGGATTATTAGGACTACATCATATATAAGATAACAGATCAGGAGTAGTGAGGCTCAGTATACTTTTTGAGAGCACTGAAGAAAGGAATAATGGAATTTTAGATTCCATTATTCTACCTGGCATGTCTTCAAGTTAAAATGAAAAAGATTTTATGACTCATGCTTATCGAAGTATGTTGTAAATGCAGCTAGATACTATAAAGTAGCATGGGCCCAGAGTCAGGAAGACTTGAGTTCAAGTCTGGCCTCAAACAGTCTGTGTGATCTTAGGCAAGACACTTAAGCTCTGTTTGCCTTGGTGTCCTTAACTATAAAATGGGCATGATATTAGCCCCTACCTCAAAGAATTGTTGGGATGATCTAATGAGATACTATTTGCAAAGCCCTTAGGAGAGTTCCTGGCACCAGGTAGGTGTTTTATAAATGCATATTCCCTTCCTTCTTCCCTCTCAAAGACAGTAAATTATTTTCTTCCTCTCATTTGAAATGTAAATACTAACAGTTGACTTGTGTTTATCCTTTCAGATATTTTGAATGAACTCTTCCAACGGGAGAACAGGGTATTGCACTACTGGACCATGAGAAAGAGACGATTAGATCAGTGCCAGCAGTATGTGGTTTTTGAAAGAAGTGCCAAACAGGTCAGACATGATCCCTGAATGTATATGAGAAGCCCTGACTCTTAGGGCTTCTCATATCCCTTCATCTTCTACATACATTCCTCTCTTCAAAAGAGATTTTAAAAATTAATCAACACTTTGTCAGAATCACAGCTCGGCAAACTGGATTCAGGAGCCGTGAATTTTTGAGTTGTAGTTCAGACTTGAGCATGCATGTGTCCTGACCTTCAGCCAAAAAAGTCAGATTCACTCTACTTGTTTTTGAGGTTTGGGAATAGACAGATATAGTGATAGGGACTTTTTAAAGTTTGTGATTGGTATAATTAGTGAATGGTTTGTAGTGAATATTATGTACTTCAGTGAATCCGTAATTTCATCAATGGGAGTATTCCCTCCATTGCTGTAGATGACAACCTGTCCATATCTTCTTATCCACATTCTACCATTAGTTTGCTATTGAGGATCTCCCTAACATACTACAAACCTTCCTCTAGATCAGTGGTTCTCAACCTGTGGGTTATGTTCAATTTGTAACAATGAAAATACATGCTACATATCATACATTTATATTACGATTCATAACAGTAGCAAAATTACAGTTATGAAGTAGCAATGAAAATAATTTTATGGTTGGGGGGGGGTCACCACAACATGAGGAACTGTATTAAAGGGTCATGGCATTAGGAAGGTTGAGAACTACTGCTCTAGGTCAAAGTTTCTTAACCTGGAGTCCACAGACACCAGCCATTTCACCCCCCAAGCAGTCCATGGATAGATTTCAGGGGTTGTGGACTTGGAAAGAAAAAAAATTGTCTTTATTTTCACCAATCTGTAACTGAAATTTAGCATTTCCATCCATATGAAAGTAGGCGACAAACTTTATTCTGAAAAAGAATCCATAGATTTCACCAGGTGGCAAGAGGGGTTCGTGACACAAAAAAAATTTAAGAACCCAGCTCCTCAACATTAAGACTGTCCTGCCTTTATCTTTTACTCTTGTTCTGTGACTGGCCTTTTTCCAGGGATACATTTCTTGCATTGATGTGTCATATTTTCAAGCCAGACCTTTGTTCTTAAGATAAAGTGAACTGAAAACCTATCAACGACAAGATTTAAATAGCTGAGAGGCGTCTTGGCATAACAGAGAGAGTGCAGCCCTTGGAGACAGAAAGACATGGGTTCAGATTCTGACTCTGCCTCTCACTACCTCTGGGAGCCTGGACAGTTCATTTACCCTCAACATATTCTAGGCAGTTCTTTTATGATGACAACGATGGTGATAGCATTTATAAAGTACTTTATTGTTGTTCAGTCCTTCTCAGTCTCGTTTGACTCCTTGTGACCCTTTTTTAGGGATTTTCTTGTGCAAAGATATTAGACTGGTTTGCTGTTTCCTTTTCCAGCTCATTTTACAGATAAGGAAACTGAGGCAAACAGGGTTAAGTGACTTGCCCAGGGTCACACAGCCAGTACGTGTCTAAGGTCAGATTTGAACTCAAGTCTTCCTGACTCTAGGTTGACACTCTATCTACTATACCACCTACCTGCCCTGCTATACAGCCCTTTATGGTTTACAAAGTATATCACAAATATTATTTCACTATATTCTTACAACAACCCTGAGAGGTAGGTGCAATGATTATTCCCATTTTACAGATAAAGAACCTGAGATGGAGAAATTGATGGACTTGCTTAGGGTCACGCAACTAAAAAAAGTGAGGCTGGATTTGAGTTCAGATCTTGGGATTCCAGGTCTAGTGCTCTCTTCAGTCTGCTGCCTGACTGCCTCAAGACTCCAGATTGCAGAAATGGTTCACCTCATATTGGTTGTGAGAGTTCTCTAGGCCCTGTCCCTGTCCTTGTACTTGCCACTGTGGTTTGTGGGGAAATTCGACTACAGCTTAGTTGTTTGGCTGTTGTTGTTTTACTGTGTTCTGTTTTTCTTAATGCTCTTCCAAGAGCAGTGTAGCACAGTGGCTGGAGTGCTAGGCCTGTACTCAAGAATTCCTAGGTTCAAGCCCCATCGTGGACAGTTAGAAGCACTGTGACCATAAGCAAGTTACCTAACCTTCATGCGCTTCCTTAGGACAGAGTTATTAAGTCATATACAGGTCAGGATGACCTGTGTTAGTAGAGGAAGCTAGTATGAGGCCAGAAGTCAACTAGAGGGGAGAGGGACAGGAATTGAACCCAGGATTTCCTTTCTCTGAGGCCTACACTCTTACCTGTTATACCATGCTGTCTCACAGGCTGTTTAAATCTTATTTGCAGATTCAAGATTTCTTGTGATAATTAAAAAGTGCTGTCAAAATTTACACCCTGATAGAGTTTTATATATATGTAGGTCCTTTTCCCTTATCTCAGGTTTCAGCTTTTTCATCAAGTCTTCGGTCACTTTTTTGAGAGGTCAGCTGACAGCAAACATATTTACATCTTTTATGTTGGCATGAGTAACCACAGACTTTAGGGAAAAAACCAATCAAACATTTATTAAGTGCCTGGTGTGCATCAAGCATTATGCTAAGCTCTGGAGATACAAATAAGGAAAAAGATAGTCCTTGCTGCAGGGTGCTTAACAACCTAACAGGGAAAGACAACAAAAAAGGAACCAGAAAGCAAGGAGCGTGAGGATGCCTGGCAGGTGAGAAATGGGGAGCTGTGCTTCCTCCTTCAGTGGAGTTTCCCTCCAATCAGAGGGACCAAGGGTGATGATGAGGTGACTTACCAAGGCTGATAGGATCATGCAGGATGGAGCCAAATGAAGAGTTTCCTGGGACATGGTGGACACCTCAGAGAAGTCCCAAAGTAGGGCAGCCAAGTAAGAAGGGACCACAACAAGCTCCTCTTTATTCACACCCCTGGCAAGGAGAACATTCAACTATCATACTTTTTTTTTTAAGCCACCTCATTCTGATGATATAATGTGAAACATTCAGTTTGATTCCTGCTTAACACCACAATATAATCTCAGGAATGTAGTCTGGATTGATAACTGATGGCAGAAGATTGGCCCAAGAGCCGAGTTTCATTTTAAAGCTGTCTTTTTAGAGCCTTAATAGCAGTTAACCAAAGACCATCAGTACTAATGGGAGTTTGCTCAAAGAGAAGTGATCTCTGGACCTTTATTGACATTGGCTGGGCTTGAGTCTTTTCCTATAATGTCAGTGTCAACATAGTCAATAATAATATTTGTCTGTGTTGGATCATGATTAAAGGATACTCCCAGCTGCCCTGCTAAATCTTAATTCGGTAATATTGTCATGTCCACTGTATTTTGATCATATTTCCTTCAATTGAAACTTGACAGACCATGAGTTATCTAAGAATAGCTGGCATTTATATGCAGCACTTCAAGGTTTGCAAAGTGTTTGGTAAACATTTTCTTATTTTACCCTCACAACATCAGGAGGTAGGTACTCTTTTTACAGATGAGGAAACAGGCAGATAGAGGTTAGATGACTTGCTCAAGTTCACAAACCTAGTAAGTGTCTGAGACATGGTTTAAATTCAGGTATTCCTAGGCATGGCTAGGTGGCACAGGGAATAGAGCACTGGCCCTGAAGTCAGGAGGACCTGAGTTCAAATCTGGCCTCAGCCACTTAACACAAAACTAGCTGTGTGACCTTGGGCAAGTCACTTAACCCCAGTTACCCCCTCCAAAAAAAAAAAGGTGAAATAAATAAATAATTTCAGGTCTTCCTGACTCCAAGTCCAATTCTCTATCAACTGTGCCACCTAGCTGCCCCTTTGTTCTGCCTCTGTTCTGAATAAGTAATAGACTTATTCAGAAAGCGTATACCATCTGCTCCAGGTATCCTTCCCAACTTCTTGAGAACAGGGAAAATGATTGCACAGCTAGAGATTTAGGCAAGTCCTTTCTTTACCCCTTCTTCATGCTGTGCGGTAAGGGAAGGAAAAATCATTAGTTTTATATCAGAAGGCTGGAAGGAGGCACCTGCTTTCTGTTTTAAATTAATACATCCCAGTGAGACCCCAAAACTTCGATAAGATTTTAACATTGCATGTGTAGGATTCTCAATATGTGGAGAAACTAGTGCCACCTGATACCCACACGTCTCTTTGCTCCCTATATTCCAGAAAGGCATTAACAAGAGTTTTCCTTTGTTTTATGCTCAAGGTTATGGTTATGAGGGTTTGAAGTTGTTGTTACACAAGTCATACAGTCCTAATGTCATTGTTACTGATAGCGGCTTTTTTCTGATTATTTTTTTTTTCTGATTTTTCTGATTCTGATTCTGATATGGCCATGGCTTCAGAAGCTTTTAATACATTGGAGAATGTTTCATAGTAAATACCGGATAGAAAATTTCACATGTTAGTAAAGAGAGTCATCCCAGCTTTCATTGCAAAACTTTTCCACTGAACTTTTTAAAAAATTCTTTCCTCTTGTATTTTTCTATTGTAGGCTCTGGAATGGATCCATGACAATGGAGAGTTTTATTTGTCAACGCACACGTCTACTGGTTCCAGTATACAGCACACTCAAGAACTCCTGAAAGAACACGAGGAGTTTCAGATTACTGCGAAGGTAAATTAACATTAATAATACATCTGGGTCTGGTTGCCTCCTAATCCTCTTTATTCTTTGTAAAATAGCCCAAAACAATAGAGCTGTGACTAAATATTACGCAGAACTGCAACTTTAAAAACATCAAAGCCAGATAAGTTATTTCCATGTTGATTTAAGCAGGTTGTTTTATATATATACAATAATTCAATAGAGTTAAATATAATATAATAAAAATAATATCCAAAGCTTTTTCCTCCTTTTCTTTCTCTTCCTTCTGCTGTTTTGCTCATTCCTCTTTTCCTCTTCCTATTGCTCTTTTTCCTCCTGCTGCCTGACCTTTTCCTCCTGCTGTTCCTCTTCACTGTTCTCTTCCTTTACTAAAGTGTTTCCTGAGTTCTCATTGTGAAATCTGTATCCTATCAAGTGTTAAAAGCTTTTGTGCACTCGTGAAGCCACTTTGCTGGTTTTCTTCCTGTCCTGTCTTTAGTGGTCCAACAGGACTACACTGCCCCCATGGCATGCCATTCACTACTGCAGTATTCCTTAACTAGCAGATCTGTCAAGTTTATAGGTTACCTAAAGCTAGTCACTTTGAGCTCATAGCATAGTTCTTCATTAGCTCTTTATAAATCTTATAGCAATATCTAAACATGAGTTATTGCTATTATTTGAATTATTATTCAACTAGCAGCTGATGATAGATATAAATCCGTGCTCCCAGGTGGTGTGTATGTTGATGTGTGTTTGTGTATCTGTGTCCCTAGAGACAGTATGATGATGCAGTGAAAACAAGCACCCAGTGAGAATAGCAGGGTCTTATTTGCACCTCTGGATTTACGTGAATCCTCAGTTTCCTGTGTAAATTGGGATAATCATATTCACACTGCCTACCTTCTGGAGTGGTTGTTGTCTGCATCTTTGCTAAAAGAACAGCAGAGTTGAAAACCACTAGTCCTAGAATAAGAAAACTAGGGTTTGAGTTGTAACTATTATTTGTAAGCTGTGACACTGAGCAGTTCAGTCAGCCTGACTAAGACTCGGTTTCCTCATCTGTAGAGTAGAAGTAACAATACTTGTACTACTTCACTCAGAGGGTTTTTTTAATAAGATTTATTGTCTTTACCATAAAGTATTAATAATTAAAATTCATGTTTTCTCTCTTTTTCTCTCTCATGCACACACATACACATTTTGACTGTGCACTAATGTGACTGAATGTTAAAAACATACCCAGTCTTATAACTCAGATCACCTTATCGTCTTCGTGGCTCTCACCTTGAGAGACTATAAACTTTTTCTGACCCTATCATTGTTGCTCAGAACACTTTGGGGATTCGTAGTATCATAGACATTACAGGCTGTCTAATACAGTCCTGTCACTTTACAAATGATAGAAGCTGAGTCCAGGAGAGTGTGAGTGATTTTCTAAAGTTCACAGAGCTAGTAAGTGACAGATGGATTCTGCTTTTGTTTTTGCTTGCCACACTTTTTTTTTAATAGTCTCAATTTTGGCAAGTCTTTATGATTGAGGGTCAGTTTGATTTTCAAAAAAAAGCCAAAAGGTTTTCTGAGCCAAATCTGATGAATAAAATGGTTGATTCATTATGATGACGCCAAGGACAAAATAAATGACTATAAAGTAATGAGGTTGCTATTCTTAGGTGGCTTGTGTTTGTAAGTGACTCCAAAGGCAAATTCAAAATAGAGGGTCTCTCCCTGAATAGCCTGTTAGGAGACTACTTCAAAGGACATGAATCATTTCTTTAAATCTTCATATCTGTTAAGACATCATTCTCCCTCCCTTTCAAGGGACTCTTCCTTCGTGCCAGATACTGGGAACTATGTGATACGTGCTTAGTGAATGAGTCCAGAAATGAATGTGTCTGTGTATTATGTATGTATTGGGTATAGTTTTTTTTTTAATTCGTTGCACCAGGTAGTACATATTTCTGTTTAATTTGCTGTTGTTTGTGTACTGTTGTTTCAAAATTTCAAAAGCTCATGAAGTTTATACCTGTGTTTATGTTCCTGCTTTGTTATTGTAGTCAATGTGTTTAAATATTCAACTCACCCTCAACCTATATTCCCATTAGTCCTTTAAACTTGCAAATCCTTTAAAAATAATAATAATAATAATCACTACCCTTTGGATAGCACTTTAAGATGTACAAAGTTCTGGGGTAGCTGGGTGGCACAATGAATAGAGCACTGGCCCTGGAGTCAGGAGAACCTGAGTTCAAATGCGGCCTCAAAACTAGCCGTGTGATCTTGGGCAAATCACTTAACCCCAATTGCCCTACCTTCCCCCTGCCAAAAAAAAAAAAAAGATTTACAAAGTGCCTCTCTCTCAATGACCTTATGAAATAGGTAGCACAAGTGTTATCATCCCCATTTTACAGATGATGAAATTGAGTCTCAAGCAAACTGAGTGATTTAATTATCACCCAGCTTGAAATAGGAGAGCAACCAGCCTCCTGGCTCTAAGTCCAGTGTTCTTCCCACTGCACTGGGCTGCCTCCTAAATTATGGTCCCTAAATTTACCCTTTTTCCTTCCTCTGGTTGTAATTATTGGAGACCTAAGGAGTAGGCACCTTTGTATACGTGTTCTGTTTAAGGGATCATGAGATGAGGTATCTAAAATGTTATTTGGCATTTGAGATTTTTACTGCCTTGATAGACAAAGTCTCTTCTCCCACTTGGTACCTTAAAGACATGTTAAGTGACGGTAGTTTTTCTGCTTTGTGCTGCTAAGGAACTGATTGGTTTCCAAATATTATGAAAAGAATATTCTTCATCAGGCAATTATTTATCATCTGTCTGCTTTTTTTCTTTTCCTTTTAATAAAAAAAGTATTTGCTTTGTCTTTTGTGGGTGGGTGTCTCTTATTTGGCTGCATTTCTAATATTGAATGGGGTAGTTCTTGTCCTTGTGCACTACCATACCTTCTTTATTCACTCACTTTTGACATAAGTTAGTTTCATTTTAATATATGGAGAATCTTGTACAGCTTTGATGGAACATCAGACTCTCTTTATCTATGGTTTTGATTCTAATTATATGGCATTTATGATGTCTATGCTAATGAAATATAGAATATACTATTGAGACATGGTCTCTAAAAAATATCTAGACCCCAGGTGAAATTACTTATAGCCTAGAAAATTCTTACCCCTTGTAAAAGCATTTGATACCTTGTTCTGTTTCTTTCTTATGACTCACGACCAAGGTTACAATTCTGAATCACAATGCTTGGCTGTCCCCATGTACATTTGTATATGTGATATATGTGTGTGTATATATACATATTAATATGAGCTATGCATACAAACATATGCACAAGCTTTGAATATAAAGTAGTTTGAATGATTTTTCTTAAGTAGACATACTGGATCTAAAGACATTCACATGAGCATGTTCCTTTCAGAGTAACTTCCTTGGGAGATCATAGACTTATTCTAATAATGTTGTCATTATTCAGGGGATTTGAGAGATACTTCTTTTGGAGTTACCTTCCTATCCCGGAGCACATTCTAAAACTTGACTAAAGATATTTGGAACAGTGGTATCAAGCTCAAGTAGAAATGGGGGCCACTAAACTGTAAATAAAGACCTTGATGGGCGGCATGTTGACTTAAAAAAATGCCTATGAGCATTGTTTTTGTTTTATTGCATTTTTACTTATTTTAAATATTTTCTGTTTACATTTTAATCTACATCTGCCCACACAAGTTTGAGACCTGGATTGGTAGATGTGCTCTTTGACCTTCAGGTTGTTTTTGCTTTCATTTTTCTTTTGATTATACCCACCAAAGAATGAGATTATTAACATTATGTTCTTGATATATTTAATATGTTTTTCACTCACTTTCACTTAAACATAATTCTAGTAGAACGGTAGAAATAATACCACATAAGAATAGAAAATAGTGTCCATTAATGCGTATCATTTGTAGCTTTCAGTTTTAAGTCCATTAGTATAAAGTTTGTTTACTACATATTTATGTATCTGCTTTGCCTTGTAATTATTGTATTAGTCCAGACATCTGCTGTTCTTTTCTAAATCAGTCTGTTCATATAAAACCTGAATGAGGCATTAATCCTACTCAGTACTGTAGACATAGTTCAGGTCACTGTGGTTTCCCCCAAAACAACATAAGCAGTAGCCACAGCTTCCTTCTAGCCCTTCATGTGTACATGGAGAGACCTTGACCAGGAAGCTTCTGTTCTCTAGATCCCTTCTGCTTACCCAGTCCTCTCAGCATTTTATATATCACTGTCCTGAGTCACCTAGGATTATCTTTCTTCTAGACTTTCCTTCTGTCCCCTATATTCCTGAGACTTGAGTATGTGGTAACAGAAGATCCACAGGAACCACCATCCGCGTCTCCGGAGATCTGAACTTCATCTCCCACTTGTATAAAGATCCCCCTTGGGCCATTGCTTTTGCATTGATTAAAAGAGCAAAGAGGGAAAGGAGGAAGCATAGAGTTTCTATGCTTTGCCACCAAGTCAGTGGGTTGCCTGAGTGGCATGAAGTAGGGTGAGAAGAGAGGACAAGTGAGAGTAATCCTGCTGTGTTAACCTCCTCTTCATCTGGGAAGAGCCTGACTTCCTATTATTATATTTTGCCACTCTTAGTCTTCCTCAATTAAGTACATTAGCTAATCATTCCCTTTAATTAAATTTTGATAGTCTTACATTTTTGTGAAGTGAAGCTTATTTTATAAAAAATGAATTTTCCCACAAATTTTTAAAATTATTTATTTTTAATTTTTAATTTTTTATATTATTTTTAGGTATAATTTTATGCAGTTACTATTTATCCATACATGTATGTATATACACATGTATTTTTTTCATTTCAAAGAGATCTTATGTATCAAAACCTGTATTCAAAATGATACAATATTTCAGCATGTGTGCTCAATTTGTTAGCAGTCTATTAAAATGGAATATGTGCAATGAGATCTAGGTATAATGCACATGATATTAATGTATACATGATATATACATGTACAGTATACAGGTATATAATATCCAGATTATGATATACACATACAAGACACATGATAAGATAAACATAAGCTCTTTGAGGTGAGCTTAGTGCCAGTTCTCAATTGGGGTTCCGACTGAGTGAATTCCTGAACTCAAGTGATTCCCCAGCCTAAGCTTCTCCAGGTAGCAGTGATTACAGGTAGGCTGCACCAAGTCTGGCCAAACTCTTCTGTCTTTACTAGTATCTCTGCTCAACGTTGCAGCAGAAAGTCTCCGTGCTGAACCATGCCAAATTCATTATATTTCAACAAATGTTGAATTCTACTATGTTTTAAGACACCAGCTGACTTATCTGATCTTCTCTGGGGCTTACAATTCTACTCAACAACCTTTCATTTATTTTGTGTTGTTACCCATGCTCAAAATCTCAGTCTTATTGTTGACTCTTCCCTTCCCCTCACACCTTTAATCAGTTGCCAAATTCTTTTATTTCTACCTGAATGATCTCTCGTATCTTTTTCATGTATTAATTCAGGCCCTCATCAGCCTATTCATTATTATTTGGACTATTATAGTAACTTCTTAATGGATCTCTCTGCATTTAGTCTTTATCCTTTCTGATCCATCCTGTATACTTATGCTAGATTAATCTTCCTAAAGGTCATACCACCCCTCCCACCTACAAACCTTCAATGGTCCGTCATTGCTTACTATATAAAGTTCAGTGAGATAGAATGTCACTAAATAATGGGATTCTCAAGCAGCAGGGAGGCGCCACTGTGGTTATGCACCATAAATGTTATTGTAGATGAAGTCATTTTCATTTCATGATTTTGTGATTTTCAGGAATAGGATCAAAGCAGTTGGATGATGGGAATAATGCAGGTCTGAGGATTAGTAGTTTGGAAATGCTAGAATGTTGGGAGAGGGCATTCCAAATCTCTGTACTTAAATGTAGCTTTAAAATTTAACAAAGTTACCTGATTTGATAACTCCCAATAACGTGATGAGGTAGATGTTATTTTCTCCATTTTATAGATAAGGAAACTGAAGCTCATGTAACTTGTTGGTGTTCATATCACTAATAAGGATCAGGGGCTGGATTTGAACCCAGATCTCTCTAGTTAATGTTTAGGCCTTTTTTAGCTACACCAAACAGCCTTTCTAGGATTGTGGCTAGTAAATTGTTATTTTTGGTAAGTGATGGGTGATGTCAGAGTGGAAAGGATAGATAGATTTTTAAAAGGTCATAAGAAAGACAAAGAAGGGGTGGCTAAGTGGCTCGGTGAATAAAGCACCAGCTTTGGAGTCAAGAGGACCTGAGTTCAAATCCAGCCTGACACTTAACACACAAACTCTCCATGTGACCTTGGGCAAGTCACTTATCCCCAATTGCCCTACCTTCCCCCCCTCCAAAAAGCCAAAAAAAAAAAAAACAGAAAGAAAGAAAGACAAAAAGGAAGTTTATTAGTGAGGAATGAGAGGTAGACACATTACAGATTATGGCTGTACATGGAACCTCCAAGTTAGGGATCTTAGAGGTAATGAGCCTCCTCCTCAAGGACCAAACTGAGCCCTCCAATTACTAGTCATCTATCCCTTCTTTCAGTTTGTATTTCCCTGGGCCCATGCTATACCCCTACCCAGTAGAATGAAAACTCCTTAAAGGATAATTTATTTTTTATGTATTTCTATTCCTAGTGTTTTGTATAGTTAATACTTAATAGATGTTGGTTGAATGAGTGAATGAGTGAAGGCCTATGTGACATCTCTGTACATTCTGATCTGGCAAATATGTGGCATCTTGAAGAACACTTTCCTTAATCACCTTTTTCTTTATTTCTCTTTTTTTTCTTTTTGCCTTTTTTTTTGGAGGGCAATTGGGGTTAAGTGACTTGCCCAAGGTCACATGGCTAGTTTTTGTGTTAAGTGTCTGAAGCTGGATTTGAGCTCAGGTCCTCCTGACTCCAGGGCCAGTGCTCTATTCACTGCACCACCTAGCCGCCCCTCCTAAAACACCTTTTAGGAAAAGGTCTACATTAATCTTATTTTTTTGTGAATATGAAAGCTCAGTATCAGTAACAAATAAATTGTAAACAAGTTGTGCTTTCAAGAGAAATTTTATTTTTCTCTTTTATTTCCTCATAATCAGGCTTTTCTTAAGATATCTACAAAGTTATCAGATTGTTGATAAGTCAAAAAATTTGTTTGACAAGTATTGTGCGTGTGTGTGTGTGTGTGTGTGTGTGTGTGTGTGTGTGTGTTTTCTCCATGCTGCCTCACTTCATCTCAGTCTTACTACCTTGGGCATACGCTGTAAAAGTTTTAATACGGCTATTTTAAAAGCTGCACCTACTTTTCCCAAATGAAACACTTTACAGAAAGAGTACTCATGAGTCTTGCCAGGTCGTAGTTCCACATCCTGAGTTTTGTTTTTGCATGCTTATTATTTGAAATGTCAACATTTATGAGCTGCCTTTTAAAGGCATCCACCATCCCAGTAAAATGATATTTATGATACACTTGAAAAGAGCCAAATGCTGGGAGTTATAAGCCATTTTGTTCATGCCAGGTAGATGTTAAATGTCTAAAAAAGAAAACACTTTAGAGGCTATTCAATGAATCTTGAATCAAATACTTTCATTTTATAAGTCAAGAAGATAATTTTTCTTAGATTTAGAGCTCTGATCTCTATCCCAAGATTTGCTTACCTTCAATGCATTTCCCCTTTGCCAGTCATAAAGATAGTGTCATCAGAGTGTGACTGAAAGTTATGTTCAACAGTAGAAGACATGCAGATAGAATTTCTAGCTTTACATATTGGAAATGGCAGTAGGAGTTTCATGATGTCAGTAAATGAAGTAGATTTATCAGAAAAATGTGTTGAGTAGATTCAATTTTGTGGATTTACTGCCCCATATTTAATGGGATCAGAGCTGGAAGGGACCATGGTTCATCAAGGCCGACTCTTCTTTTGCACAGATAAGGAGACTGAGGCCCAGGGAAAATGAGTGACTTCCCCAGGGGAACATAGCAGTGTCAAGCCAAGGTCCTCTTGACTCCAGCCAGAATTTTCCTAATACGCCACACTGCCTATGAAATTTAACTACACTTGTGTGCCTGGTTACCGGTGAATAGGTTATAGATTTGGAAGGGACCTCATCGAACCCTTGCATTTTACATATGAAGAGACTGAGACCCATGGAGTCTAAGTGACTTTGCAGATAAAATCAGGGTTTAAAACCAGGTCATCTGTCTCTAGAGCTAGTGTTCTTTCCACTATAGTAATCTATATACTGTTTCTGTTTAAGTGAAATGTGGTATATTTCTTCATCTTTGCCACCAAGATATTTGTATTCCAAAGAGTAGACAAGTGTGAGACCAGCTTTTTGAGATACTTCCTAATGCAGTTGTGGTCCAGGTCCACTGTGAACTGATAAAGGGGGTAGAGTGGGGCAGAGAATGGGCCTTTTGGTGCAAAAACTAATTTTAATCATTAGTTTTCCAGAATACCTGCTATGTACACGGTACAGCAGTTGTTCTTAGCAGAGGGAAGTCACTACCTCCAGGAAATTACATAGAATATGCATGCATGACATCACTAAGAGCTACTGTTGTGGACTCACATAGAACCAAGTACATATAAACATAAAGTATCCATCCATCTTCATTTAAAGGAATCAGCAGAATCAACCATGGAACGATCCTTGGAATCTCTAAATTTAGGCTTGAATTTCCAAGGAGGAGTGCAGTAGTCCAAAGGGAGAATAATAATGATGACAGCAATTGACATTACAACATATTGTTGGAGAAGACTATAGAACTTTCCATTGATGTCTGAAAAAGAACACCAATCACATGTCCATTGATACAGGATGAATGAGAAAAGTAGTCAGTCCTATTTGGAACCAGGGATAGATTGACTATGTGATTCTCCAGATCCTTTCTAGTCCTGTGATTTCATTCTAGGTTTTCACCAACAGCAGCCCTTTTCATTTTTAAAGAAGCAAATTGTAGGTGACTAGCCATAATATTCCATGTTTCTGGCATGTGGGTTGAATTTACTTCACAATACTTTCCTGTTTTGTTGTGTTTTTTCACAGCAAACCAAAGAGAGGGTGAAGCTGTTGATACAGCTGGCTGATGGCTTTTGTGAAAAGGGGCATGCCCATGCAGCAGAGATTAAAAAATGTGTCACTGCTGTGGATAAAAGGTACAGAGATTTCTCTCTGCGGATGGAAAAATATAGGACTTCTTTGGAAAAGGCTCTGGGGATCTCTTCAGATTCCAATAAATCGGTAAGTTTCCCTGTGTGAACTGAATAAATCAAGTATATTCTACTTGATAACCTCTTTGCTGATTAAATAACCAAGCTCATCTTCTCTTTTGTACCCTCTGACTCTATTGGGCTCCCCTTTTTCTATACAGAGTAAAAGCCTTCAGCTGGATATAATCCCAGCCAGTGTTCCTGGATCAGAAGTCAAACTACGGGATGCTGCTCATGAACTTAATGAAGAAAAGCGAAAATCTGCTCGCAGAAAAGAGTAAGGCTTTTGCAGATTTAACCCGAGTCCTTCATACAGAGGATGAAGCTTGTTATCTGACTAAAACTATTGATTCCTCAATATATGTGTGCTTTGAAACCAAGTGCCATGAATCTCTTTGATTTTCACATAGAAGCATTCTACCCATCTCTTCATCTGGCTCAGAAATAGTATAATTTTCTCCCCATTTAACTATCCCCCTTTGATTTGGGTGCTGACAAACCTCTTTTGGTTATTTTGAAACTATCATATTGTAAGTTAACAGTAGAATTAGGCTATTACAACAAGGATAAATTATAGGCATAAAGTTCCAGTGGTTGACCTTTTAGGAATTGAATTCTACTAAATTTTTATTTAAAAAATAGGATTTCGCCTACGATTTTCCTAAATAATTTTGGTCTCAAATGTTTAGTTTTCTCTGAAGTGGTAGGTGAGATCTCTTACAGATGTCTGTCCTTGGTGAGCATAGATTTAAACATACAGACATAGATCCACACAGTCTTCTCAGATTTGGATTGTGTCTTGTAAATATATCACATATCTCATACCACACTGATGCTTAAACTATCAACATTCTTTTATTGATATTTAACAGAGGAGAGAACAATATATATATATATATATATATATATATATATATATATATAAAATGCATGCATGTATACAAACCATTATATGTATATAATGCATGCACACACACACACACCATTATCTATTCAAGTTCTTTTGAGTAATATACCCTCTTTGTTCACTTTAAGGTTCATAATGGCTGAATTAATTCAGACTGAAAAGGCTTATGTAAGAGACCTTCGGGAATGTATGGATGTAAGTGGTTTTTTTTTCCCCCCTTAAATGTAGCTAATTACATTGACCTCCTGATCTTTACAGTTTTTTAAATTAATAACTCTTATTAACTCCAGCCACTTAGACTCTTTAGAGAACTTATGAATTCATGACTTCCCCCTTCTGTGGAGGGTTTAAATTTGTTTGGGGGTTCAGCCCAGATGATACAGCATTAATTCTTTCATTCAGTTTATCACATGGCTGACTGGCTGACATTGTGTAGAATTTTTGAGCCATTTCATGGAAACTTGCCTGGTAATTGTAATGGGTAAATAACATTCAGCAGTGGCTGTTATACCATGTGATCACTTCTCATGCCATGATGTGTATTAATTCTGATATCCTGAGGCTCTGCAGAGTGAAAGGTGTAGCCACAGTTTTGAGTAAGAATACCAGCTTAAGAGCTTCTTTAAAAACTTGGCTTTTATAAAACTAGTGTCTTAAGTTTTGTTTCTCTTTGCACATTAATGATAAGTAGTCATATGCAGACATCAGAAATAGCTGCTTCTTGGTAATGTGATGTCTTTTGATATAATCTGTCTTTTGCTCCCTGTCAGACGTATCTGTGGGAAATGACCAGTGGTGTTGAGGAGATCCCACCTGGCATTGTAAACAAAGAACATATTATCTTCGGAAACATGCAGGAAATCTATGAGTTTCATAATAAGTGAGTGACTTTTATCTTTGGAAAGCATGTTATTTTTTAAATCAAGGCACTTCTCTGGAGATTTCCCTTAAAAAAATAGAAATATTATCGGTGTCTAGAATTTATTTCTGTAGCTTCTGGTGAAATCTGCTTGAATGAAAGCTCTGTTTCATGTAAGTGGCACATCACTAACCACATAGCAGAAATCCGTGGCTTCATAGTAACTGCTGTTCGTGTATTTGTTTTTTACTGTGGTGGAAACTAGGGAAATAATCTGAATAGGAAGCCCAGTAGCCTTCTTTCCTCTCACTGAGCAATCAGTGGCTCGATAATCACTTTATTGGGGTCAAGTGGGAGATGCTGTAGCTGGACCAAGCTCTCCATTGGTTTGGCTGCCACTCATAATTCCCTTTTAGATAATAAGCATGAAGAAGCAACTGCTACGAGGGCTTTCGTCCATCACTCTTTGTTAGCTGAAAATGCAAATACACTTCCTCTAAATGCCCTACGTGCCAGGCACTGTGTAAATACAAGACAGAAAATGTCACAAGAGATATAACTACAGCAGTATGAGGATTCTGGAAGGAGAAGAGGTCATGTTTAGTTGTGGGAACCAGCAAAGGTTTTATAAAGGAAGGGAGGTTTGCACTGAACTTTTGAACTGGGTGTGATGTCAGCAGGCAGGTAATGTAGAATAGGACAGAAAAAAATAATATGATTAAAACTGAGGCAACAGGAAAGTATAGGATTTATTTAAGAAAGAATAGGATTGACTAGGTCATTAGGAGAGTCATTAAAAGTAAGACAAGGAATAAATTTCGGGGGAAAATGTGGATATCTTGAATACTGTGCTAATGGTTTGTAATTCATTAGGCATTTGAACATTTTTTTTGAGTACAGAAGTGAGATAATTCATAAGGAAGGAAGAAGGGAAGGAAGGATTTATTGAGGACTTACTAGGTGCCAGGAAGTGTGCTAATAAGCACTTTATAAATTTTATTTCACTTGGTCCTTACACCAACCCTGTTTTGTGCTATTAATATGTGCTGTTATATTTTACAGTTGAGGAAACTGATACAAACAGGTTAATGGACTTGCCCAGGGTCATATAGCTAGTAAATGTCAGAGTCAGGATTTGAATTCAAGTCTTCCTGCCTCCAGACCCAACACCTTATGCTACCTCTAAAGAATGCTAGGGAAGTGGTGTGTAGAATCAAAAGGCAAGGGGGGAAACTGGCGGCAAAGGCTAAGAAGTCCAGGTTAAAGGTAAATAAGACCAGAACTGAGGTTATTGAAATTGTGGGTCTAGCATTCCTAGTATGGACAGGTCCTATATCTTCCCTAAGCTTCAATTTTTTGTGGCCTTTTTTTGTATTTATAAAGATAATAGTACTTGCACCATCTGCTTCATAAGGTTTCTACAAACCTGAAGATGTTTTGTGTCAGGAAAAAACTTCTTGATAATTAGAGCTATCCAGAAACTGGAACAGGATGCTTTGGGAGGTGCTAAGTCCCCCTGGCTAGACGTCCTCAGGTGAAGTCGGGATGAACACTTGTTGAATATGTTAAGGGAATGGGAGCGATTTTTCAGGAAAAAGATAGTCTCTGTGAACTTTTCTAGCTCAGATATTCTGATATAAATGTGAGTTCTTATCATTAAAGTCTCAGACTTCACCGATCTCCTCTTCATCATCATGCTGCAACTGTTCTTTGTACTTCAGTCAATCAAGAAACATTATTTGAAGTGCCTGTCATGTGCCAGGAACTGTGCTGGGGATAAAACTGCAAAGGATGAAACAGCCCCTGGGATTGTCTGTTCTTACTTTTGCTTTAAGGTTTTAAAGCGTTGTATATGCATTGTCCTTCATCCTCACAAGATGCTAAACACTTATGGTGTAATTAATCTTGACGCATTTGATCTAATTTCTGTCATACATCCTTTGGCAGTATTGTAATCGTAAGTAAAACACTTCAGATAAAAACAGAGAAGCTCTTACGTGTCTCCCTGGACTCCAAGGCCTCATCCTATTGTGAAAATGGCCTCAGTGGCTTTGTCGGGGGAGCACAAACTCTTGCATCTTCTACAGAAGATAAAGCTTTTGAGGGCAGGCCCAATAATGTCTGTCATTTGACTACCATCCCTTTTTATAGTTCATCACCACAAGAGTTGGCCATTCAGTGATAGTGTTTTCTTTTTTTTTCTTTCTTTCTTTCTTTCTTTTTTTCTTTTTTGGCCAGAACAACTCTTTAAGCCAATCGCCAAGGGCATGGAAGGGTTCTGTTCTGCATTAGGGGAGGGACTGGTTAGCATATAGCTGAAATCCTGGATTCTTGGCATATTAAATTATTCAACTATCTATTTCATCCTGATTATCTCTTTTTCTTCTCTGCAGCATATTTTTAAAAGAGCTGGAAAAATACGAACAGTTACCAGAAGACGTTGGACATTGCTTCGTTACTTGGGTAATGAAATCCCAGCCATTGTCGGGTCAGGAAAACCTAATACTGTATGGGGTAGTACAAAGGATTTTTATTGCTCTTTGATGTCTGTTAATTCTGGCTACAACATGTAAACGGCTTCAGTACCTCTCTCCTGAAATTACATTCTAAAAGCGGGGGTTTTGGTTTTTTGAGAAAAAATGGCTAACTTTATTTTTAATAGTTCAGTCAGTGAAGCAGTGATTATCAGCAGGGTGAGCTTTTATGCTTTTAGAAGTTTTTTGTTATCAAGCAGATTTCGTTATTTTTATTTGAGGCATTTTTTTCCTTAAACTGTTGCTTTTTACAGAGCATTTGCTCCCACGTTGGGTGCTTGCAGTTCAAGAAAGGTTCTTACATAAAATGTCCAAACTTTTTGTTTTATAGGCAGACAAATTTCAGATGTATGTCACGTATTGTAAAAATAAGCCAGACTCTACTCAGCTGATATTAGAGCATGCGGGATCCTATTTTGATGTAAGTACAAGATAACTTTTTTAAATTAACATGAATGTGAATGAAATTTTACAGGCAGTTTCCACACTAAATTGACACCTAAACTTCACATGATGTAGCGCGAGTCAGTGGTGTCAAACTCAGATAAAAACAGATCTCCGCAGGCTGTACATTGACTTCTTATTGTTGTTACTCATTCAGTCTTGGCAGACTCTTTATAAGACTCTGTGAACAATAACACGTCAGTGCTGTACGTGAGATTTTCTTAGCAAAGATACTAGAGTAGTGTGCCATCTCCTTCTCCAGTGACTTAAAAAACCACAAATTACCATTATCTCTATTTTACTGTATTTTTGTTTATTTTGATTAACATTTCTCAGTTACAGTTCTGACCTGTTCAGCCAGCCCTCAGGAGTTTTGTAGATTGAGTTTGACATAAATCATTTTAAGCTATAGCTATCTCATATTTTGTAATGACTTTTATGCTCTTTTACATTTAAGTGTGAAATGTGACTTTAAAGGAAATTATTCAGCAATGATGAGTTATGTTTGAGTAAGTAAAATCTCTCAATCTGGAAGTATAACATTTACATACATATACAGCCATTAATTTTATTACTGATATTACTGACTTGAATGTATATAGTGGAAAATACGACACTAACTTCTTTGTCTTCTTACTTTAAAGCAAAAATGTCGGTGAATTTTAAAAATAGCTTCTTTCTGTTTTGTTTTAATGTTGGCATCAGTAGCCAAATACAGTACAAGATTATAATTCCTACAAACTGCACCATAGACAACTGCAGTTTTATGTCAGGTTCATAAGCCTTGCTCTCTTTGGAACAAGGTAAATAAGATAAGGCCTATTTGTTTCAGGGAGAAAAAAAAAGACTTCATGAAGCTTATTTTGTATAAAAAGTTATGAAGCATGATAACTTTCTCAACTCCTGGAAAATCTGATGAATTTCAAGTTGTTAACTAAAGGTGTGCCACAGTGAATTAAAAAGACAGACTCATTTGGATTCCACTTATAATAGTCCTAAATTGCTCTTAAAGAAGTTAGGCAGTAGATAAATGCTGTTTCTTAGATATCTTTACCTTTGTCCTTATACCAAGGAACATTGTAATACTTTCTCCTTAACCTCTCATCTTTAAGATAAGATTCTTACTCTTTAGGAGCTTGATAGGATTTAAATGTGGACCTTCCAATAAATGACCTCTTCATGTTCCTTCAGACACTATGAAATCTTTGAGTTTTTATTGTCTTTGCAGCCAGTGGTAATATATTGCTTTCATCAATTCTAAAAATCCACTGGAGGCTTAATGGTGCTTTTGTCTTTGTGTGAGAGCTTTATTGTTCACATGAACTGAAGTCTCTTCAAGACTGTATTGAACCCAGAGGTTCTATGCACAAAGGAAGGGTTATTTCTAGAGGCTTAAATTATAGTGACATATGCTACATTTAAAATTTGAAGGACAAAAAATTTTAGAAGCCTCCATTATCCTTGGAATTAAACAATAAGTGAACTTACGAGTGTATACATTATAGATTTTATCAGTATCTTGTTAGCATTTCTAAAAGAAACTTCTTAAAGGTAATTTTCTATTGTATCTCCCTCCTTTCTCTCAAGTTCATTGTGTTTCCCATAGATCACATAGGGAAGCCATTGACCAATGAGAGGTTTATAATAAATTTGTCAGTCAATCAATAAGCATTTATCTTTGTGAGAAATGGTTTTTTAGCAAAATCATGTTCCATTTAGAATGACAAGAATTAAATAAAAAAGGAAAACCTCTACTAATTCACACATGAGAATGTGCTCTTTGTCTGTGGATAGATGTAGTTCACTTGAGTCATCTATCATAATTAATCCTAATTACAAAAATCCCCCTGAGCTTTGTTTATGGATAACTATGTTCTGTGATCAGTGTTCATATCCAGAGGAAGGATATTCAGTACAGGTTTAAAATGTAAATAGGTGTTCTATCTAGGTTTATATGATTAGTCATTAGACTGGCTTATTTTAAAGCAAAACGTAAAGTACTCTTGACATGTGAACTATTATTATTAAATAACAGAAGGAACTAAACCTATGAGTCAGATGAGATACAGTCTAGTCCCAGATATTTCACTAATGAGTTATATGGTCTTGGACTAGTCATTCTTGTTCAAAAACTTCTTGGACAAATCACTCGGTGTCATTTTGGGTAAAATAAAGCAGTATGATTAGGCAATCACTAAGGTTCTTTCCAGCCCTAACGTTCTCTATGACTGAAAATTTGAGAAGAGTTATTTCTTGAGTGATATAACCATTCCATAGACTAATTATCATCATATGTTTTAAAGACATTTTTAGAGAAGCAGAGTATTTGTTTTAGAAACTTCCTTCATAGATGAGTTTTATTCATAAAATAAACTAAATGTAACAGAATCTCAAAAGTTCACTGTGATTATTGAGAGTCAGTATGGATAGAGAGCTGATGTAGGATTTAGGAAGATGCATTCAGGTGTCACCTCAGATGTAGTCTGGGTTGTCTAACTCCGAGCGGGTCACGTAGCATCTTAGTGCTCACAAAGCTCATGGCCTCATGCCCCACAACATCCCCAAGTGCAGCCATAACCACATAAAAATGTAATTAGAAAATGTTTAACAAAAGAAATAAAAATACCACAAAATACAGATAATATTACATTTTAAAATTGTTAGTATGTGGCCCACAGGGTCTTTATGTAGAGTTTCATGGGGCATGGTTTCCACTATATTCAACTGCTCTAAGCAACTTTCTATAAGTCAAAGGGATGCTGTCAAAATGCATTAACGGGATGAATTTTCTTATCTAGGAGGTTCCCTATACCTTTGAAACACAGAGCCAGTCCCTATCCATATAATGTATAATGATGGGTTTTTATATCAGCATATTAAGTTCATTCATTTGTATGTTATTTTTAAATCCTTCTTTTTTGAAGCATTAATATATGAATGCTTTAATAATTAAAATTGGCTAAGTTGAACTGAAATGACTGAGGCTGGAACAAATACCAAGTTTTTCATTTAGCCCACCTAAGCTGTATCATTTAATGGAAGCAGGGGAAGCGCATTTTGTATTCTGTCTGCATTATTTCATCAGTATACCTACACCTTCGCGAGAGCTTGGCAGCTTGGCAGTGATTAGTTCTCCCCCTGGTGGCTTCACAACTGCAATCACTTTTTAAGTATCTTTCATATCTGCTTTTCCCAAATAAACTCTACTCGATTAATCATAAGCAAATATATATCTTGGTTGGTTTTGCTTAAATAGACACTGTCGTAAATACACATATAGTCTTATAAAATATTTTTAAATGTTCAAATGTGGTTTTGATGCCCAGTTTGAAAGACAGGAATTAGTATAGAAACAATTGGAAAGGTTAACTTTTTACATTTTTTTAAACATATTTTACAATTGAGAGAAAAGTAGAAAACTTTAATAAAATTATAATTTGTGCCATTAAAATTCAAGTGCTTGAAGAGAAGAAGACGAGCTTACAAATTAGATTGAAAATGAACTGGTAGATTATTGAGAAATCAGGCAAAAAAAAAGGAGAATCTGAGGGCACAGAATTAAAGGTCATGAATATTTAAATTTGACACAGCATATAAAGAAAAGCTACTTGAAAATCAGTGATTAAATTTACATGGTCATATTATCAATGATGTCACTAATATGTGGGGGTGGTAAGCTTGAGAAATTAAATTCTATTAATAATGAGAAATATATCAGAAAATTTTCTCTTTAGTCATAACCATTTTTGTAGAGATCAGTGAGTGGGGGCAGGGGAGTGTACAGTAAATTCTTTGATACTCAAAAGCAATCTATATTCTCAAGTTAGAGCCTGTAGGAATGAATGTAACTATAAAGTTTCTTCCTGTAATATAAACAGATATAGTGCAAAATTCAGTGTTTTCTCCCTGAATTAAGATGTTCAAAATCTTGTTGTCTTATACAGGAAATACAACAACGGCATGGGCTAGCCAACTCCATTTCTTCATACCTTATTAAGCCTGTCCAGCGAATAACAAAATACCAGCTCCTTTTAAAAGTATGTATAATGATATTTTGGGTTCTAGATTTTTCTGAACTATATATTAGAGGGCAAAACTCCCTCCTAATATCTTAAAATTTTTCCACAGTTTATATGTTATATATGTTCCTTGGAAAACTGAAAAGATAGAATGTTAATTGTGTGTTTTTTAAAAACTTTTGTTAAAACTAATCATTTGCTAGTTTAAGACTTTATGCATGGGTTACAGGTGTTGACTTCCATCAAGGCTGACCATCTTTCTTAGACATAATTATCTCTAGGAACAAAAGTGTACGAAAATTTCCCTTCACAAATTTCCTAAGAATTTAGTGTGACAAATGGATTAGAACCAAATGCTTATGGTCAACACATAGTACACACTAGATATATAGAAATTCTTTACAATGTGTTAAGTGCTATGCTGCTGCTGTTATTCAGTGGTTTCTTTCATGTCTGACTCTTCATGACATGTTCCCCCCACCCCCAGTGTGGGATTTTCTTGGCAAAGACACCAAAATGGTTTGCTGTTTCCTTCTCCAGCTCATTTTATTGGTGAGGAAACTGAGTCAAACAGGGTTAAGTGACTTACCCAAGGTCGTACAGCTAGTAAGTGTCTGAAATCAGATTTGAACTCGGGAATATGAATCTTCCTGACTCTAGGCCTGGTGCTCTATCCATTATTCCATATAGCTGCCCCATATTAAGTATACACTATAATAAATTGATTATGAATTCTGATAGGCTTTTGTATATCGTGAAAGTTATATGTGTCAGTTTTCAAGACAAAAGATAGTAACTATTGAAGAAATAGTTTTATGAGACAGACTTTTGGAGGAATATTTTTATTATGATAAAAAAGTAATTATAGAAAATTTTTAAAAGTTACCATACCAGAGACAAAAAATAAATAACTATAGTCAAACAAAGCAATCCCCACAATCCCACTGTTTGGTTTTAATTTCTCAGTGCCAAGGCATGGACTAAGGGTAAGATAGTGGAGGGGATATAAGGAGGTTGGAATGCATGGGGGCCTTCTAGGGTGCAGGGAGAAGGGCACTGCTAAAACGTGTATGGAAAAATGTGCCCTTCAGGATTTAGTGATTCTGTATTATATAGAAAAATGATAGTTTTCTATCTCCTTATTTATTATTTCCACAAAGAATATTTCATATAAATTCTCATGTAGTCAAATAATTTTAACTTCTTTTTGTTCTTAAAATTAATTTTATGCTCATTAATGTTTCAGCAAGGTAATATTTTTTAAACTGTTTGAATTTGGAATAAGGAGAGCTTTATGTCAATAAAGTTAATCTCATTAACTTGCCTTTTAAAGCTATTTTTCATTATACTATATAAAATAATGTATATGTGCCGTTTTGTTTTTAATATGATTAAATGGCTTTTCTCAGAGTCTTCCTACATTGTGTTAAGAACCTTGGATCAGGAGTCAAGAGACTTCAGTTCAAATCCTGGTTCTGCTTCTGTTTTTGTCAGAGGGCATTTCATTGGACCCTTCTTCAGTTTCCCCTTCTGTGAAATGATACTGGTGGATCAGATGATCTTTAAAGACTTTTCCAGCTTTTAATTCTATTATCCTATGACCTAGTATGGAACTGAAATACCATCTGTTTCATTCTGCCTTATTCTCATGCCCTCCTCCCGAGATCCTCATTAATAATAATGATAATAATTCTGAGGGGCAATGAGGTGACACAGTGAATAGAGCACTGGCCCTGAAGTTAGGAGAACTTGAGTTCAAATCCAGCCTCAGACACTTGACACTTAACTGCCTGTGTGACCTTGGGCAAGTCACTCAACCCTAATTGCCTTGCCTTCCCCCCCTCCAAAAAATAACAATAATAGTAATAATTCAGAAAGTACTTTTAATTATTGATGATGGTGATGATGATGATGGCAACAGCAACATGGTGTGATGGATAGACAACTGTCACCTCTGTTCATATTCCCTCTGACACATACTGACAGTGTGACCCCCAGGCAAGTCCCAGGCAGCTCTGCCAGACTGTAAGTCAGAGAGAAAGGTGCTGATCTTCATTAGTAATAAAAATCTTTTACGTATTGCTCCATACACTAGTGAAATGAATCACTGGTCTGGCAAATAAGAACAACCCCAGCGACAATAATAGTGGAGGAAGATGAACTGATGATGTATCTGTGGAGTTAGCAGACTATGGATTTCTGTTACTTTATTATTTGCTCTATAATTTGATGCTCCCACAGGAAAATCTGAAATGCAGTTTCACATGAATCTCCCAAGGAAAATCTTAGTTTAAACTTTTTTTCTTTAAAAAAAAAAAAGCCCATATAACACTACACAAAGCAGTTACCATGACTGTGAAACTCTTGCAGTATTAATAGTATTGGGGCATCTTAATGACATTTCTAAATCCAGATCCATGATTTTATTGGTGTTGGGACCTCCCAACCAATTAATTCCCGATCCTAATTCAGATCTACAGCTAATCTGCAACCTTTAGTCTTAGATTTTTGGGGGACATAGAGAGGTTCAATGATTTGCCCAGGGTCAGACAGCCAATATGGGTCATATGTGACAGTTAATATGTTTTCCATGATTTTCACATGCATTATTGACATTATATTGCATGGGAGGTGACTGGAAGGAGTGAGAGAATTTGGAACTTGAAATTTTTTTAAATGAATGTTAAAAATAATAAATTTATTAAAGTGGGGAAACACATGTCTTTCTTACTCTGAGGTATGCTTGCAATCCATCCCCTTAGGCTGTGTTCTTTCTACATACTGTTTCAGTTCAACAAAACCAAACGTTGCTGGCAAAGCATTTTGTGGGCAGTATCAATATCTCTTTTTTTATATTCTTTATTTGAAAACCCATTCTATACATGTCAGTTCATGAGTATTGATCTTCTGTAGGAGCTGCTCACCTGCTGTGAGGAAGGCAAAGGTGAGATTAAAGATGGTCTTGAAGTGATGCTCAGCGTGCCAAAACGAGCCAATGATGCCATGCACCTTAGCATGCTTGAAGGTGAGAAGTGTCTTCCTAAAGTTTGTGCTATATTTATATGAGTCAGCTGGAAAGGAATATTCTGAATTATTGGAAATTAGAGCTGTTATTTATCAGTTTGCCTAACTTTTAGTTTTATGAGTTTTGGGGTTTTGTGTTTTGCTCATTTTGCATTTTTAAATTGGTGGAAACTTTGGGGTCACCTTGTCCAAACTCCCTGGTATGGTAGGAATCCTCTCAACTCTTCCCCCCCTTCTCCTCTCCCTTCCTCTGATTGGACATTTTGCTTAAAGATAGCTAATTCTTAAACTTTTGTTCGTCTGCAACCAGTGTGAGGCTGGTCCTGCTGGGTTCTCTGATGCGTGGTCTGAGAGTGGGTTTATATTGCTAAGGACAAAATGCTTTGCTCCTCCCTCGAATGCTAGTGTGGTGGCACATCTCCATCTTGAATGTCAACAACAGTCCTCAATGGCCTACTGCATGTGTTCATTTTGCTCCTTTTAGAAGCAGATCAAGAAGTCTGAGCCGTATGGGAATTTGTTTTCCTTGTCTATGGTTATTTGTTTTGTCTTTTCCTTTTCCCCCTGTGGGAAGGAGAAAAAATACATAAATGCTTGATAGATTAAAAAAAAATAATTTTTCAAAAAAGTGTTTGAGCCAGTAGCCATGTAAGGCTGCCCTCTGCCGTCTATGGGGAAACGTCTCTAAAGAAAAACATAGGCAAAAGAGTCTTGAGAGATCATATTTATTACTACTTATAACCCTGCTTTGACCATAAATATAGTACTTTATTTATCCTTCACTGGTAACCCCAGATTCATATTCTCCTGTTAATGATTTTGTCAGATTTCCCCAAAAAGGTTCATAATTTCATATGACATGGGTGTAGAGCATCCCCAGGTGAGAAAACCTCCACTATTGATGCCAGTTGACTGACACCTTCAAGAGTTCTCTGGCGAACTGAGAAGTTAAGTGACCTACCCAGGGGCTCACAGGCACTATGTGTCAGAGGTATCTAGTCCTTTGACTGTGGAGGTTACATCTCTCTAGCCCCTATGCCATACTGCCCCTTGTCTTCTCCTATGCCCAGTGTTATAAAAAAAAATCAGAACTCTCTAATGTTATTTCTGTAGTACCTCATTTAATAAATCATAATCAACAACAAAGATTCCCTATCTTCCAGTGTATGCTTCTGTCTTAACAAGTTGATGTAAGCCAGTATATTCTGATGTCTACCTTGAAACATATAGTTGGATATAGGAAACTAAATATGAAGACATAATTGCATAAATGGTTAAAAATCTGCATATAGCAAACATGGTAGAAGGTGATTTTCACATTTTGGAGAATGGCACATAATAACAGGCCTTCAGCCAACAGTCAGTTCTCTGTAATGAATAATCCTGAAAAACAAGAGCTTTTTCTAGTCCTTACCAACAGTGTCATTATTAACAAAAAGCCTTTCATTAAACATAGGCTCATTTGCAAGGCATTGCTAAACACTATGGTTGTAAAGCAACATGGTTCATCCCTGCCCTCGAGGAGCTTATATTCTGGTTACAAGTAGACATGAAAATAGAAGTGACAGTTCAAGGCAATATGTGACATGCCAGAGGAGTGGTGCAAGTACTAAGTGCGATCGCCATTCAGAGAAGGGAGGGACCCCAAAGGACTGGGGAAGTTGGGAAGGCCTCTTGGAGGTCTTGGGAACGAGCAACATTTGAGTAACAGAGCAGGATTTCAGCAAGTAGGAAGGAATTCCAGGAAGGTCTGCACCTTGGCAGGGCCAGAGGAGTTCAAGCAGCACTGATGAGGTAGAACATTTAGAGAGGGTTCCTGTAGGGGAGTAGTTGCAGGTGAGGCAAATGAATTCGGTCCAGTTCAGGCGGTATTTAGTAAACACTTCCCATGTGCCAGACTAGGCATTGGTGACATCGAGACAAAAACAGCATCTTCTCACCCTCAGAGAAGTCATGTTCTGCTGGGAGTGGAGGTGGTGGTGGAGACTGTGGGGAGGCATGCAGAGGGTGGGGCAGGCATATGGCATGTGTGAGATAAGTAAATACAGGGCGATACCAGAAAAAAGAAAACACTCATAGCAAGGGATGTTTCCTTAAACACTTTAAATTCCAGGCTAAGAAGCTTGTTCCTGCAGACAGTGGAAAGCTGTTGAAGAATTTTGAACAGGGGCTTGATGGCTGTGCCGAGTGATGTTTAAAGAACATTGCCATCCTTCCTAAGATTAAGGGGAGGGGCTAAGTGGTTGATTGACATTCAACAAATAAATCTTGTAAGATGGGAAAGCTACACATGTAAGGTGTACGCTGACACTAACATTTTTCTCCCTAAGGATTATTTAATGACACGTATGTTTAGAGTTGACTTAGCTGAAAAACAGCTAGCTGTCTAATTAAGATAGAGCCTTGTACAATGCATATCCATTAAAACTTTCTCAAAATGCATTTATTTTGTATGAAGTGCTGCCTATATTTCTAAGCTAGATGTGAAGTAAACTTGGACTAGAGACAGGAAAATCAATTAGGAAGTTATTGCCTCCCTGAACAGAAACATATACCAGCTAACATCATTTACTGGTTCCATGAAAATACAAGCTTAAGCAGAAAGATGGGAGAGAGTGAAGGAAGGAAGGAACAGAGGAGGGAGGGTGGAAGGGAAGGAATGGAGGAATGAAGTAGGGAGGAAAGAAGGGACTACTGTGTGTCAGGGGCTTAACAAATACTACCTCAGTTTCTCCTCATAACAACCCTGGAATATAGATACTGTTATTTTCCAGTTGAAGAAGCTGCAGTATACAGAAGTTAAGTGACTTGCACAAGGTCACACAGCTAGTAGCTGTCTGAGGCCACATTCGAACTCATGTCTTCCCAACTCCAGGCCTAGTGCTCGGTCCACTGTACCTCCTAGCTTACAAGAAAGTTTGGAGGGAGGAGACTTTAGCAGCTTTTGGTGGATACATTACAAGTCTTTAAATAATTATTTTTAAAACCTTTATGTTTGATATTTCTTACTTTTTCTTCCCAATTCATTTATCTTTCTCCCCTGACATTTTTAGGGTTTGATGAGAATATCGAATCTCAGGGAGAACTTATCCTTCAGGAATCCTTCCAAGTCTGGGACCCGAAAACTTTAATTCGAAAGGGTCGGGAGAGGCATCTCTTTCTCTTTGAGATGTCCTTAGTTTTCAGTAAAGAGGTGAAAGATTCCAGTGGAAGAAGCAAGTACCTTTATAAAAGCAAACTCTTTGTAAGTATAATTATCCAGAGTGCTAATCTTAAAACCTAAATACAAAAGTTTGTTATTACATTATTACAGATAAAGACTTTTTTTGGGTTAATTTCACAAATATTCCTAAACTTTACATCATGTTTTTAAAACTGTTTTCACATCCCCTTCTCTGCAATTTTCAGATACCATCTGGCTCACTAGAGGGCTCTCATACACAATTTTATGAAAACCTAAGACTTAGCAGCCAACATGTTAGAAATTTGCTTTCCAGTGTTCAAAGAATTTTACAAAGATGGCAGGAAAGCGTTAGTCATAAATCTGGAATAGCAAGGGACTGTTGAAATGATCTAGTCCAATCCCTTCTCTTTATAAATGAAGAAACTGAGCACCAGGAAGGTTAAATATCTCACCCATAATCACACAGGTAGGAAGCATCAGAGGTAGGATTTGAACCCAGGTTTTCTGACACCAAAGCCAGAGCTATTATTTTTACTTAGTTTAAAACATTTTCTGTTCCATGTCACATTTAATACGGTGCATCAAACAAGTCATATCACTGATTTTTTTTCCATATTAATTTACTTTTCATTAAGCAATAGAAAAATGTTTGCAGACTAAGTGTTTTATTGTAGAATTTTGCTCGTCAGTCTATATCTTCAATAGACACACATGTGGTGCCCTTTCTTAGTAGTTGAATGCTAGAAATAATAATAAATAGCAAGCATTAATATAACATTTTAAGTCTTTCACCCCTTCTTATTAACCATATTTTTGCTTTCTTGGAAATATCCATGGTAAATTCTAACTCTTTTTTTACTTCCTGGTTTATTTATGTTGAAATCAATTTATAATTGTTCTAGGGACTTGGATGAAAATGGTAACTTTATTCATCAATTCTGTTAGAGAAAGAACAGAGAATAAAATCTGGTTTTGTTTTTCTTCTGTCTCAAGGTCACTAAGACTGGTTCACAAATCCTGGTAAAATATGTGGAATTTTGACAAATTGATTCATCATTCTGTATTTAAAACAAGATATTTTATATACGTATAGATAGATATAGATGAATGTATATTCACATACGCACATATCTACTATTCAAAATTTAAATCAGAGCAATAGGAGTTCTTGATATCTGTGTATTTTCTTAGTGATATCCCGAGTCAAACATTCTGCAGCTCACAAGCCCAAATTCATCATTTTTGTGCAGTTTCCTCAGGCTTATCCCTTTTGGCACTGTCAATTTGCAGAATAACTTACATCATTTTAGATCACATTCCAACTGGAAAAGAAAAGGCAACGTTGCTGAGTAGTAATTCACTTTGAGTTCCTTGGCTTTAAAACAGCCCCTTGGGGCGAAGCTAATATGTTTTAGAAGCCAATACATCTTCATTTAATTTATCTTTTTTTTAGGATTCTCTCAGAGTTCACCTCCGGGACTGCAGATTGTGACTCACTTCCTTTTGCTGGAGGGGGAGAAATAATATTAGGGCTTACTCCTTAAGGAGGGGAAAAAATACTGAAAAGTTAGCGCTCCAAGTACAAACTTGCCTAGCTGATCTACATATAGGAATTCAACTCTTAAAATGGCTCACAGATGGTGAGATATCTCAGGATTAGATAATCCCTTAATCTAGCTTTAGGACAACACAAAATGAGCCTTTAATTTTTTTTTGTCTTTAAAAGAATTGTTTTCATTAGTTCTGAAATTTCAAAGTGGTTGAACTGCATTAAAGATGAAGAAAAACTGTTCTATCCTTTTGATCTGTGGTTTCCAGATCACTTAACCTGTTCTTTCCCTGTATTTAGCATCATTTTAGCTATTTCATAATTTTTCAGCAGCTCTTGCAGAGGTGGTCAGAGGAAATAAAAGAAAATGAAGTTAGAACTACTGAATTTAAGTACTTAATGAAAGAAGATGTTGAAACTTTGGGCTGAAATTTGAAGTTTTTATGATTCTTAATTTACTTATGTCATTATTGTCTATCACGTATATCCTGAGATACTTCGATGGACCTGTGATCTTCACTGTTGAAAATTGCGACCCCTCCATTTGCCACCAATTTTGACTATGGAATCATCTTTAAAATTTGCTGCAGTTTTGTTTAAGTCGCATTACAATTGTTATGTTCCTGTTATTTTGTTTTTTGTCCAGACCTCAGAACTAGGTGTTACTGAACACGTTGAAGGAGATCCTTGCAAATTTGCACTGTGGGTAGGAAGGACCCCGACTTCTGATAATAAAATTGTCTTAAAGGTATGTCTTGGAAATAGGGTTAATAATTCAGTTCAACAAATTAAGTGCATACTGCCTGACTACAAAGCTAATTATGATAGGACCCACTCTGAAGAAATATATAGTATAGACAAGAGGAACAACATGCGGGCAAAGACCTGTGGTACAAAGGATGCTGTGGTAAATGCCAGAGAGAACTAGAGAGAGTTGCTATTAGAAATTCAACAGGGATTCAGTTTCATTTGGCATGAAGGAGAGTGGGAAAGGATTAATGGGACAGCTGGCAACTAACTGACCCTTAAGGGAAAGGGAGAGACTTAGAGAGGAGCTAGAGTTCTCTTTGCTCTGATGGCTATACTTCAGGCGTTGGGGATGGTATAAGCACAGGGAGAGAATGGGATGAGGACCGGAGATGGCAGCTAGGCCAATTTGGCTCAAACACAGAGACTGTCATGGGGAGGAGTAGGATATAATGTTAGAAAACAAAATTGGAGCCAGATTGTGGAGGGGCCCAAATACCAGGTTTATGAGTTTATACTTTATTTTCTGGTCAATAGAGAATGTGAAAAATGGATTGAAGAGGGAATGAGCAAGAGACAGGAAGTTCATTTAGGAGACTATTAGCATGATCTAGGCAAGAAATAATGAGGACCTGAACCAAGTGACTAAATATAAGATGATGGAGATAGAATCAACTTGACTTGGCCATTGATTAGACATGAGAGTCGAAGATGACTCCCAGGTTATAAGTCTAAGTCTCTAGGAGTATGTTAATGCCATTAACAGAAGGACTGTGGGGAGATTGTGGGGGACGGTGGCAGCATGCATACGTTTCATGTGAAAAAACATATCACAATTGTATGCATGTCTTTTTTAAAACATTTGATTTTCAAAATAGCAGTGGTTATATTGCTTGGAAACCTGAAGATAAAATTCTCATATTAGCTAAATACAACTAATGAACAGTGTTATATTTTAATTTTTGTGAAGAAACTCTACTGAGTTCTCTATTACCTACTTTTAAAAAAAAAAGAAAGTGCATTTTTATTTTCTTCGTTCTTACAATACTGATAAAATTGATGTGATTTTATAGGCAATCAGAGAAGTAAGATAGGGGCCTCAGACTGCAGACTAACAAGTTGTTGGATAGATTCCCAAATGTATGTCTAACTGGTTTGACCACAGCAATAAAATCTGGTTTTTAAGTAGGCAAAGATTCTTGGAAACTGATGGCATAAAAGTTCTTAGCTTGCTCCCTTAAAGTTATTTGGCACCATAGGGAAGTCATGTTATATGTTAACTTTTCATTTGAAAAGTGAGGATAATTTTGGAGATGCTCTTTAGGGTGTGGTGTCAAAGGTAGCATGACATTTTTTATATGAATTACTAGAAGATAGCATTAAAAACAATTGTTTCCCTAGTCTCTTAGTGAAGAGTTATTCAAAGGTGATGGGGAGGGAGGTTGTCTTGTTTAGTGGGGGCTACAAAGAGTTTTTTAAAATGAAAATAGAGCACTCTTTTGAATTGTCTAGAAGGGCCAGAAGGTGAAGCAGCAACTCTATGATATCTGAGTTTGGGGAAGATAGAGCTAGAGATTTTTTGCAGAGAAATATTGGGAGAAAAGCCAAATGCTTAATGAGACTCCAGTGTGTGAATCAGAATCTCAGCTATTTCATCTCTGACTTAAAAAAAAAAAAGTTCCTATACACTTGCAAGAAGTTGTGATTTTTAGTCTTTGGTTCTATCAAGGACTTTTGTATTGAATGGGTTCTTTGGATATGTACTGATTTTATAAGTATTCAAGTTCTCTGTTTGTAGAAGTTGTTATTTTACCTGGTTTTGACCAATCGTCTATAAAATTGCATTATATAATAATGGATATCTGGATAATGACAAAGTCAGTGCTTGTACGATACCTCTGGCACGATGTCATTTACAGATCAGCTAACACATTGCGAAATATTAGGTAAATGTGATTTCTAAGTTTTTTGAAGTTTATGAGTGTGTGCATTATGGGACCATAAACTTTACAGAGATATATAGCCATAGCAGCTTCGTGTGCAGAGGCCAACAGGGAACTATTTATGTCCATGTGTTAAAAGTTATGTAGAGCCCACCCCCCGTCTTCAACTCTGAGCGGAAAGATACTCCCCTCGAAATGGTCATACGTTCTTTGATTTTAAAAAGGCATCTAGGAAATTTTTCCAGACATCATTGCCAAATATGGACAAGGTGCCTTTAGGATATCATAATAGATCCATGACACAATTCAGAAATAAGACTTCCTGTATGTTGCAGAGGGTGAGCATGGTGAACATCATCTGGGAAAGCTTGTATTTGCAGAGGAACTGAATACTTTGTAGGGAATCTTTGGCAAGAATTTTCTAGCTTTCTCCAAGAGAGTAGAACATAATTTACCTAGGAATCTAAAAGACTGTGCCTCGTGAGGAAATCATTGATAGTTGCTTATCTGAAAGTCCCATAAAACAAGTTTAGTTTGGTTTGCTTTCATAGCCTGAAAACAATTTGCCTGCCGTTGTAAACACACCTTCAGTGCAATACATAGCATAAAACAAATCATTTTGTTACATAAAGGTAAATGATCAAGGTGTTACTTCAAAATTAATAAAGGGCAGCTAGGTGGCACAGTGGATGGAGCGCTGACTCTAAAGTGGGGAGGACCTTAGTTCAAATATAGCCTCTCACATTTACCAGCTGTATGACCCTAGGAAAGTCATTTAACCCCAATTTTCTGTTAAAAACCAAAACCAAAATTACTATAAGGTTATTTCAGAATGTAAGTGGGAACAGTCATTTATTTTAAGGTATACTTTCATCTAATTGTGTTCAGAAGTTAGTATGTCAGTAAATCTTGGGGGAAAAAAATCATTTGCCCTTCTCCTCAATATTTGGAACATTTTGCCCAGTTATCCAAGCTGGGTCTCCTTTCTCATAAATCTATATTTCTCCACAAAGTTGTTCACCTTTTTGTCTCTACCCAATTTTTTTTTTTGGAGGGGGGAAGGCAGGGCAGTTGGGATTAAGTGACTTGCCCAAGGTCACACAGCTAGTAAGTGTTAAGGCCAGATTTGAACTCAGGTCCTCCTGACTCCCAGGCTGGTGCTCTTTTCACTGTGCCACTTAGCTACCTCTCTACCTAATTTTTTAATTAAAGTTTCATAATTGCTTCTAAATCCAATCCTTAACTGATCCCTTTTAAATAATATGCATTATAATTTTTTAAGGCATGCTTAGCAGTTTCTTCTTCTTTTTCCTGATTATTTCCAGTCTCTGTCAAATTGTTTCTTTTTTACCCTAACCCAGATGATATCTCTTTAACTCCTGATTGTTTTCACAAGGCATTCCAATTCCAGTACATCAGAGCTTTTCAGAGTTTTTTGTTTTTTTTTCTCCCCTTCTCTGACTCTCTTGAGAGTACTTTTCATGGGAGGAAGAAGGAGAGCTAGAGAAAGGGGGTGGAGAGGAGAACAAGGTTTTAAAGAGGAAGGAAGGGCCCATTTGGGCCTAAAGGCTAAGTCAAGAAGAGGAAATCAGAGGCCAGCTCATTCCCTTTCCTTCATTTATTTCACTGCTATCAGGACCAAATAGTTCTCTAGAACGTCTCACTGCAGTAGTGATTTTTGGAAACAATAACTGGTTAAACAAAAGAAGAAGAAAAGATAGTTTAAAAGCTGTGCTATCAGATTTCAGTTTCTTTGGCAGTTTTTTTTTAATTTACTTAGCCAGACTAGTTTTGTCCATTTGTATTGGCAGATGCCTATTCCTGGTTATTCACTGTGTATTCTAAATAGTTTTTGACAATCGTTTCTAAAAGGAATGATTCTTGTAGAGTATCGGCATAATGCTTTCCAGAAATCAACTCTTAAGGGACAAAGATCTCCTCTTTATGCATGTGGCAAAAAAGTCAAGCTGAACATGACTGTTCTCTTGCTCAGAGCATTTCTCTTAAGTTTTCAGTGAGCAATAAAGTGATATTTTAAATCCAGCCAAAGAGCAAATGTAGTATGTATTTTAATAGCCAAACAATGAACCAGTTGGCAGAGCGCTAAACTAAGAGCCACTGGGAGTGACTAGTTCTAATCCAGGTGTCATTGTTTGCTCATTAGTGACTCACATACTGTAGTTTTATGTCCAGCTAGCCTAAAGGGGATTTTGAAAAAAAACATCTCTTTCTGTTGTATAGTCTCAATTATTTCTATGCTGACTATAAAAAAGAAGTCATTGGTTTGGAAACATGACAGAAGCAAGCACCTACTCCCTTCATTGTGGATCTGAAATAATATATAAGTGCAAAGGTATGACCTTTGTAGACTCTGAATAGCCCTATTTTCAGGGTGTGTGAGGTAGGTGACAGACAGTGAAAGCATCATAACCTTACCTAAGCATAAGGCAAAATGTAAATCACGGCTAGGCGATGCAGTGAACAGAGTGCTGGGCCAGGTCAGGAAGATCCATCTTCCTGAATTCAGATCTGGCCTTGGATATTTAATAGCTGTGTGACTCTGGCCAAGTCACTTAACCCTATTTGCCTAAGTTGTAAAATGAGTTGGAGAAGGAACCAGCAAACCATGACAATATCTTTGCCAAGAAAGCCCCAAATGGGATCTCAGAGAGTCAGACACGACTGAACAACAACAAAAAATTGCTTTTGGTGAAAGAATAGTCAGAAATGAGAAGTTGTTACCTAACCACCTTTGTTCGTATTTGGTTGTACCTCTCTTATATATTCATTTTGAAATTAGGTATGTGCATGTGCATGCGCACGTGTGTTATATGAGAGTATATGTCTCAGTATATTTATTTTTAAGTTCTGGAAAAATATATTCTGCCTCAAAATGGATTCATAATTTTTTTTAGGCTTCCAGTATAGAGAATAAGCAGGATTGGATCAAACATATTCGAGAGGTGATACAGGAAAGAACCATTCATTTGAAAGGAGCACTGAAAGAGCCAATTCATATTCCTAAAACAGCTCCAACAACTAAACAGAAGGGAAGAAGGTATGTGGTCTTGTTGTTATGAACATCCAGGATGGCTCTCATGTACTAGAATGCAACCAAATGAAGTACTATGTTCAAACTCCTTTTTAGTTCTGTAGTTCCTCCCATTACCCTTCTCCCTCTTCCATCCCATACTGATACCTTTGAATATTTATGCAGTATCATTTGATGGGACATGTACTATGACTATTTCCTATAGATTATGAAAGCCTTCACAATGAGGAGGTTAAAAAAGCCCCCGAACCACTTTTGTCAGCAAACATTCAATGTCTTTTCCAAGAAGAGATATCAGCCACGGGCAGCACCATTTTCAGAAAATTGTAGGGGAATGTGGCAGATTGTAAGTAAGGAGAAAGTGAATCTATAGATATAGTTCTATAGAAATTCTCACTGTAGTGGATGATTTTCAGAAACAATAACTAGTAAAAAAAAAAAGAAGAAGAAGAAGAAGAAAGAAAAGATCATTTAAAAGCTGTGCTATCAGACTTCAGTTTCTTTGGCAGTATTTTTGGTTTGTTTACTTCGCCAGACTAGTTTTGTCCATTTTTATTGGCGGTTGCCTGTTTCGGGTTATTCACTGTCTGTTCTAAATAGTTTGTGACAGTCATTTCTAAAAGGAATGAATCTCGTAGGGTAACAGCATAATGCTTTCCAGAAAGCATCCCAAGGGATGTAAAGGGATCTAAATGTAAAACTAGAAAGAGGACAACAAACAGATGAAAAATGAAACAGGTCTTCTGCCATTTCTAAATGTTACCTCTTCAAGGATCTATGATTTACTCAGTGTGAGTCTTTTCTCTCTATTGATACAGTCATTAAGCATTGATTAAGTATCTCTTTTGTGGGGGCACTTTACTCAGCTTGGGGAAAAAACACAGCCCCTGCTCTCAAGAATCTCAATCTGATGGGAGAGATAACATATAAACAACATATATTCAGGATAAAATGGGAATAGTCTTAGAGGGAAGGCACTAGGATTAAGAAGCCTGAAAAGGACTTCCTGTAGAATGTGGAACTTCAAGGAAGTCATGAGAAAAAGATGAAGAGAGAGTTTCAGACGCAGGGAACAGCCATTAAAAATGCCCCAAACCAGGAGATAGAGTGCTCTGTGAAAGAAATAGCAAGGAGGCCAGTATTACCTGATCCTAGAGTAAAAGGTGAAAGGAGACTGGAAAGGTAGGAAGAGACCAGGTTATAAGGGCTTTAAAAGCAAAACAGTATTTTATATTTGATCCTGGAAGCAATAAGGAGTCACTGGAGTTTATTGAATGGGGGTGACATCATCAGACCTACACTTGAAGAAGATCAATTTGACAACTCGATATAGGACACATTAGAGTGGGGAGAAACTTGAGGCAAGGACACCCACCAGAAGGCTATTGCAGTAGTCCAATCATGAGCTTATGAGGCCCTACTCTAGGAGAGCAGCAATGTCAGAGGGGAGTGGGAGGAGTATATGAGAAACACAGATAGCAACCCACTTGTAACTTAGTAACACCATATTCATCATCAGTGACAGTGGAAATACCACATTAGGACTCTTCCCTCTAAGTCTCCAGTGTCTTATAAATGATGACATAAAATTGGCAATTGGCGTTAAATAAGACAAAAATTGGAGTAGTTGAACCATGAGCACAGACAAAAGAAATCTTTCAGAGGCAAAACAGTTTTGAAGGATGAATTTTTTTAAGATTTCAGAAAGAGGTAAAAAAAAAAACTAGAGATAATCACTCATAGTATAATTTCTACAAAAAAGAATTAAGATATATAATTTTCTACCAACCCATTTACTTCCTCATCTCTATCATTCCCATATCTTATGATTCCCATGAAGAATGATCTCCCATCTTAAAAGTATCTTTGTTGAAAATATGAGAAGGACTCAATAGGCAGGCTTCACAGTTTCCTACTCCCTGCCATATTTTACTGCCACACAGTTGACTAGTAGGTAAATAGAATACAAGATTCCCTTGTGCTAATTCTCAATTGACCATTAAAAAAAAACAAAACCATTTGACTCAGTAAAGCAAAATGGAACCTTAAAAGTTCTCTTCCTTCAAGAGATCACCCAGCAATATGTTAAGATCATCCAAGAGTCCTTGATAGAGCCACAAAAATAATGATTCAGTGAACCTCTGATGGTCTATAAAACATGAAATGGGGACAGCAACTTCTTTACCTACCAAAGGTGTTTGCCACTGTTGTGGTAGGATTCTGGAACTTCTGTACAAATTCCAAATGTCAGAAGAATTCCTTATAAATGGTGAAGTCTCTCGGGTGCTCTTGTTTGTGAATGATGTCATACTAATTGCTTCAAGTCCCAGTATGTTACCGAAATTCCTCAAGCCACAAACATTCAAAAGAAATCTCCCCAATGGTCATTGCAGAAGAACAAAACCAAATTTATAAAGAATCGCTACTTCCCAGACTATGATATATAAATGGCTGATTATTCCATTGAGTTAGTCCATCAGTACCTATATCTAGAAAATATGCCAAAAAGATCTACAATGAGAGTTGCCCAGAATTATAAGAGGAAGGTGGTGGAATGAATTGCATTTGGGAAATTCTTGAACACTTTAAACCATTCCAAGCTGCTTCCTAAGTTTAAAACCCACTTTTTTGTTTTTAACACTGTTACACTTCTGGTGTTGCCAAGTGAATGCAGATTATAGAATGCCACTATCTATGAAGATGCAAAAATTGCTGGTTACCCAAGGGGCATGGAGAGATGTTTGATGAACAAACAGTAAAGAGGTTGTAGCATATCACCAGCTATCACTGGTAGTATGACAGGTGACAGTCATCTGTGAAATGTATTATTGAGAGAGGAGATAGACCGATCAATGGCACAAAACAAGGGGTCCAAGATAGACAACTCCAGTGCTGCATTGTGATCCCCAGGATGTTAAAGACCTATGAATATTTTGGGTAGAAGCTTTATAGAGGATTTATGGGAGTTCACATGAGAAGAATTCTACATGACGAGGCAGAAATTAATTATAATTTGTGCTTTTTGAGGAGGTACCATTTCCATGACATCATAGATTAACCCAGTTATTCAAGTCTTTTGATACATATGGTCAGACTACCTTCCTAATTGTCACTTACACAAAATTATTTCTGTCCCAGTTCTAGTAGGGTGTTTCATTTAATTGTAAGAGAATCTTTCCTAAGAATATTAAGTCCAACACCATGAGGAAAATAATAGAATTTTTAAAAACCCAATAATTTCCAAATAAATAACTGATTCAAATTGTTGTTGGGTGGGCAGAGGAATGACATTGCTATTAACTAAAAGTCTGTTTTATCTTCACAGGGATGGAGAAGACTTGGATAGTCAAGGTGATGGCAGCAGCCAGCCTGATACGATTTCAATTGCCTCCCGAACTTCTCAGAATACCCTTGACAGTGATAAAGTAAGTCACACAAAGAGCCAAGCTCTCATGTTTTTTTAGTGGCTAATCTCCAGTCTGACATGAAGCGACACTTTGTTTCTAGTGACAGATGTATTGTCAGTTGATGATCAACATTTCAGAACCCCAGCTGTATGCCAAGCATTGTATTTGGTATCACTGTAGGTACAGTAGGGCATGGAGACAAGAGGCTGTCTTTAAAGATGCCATCAAGTTGAAAAAGTTTAACTCTGAAGTTATGGGGAAGACTCTGCAGTTCTTCCCCTTAAAGAATTTTCTCTCTTCTTCCCTGGATACATTGATAAAAGTTAAGGAGCTATACAGGCAGAGCTTGAATAATGAAATAAAGCATGTTTGATTACTCTTAATCTCTTTTTAACCCAGTTTCTAGCTCCAGGGCATTAGATCAATCTCAAAATGGCACAATATAATGGATGCTATTGTTATTTTGTAATATAATCTAAGAAACAATCCAAAACTGCAGAGATAGAGTTTTAATTAATGGGGAGGAGGGGAATAGGAAGGTAAGATATATTTTGTGAAAACTGACAGTACTTTCATATAAATGAAATTTACACTGTAAACTGAGATATAGACCCCAGTTTTATAATAATTTCCTAAAAATATTAAGAAAAAGTAAAATACGAAACTGAAAATGTACTTGTGAAGGTGTCATGGGGTGAGAGGAAAGCAGGAATAGGAAGGAGGGTGGAGGATAGGAAGGATTGAAATTAGTCATTAAAACCGAGTAGCTGAGTTTTATTCTCTGTAACAAATTATTCCTTGTTGGACAGTGCTTATTAATGATCATGTGAGGAAAGTAAAGCTGTTCTTTGTATAGTTTTTACAAAAAGGAAAATGTTACTGGTCTCTAGAAATCCACAGTATAGAAGGATTGAGTCCAATGTGTTTGAGTTTGGGTTTTTTTTTTTAAATATGTAATATCTCAAAGAAAAAAGAAAGAAGGAAAAAAATTTTGGTTCTTTTTTGTTTGTTTTACAGAGGAAATTTATAGTGAGTCTAATATTCCTGGTGTAAATATGAAATGTATTTAACTAGTGCTAAAATTATATTATTTGAGGAAATTCTTTTTACCTCAGGATAGTTGTACGTCTTGCTAGATATTGACCAGAGTTGACATTTCAGAACATTAATTAGCTCTGTACTGGGAAGAATTATAAATCTAGGCAAGCAGATACAGAAATACTCCTTTTTATAGGGATGTTCCTTTTTAAAGATATTCCTAGTTTTATAGTATTTCTTATTTTTATAATTAGGGATCCCCTAAGCTCCTATGCCAGCAGATTTGCCCTATGAAAGTTTGATTGCATCTGGGCAAGCCTGTATCTTATTTTACTTTATTCAGTGCCTCGCACTTTGACTTTCCACAAATGTTTCTTAGGAATTGTAATGATAACCAGAAGATAAATGACGTCTTCAGGCATAATGCACTTAGCATCTGGTATCATTTCTCTCTCTGCAGGCCCCACCTCTGGCCACTTGCATACAGTGGGGGAAGTTTTTTCTCTGGGAAGCATTTACAGATGAAATGAATGTGTAAGAATAGACTCAAGGGTCAAATGAAGTTAAATATGCGGCGAGCAGCAGAAAAGGCAATAGGAAAGCAAAGAATTTTCAGAAAATTAGTTTGTACGGAATGAGGAAATCAGAATAGGCAGGAAAATTAAGAGCAGAAGGTTTTGAAAGTGAAAGGAACGCATTTGAAATTTCAATAAAACAAAGGCAATGGATAAATCAGAGTGAATGTCAGGGATGACATGGCATAGCTCAAAGCCATAGAATTCATCCCTTGACAGATGTCTTTTTTAAACTTTCTTTTAGGAAATGTGTGGGTTTGGTTGTTTTTTAAATCCCCACAATCTTATACTTCTTTTATTTAAAGAAGAATTGAGTCCATTAACCATTAAAATTGTCCAGTTGCATTAAACTCAGTTCTAAAGTGGTCATTCCCATACCAGTTGGAGGATAGCTATGCCCCAAAACATATGTAGCATGATAAGTCAGTCTCCCTTTGTGCTAGTATAGGTTTGTGCCAGTTGTGAGATATATGCATATGTTTGCATGGGTTTGTATATACATACACACACACACTCATATATACACATATATTTAATAAACTGTGTGTGTATACATACACACACACACACACATATATACACATTCAGAAGCATTTACTATATTCTAGATACTATTCTAAATGCTAGAAATACAAATAGAAAAATAGACAAATAAGGTCTCACAAGAAAGTTATATTCTAGTAAGAGAAGACAACATGTGTAGAAGCTGGAGTTGGAAAGGGCTGTGGGTGGAAAATAAGTGCAAACCTGAATAAACCTTAAGATAACTGTGGGAGCGGCTAGGTAGGGCTGGCTGGAGTCAAGAGAACCTGAGTTCAAATCTGTCCTCAGACACTTTAATACTTACTAGCCATGTGACCTTGGGCAAGTCACTTAACTCCAATTGCCCTGCCCTCCCTCCTCCACAAAGCAAAAAGAAAAAAAGATAACTATATGAAGTAGCAGAGTGGACCTGGAACGGGGCAAGATGATGATGATGATATAATAATAGTGAACATTATTTATATAGTACTTTGCCAAGTACTTTGCTAAGTGCTTTACAAATATTCTCCCATTTGATCCTCATAACCCTGGAAGGTTGGTGCTATTATTCTCCTCATTTGGCATTTGAAGAAGCTGAGGCAAACAGAAATGGTAAATATCTGAAGCTAGATTTGAACTCAAGTCTTTCTGACTCCAAGCCCAGTGCCATATGCACTGTGCCGTTTAGCTGCCCCTAAGGTTCAGAGTCAGTCAGAGCTCAGGAACTTAAATGATGAGAGTCTGGGTGAAAGGATGTTCAAAAGAGGCTAAAGTATAAGCAGGGATTTGCTGGTAAACGTTTTCAGTACTGACTCTCTAGGGGAGCGGTCGGGGGTGGGGGTGGGGATGGGAAGAGAACATGCCACACTTCTAAGTTTAATCTGCATTGCTAACATTTCTGCATCACTTTCTTAAGTCTAGACAGTCAACAAAACAATAAATCAATCCCTGATTTGTAACATTTGCCGATTTCTGAGGCATTAATGATCACATTGAAAATTAAACAGTCAGCTTTTGAGAGCTAGTTCAAGTTGACTCCAGCATACCCCTGTTTATAGGTGACATGGCTTGGAGAGGCAGGAAGTTAAAGACATGGAAGAGACAATCCCATCAATCAGTAAGCATTTATTAAGTACCTATAATATGACAGGTACTGTGCTAAGCCCCAGGGATATAAAAAGAACCAAACATAGTCCCTGTCCTCAAGGAGTTTCCAGTGTACTTGGGGAGACAATATGCAAATAAACACAGACAAAGCAAGCTATACGCAGTGTAAATAGAAAATAACTAAGAAAGGGAAGGCCCTAGTTATCCCTTCCTCATCACAACTGTCCTCATTGCAGTTTTCGATGTATCACGGATTGGCATGAGAAATTAAATGGAAGTTTTTTGGGACTTTTGCAGAAGCTGCAAACAACACACAAAAGTCAGCAGATGACCCAGGAAAAGTTTAGAAACTCATAAATGCATAAAAATATATAGTGTTGTATATCAATATATTTTATCTTTTAATACCATAATAATTCAGATTTCTTCTCTGGTGCAAGGCGAGGGCCAAACAATTTTGCATGGATTTTCCAGATTGCGGGGACTCTGTGCCCCTAACCCCCGTGATGTGGAAGGGGTAGCTGTATAATTAAAAAGAGCTGAGAAGGTTGTCCTATAAAAATGAAATTTTAGTTGAGACTTGAAGAGAGTTGAAGAGTGAGAACATTCCAAGTATGTGAGATAGCCAGAGAAAATGCCCAGAGCTTCAAGGTGGAGTTTTTTGGCCACGGCTCCAGGGTCATTAGATTTAAAAGAACATGGAGGGGAGTTTGGTTTAAGAAGACTGGAAAGGTAGGAGGGGGCTAGATTATGAAGGTCATTGAATGCCAAGTGGATAGGTTTGTATTCGATCCTGGAGGCAGTAGAGATCCACTGGAGTTTATCAAGTAGAGAAGAATGATGGTCACACCTACATTTTTGGAAAATCATTTTGGCAGTTGAATGGAAGATGGATTTGAGAGGGGAGAGACTAGAGGCAGGTAGACCTACCACCAGGGGTGAGGTGATGAGGACCTTCACTAGAGTGGTGGCAATGTCAGGGAGAGTATAGGGTGTAAATGAGAGATTTTGCAGAAGTTATTGTTGTTTTTTGTAGACTGACCTGGGAACCATTTATAACATTGTTTCTATGAAAAAATGCATTCCAAATTTTAAACTCACTTAGAAATGAACATTTCTAATCCAACTGGTCGCTAAATTGGTTACTGCCTACATTCTTCTTTTTAGATGAATACTTTTGTGATTACCCCAGTGTTTACTCTTAATGTGTCATATAGCTAAGTCACTTTATCACCCAACATTGACACTACATTCCATTTCTCTCCAAGGACAGAAAGTTGTGTGTTTGCAGAAATTAATCATCTTACTCTACGAGTCTCTATAGAATGTCTTTTTTTTTTTTAAGAATTGAGTTTCAGATGTTTCCTTATGGCTATAAGTTACTGATTTATTTTTCCCTTCTTTCGATCTGTTGTCCTCTAAACTTCATTCCTAAGCTCTTGAATTTCTAGAGAATCTACATCTGCTTCTAGTACTTTTGCCTAATTTACCTGAGCTCCCTAAAAGAGTCTGCAGGTGCTTGCGGAATAAAGTTCGTGATGACAAGGCTGTCATAACACTTAACTGTTTACCTCTTCCTGCTCCAGGACTCACTGTGTATTTGTAAGTAAAGTTTCGGCGTATGCTAGCCCTCGAATCCTACCCAGTTAATACAAGAAATCCAATTAGAGAGATCTGCCTTCTCAGGAAGGAGGCAAGGGGATATACCACAGGGCAAAATGTTCTTTGCATTGGGTATTTTTGCTACCCGGCTTTTCTTCGTTATCGTGGAGAGTCCAATCCGAGGGAAGAATGAGGGAGTATTTCCATATATTACTGGAATTTTCTAAAACAAAAGGTACCAATTAAACTCAGTTTAAAAAAAAAACAAACAAGTCCATGACCATGCAATAAGGAAATCATACTATCAGAATATTAGAATGATCTGTCACCTTTCAGTTCTTACAAACTGAATTAATTTTGTGTCAAGCTAAACTGCCTCAAAGTCAATAACTGTATATTTTAATAAAGTTGAAAGTCAGCATCAAGACAGAAGTCAGTGAGGTTTATATAAAAGGCAAATGATGTTTAGTTACCTTTCACAGGCCTTTGGATGATTGTGCTTTTTTATTGTTGTTAACTTTGGGTACTTTCTGGTAGGAAGTTAAAGAATGAATAGATGGCCTAAAGATATGACTGTTAAGTATGAGGGGTCCATATTTTGAAAGTTGTGAGAACAAAGCTCTTGCCTTCAAGACACCATTTCCCTGGACTTTATCATTTGTCTTTGCTGACATTCCTTCTTAATAAATCCCGAGGTGCTCTCTGCCAATATGTTCACAGCCTCAATGTGCAAGCTCTTTCCAAATGATTAGAGCAGATTGATCTGACAAGAAAAACTGTTTAACCATCTCCCGCCTGCATGATTTAATTTATGATGTCTGTTGTGGGTTAATTTTTAGTGTGGAGTTTGGCTCCGTTACAGATGTTGGGTGGGGGGAAGGAATTGAATCAGCCTCTTGGAGAATTCCTAAGGAAAATGTTATTTGACCAGGGCTTTTAATAATTCTCAGATGAGGCACTAACGTTTGCTAGAAAAAAGTCTGCAGAGGAGGAAGTGCCAGAGAAACCCAGTTCCCCAAGGAACATTATCATCAGAGCAAGACTTAGGCTTAGCTTAAACAAGTACATTTCCTTCTATGAAAATATCAGTTTTAAAATATATCTTTTTCTGTGCTTGTTGGAATTGCTAGTATTTGGACCATGTTACTAGCTTTCTCCATGCCTATTACTGCCAATATTCATAATTCTTATAAATAACAATGATCACATGAAAATATGTCATTATTAGACACATTAGAATGCTTTAGAAGCATTCCAGTGCTTGCCAAATTCTGAGTTCATTTGTCCTGAAAGCATTCCTCTGGTTAGGGAGGGGAGAGGAGACATAATTATATTTTAGACATGAGGAAACTGAGGCAAAGGCTAGATAGCACGCATGCTCAAGGCCACCCTCCAAGACAGTAGGATTCTGATGCAATCAATGATTTGTCCACTCCTAAATCATGTAATAGCATACTTGAGCCAAACTGTTTTCTTTGCAGCTAACGACATATTCTCTGTTCTTCCATGCAACACTCAAATCCCACCTCTATTGTGCAGCTAGCTCTCATCTGCCCAGCTAGTTGGGCTTTCCCCCTCCTCTGACCCCCAGAAGCACATGTGTGCCTCTGGTTAGCTGTAGTTACTTATATATGTGTCATTGCTTCATGAATATAATTATGTTTTCCCCACTAAGCCCCTTAGTAAACTCCTTAGTAGCAAGGTCTGCATTTTCTTTAGCCTGCCTCTCTACTCCCTCCAACCTCCATAATCTTGCATTGTGCTTTGCATATATTAGGCAAGCAGGAAAGAATTATACTTGTTAACAGCAAAAAGTGGTGGTGGTTTTTATTGTTTAAAAATTGTTTAGAAATTGTGATCTGACTCGTCTGTTTTTAAAGGTGATCTCTTGGGGCGGAGGGGAGGCTGGAAGGGGTGGAATGTAAGCTGTATATTATCTACAGAGAGAAACCCCTAAGTCAGTTGTGAAATAGAAATCAGTGGTACAGGCCTGAAACATGGGGGCAGGGTGCGGAGAGAAGGCAAGGAGGAGGGGAAGAGGGGCATAGGACTTACGCAGTGCCACGGTTACCCTCCCTCACTTTTACCTGTCATATCACCGCCATAACAAGAATGGTGAATCTGGAACACTGACTAAGGAATAGAGGGAGGGATATCTAGTTTCCTTTTTTTTTTAAGCCCACTAAGTCCTAAACAGAGAATCAAAATAAAATCGTGTCTGTCATTGTTCTGATACTTATGCCAGTAGGAATGGTGGTTGTAATTGTAGTAGCAGTAATGACGACAATATAACTAATTTGGCATTTACTATGTGCCAAGCAGTGCGCTAAAGCCCTTTTCTATTATTATTTCATTTGGTTCTCACGACAACCCTGGGAGGCAGGTATTGTTATCACCATTTTACAGAGGAGGAAACTGAGACAGAGGTTGAGACTTATCCAAAGTCACATAGCTGGTGAGTGACTAAGGCCAGATTTGAACTCAGATCTTCCTGATTCCAGGCCCAGGACTCTATACATTCTAACATCTAGCTGCCACCAAGTGTTCTTGAGTTCTCAAAGATAAAAAAATGGAAAGAAAAAAAGAAAAGAAAGAAAAAAAATCTTGGAAACACTTGGGGCTCTTATCCATTCATTCCATAGATATAACTACTATCCAGGCTGTTCCTTACAACCGCAAAGGCCAAAGGTCAGTGTTAGGTTAGCCAGTTGCCCCAAGGCAATCTTTTTGAAACATATATTCAGAGGCAAGCTTAGCTGTCAGTGTTTCAGATGTCATACTAGACAAAAATCTGATCTTTCAGCTTTTCATAACTCATTTCATTGAACTGACATATACTGGAGGGGATAGAGCACTAAAAGCCAGGCCAGAACCTTGACCCTGGGCTCACACCATGTCTTTGTAGGAGAGGGAACTCTGTGGCAAGCCCCATGGTGCCTCAGAGGTTGACCACCTTCTTTTGCCTGTCAGAACACAGCCACAGTATAGCATTCTGGCTCCACCCTTCTATGTCCACTCTTGCCCATGTTTTCTTTCCCTCTCTCTCTACCAGATTGCACTCGCTTGGATATTCCTGTGGTACTGAGGGCTAAAGCCATCAGCCTCCAGTCATCCACACTGAGTCAAACGCTCTTTCACAAAAACACAAACTTACAGCACACATATTGAAAATACTGCATGCCTCTGCTCTTAGGTGCCACACTCAGAACACCCTTACAAGCCTCCAAATGACACACCATCATTCTAGCTACTTCTTGTCCCTTCTAAATACATATTCTCCCATCCCCATAAAATTGCAATCACTTATTCCCCTTTGCAACTGCTATTGCACTGGTAGGAGATGAGAAGGAAATCTTCCATCTAAAGGGCATCCCTAAACATGGTAGGCTATATAATAACTCCGATGTAGGATTTTAATTAGGAGCTCAAGATTTTAACATTAGCCCCTTCAAGTTATTCAGTGAGTTAGGGTTTTTTTGGTTTTGTTTTTGAAGTAACTGTTTATATGTTCTATATTGTCTCTTAAATCAATGATGTATTTCATACATAATAATAAAGGGGAAATATGAAAAGAAAACCATAGATAGCATAACAACAACTTGAAGAAAAGAAACCTGCCAAAACGTTTGGTAAAATCAGGTGTAACCTGTGGAAAAGCCAGCCTAAGCCAGCAGGGTTCTCCAGTTATTAAGTTGTCTTGTTGGATCTAAGGTAAGATAGCTCTTATTTTTTATGGGTTTTTAACTTAGTTGTTACAATTCACTTGAGTCTGAGACTTGGCATGAACTGCCTCTGGGATGTTAGGTGTGTATACTTAAACTCCAGTTGTTTAAATCACTTTGAGAATGAGGCAGTAAAATTGAACTGGGGAATTGAGACTGTATGTAATTTTTTAAATATCAACAAAAAAGTTTCCTTTTATCAAGGAACTTGATTGGATTGTCCCAGTTGCCCATAAATTGAAAACATTTTAATTTTAAAGGTCACTATCAGACCACTAAATCTTTAAATATAGCTCAACTTTGAAATTTTTACAGTCTTGAAAGAAAAATGTCTTTATTTTTCTCCAGTGTCCATTCAGCATGATTGAGCAATATTGTTTCTTTAACTGAAATAATAGTTCACCTATTTATGAACTAAAATTAGGAAGAATCTACTGCAAAAAATCAAGGAACCTGAATCTTCATCTGTGTCAGGAACTCCCACTTGTGAATAACTGTTCTGTACGCTCTCCATTAGTCTTTCAGAAAACAGAATGCAAACTTGGCTATTCAGAACCCTTGGGTAAACTGAGGTTCCTGGATAGCAGAGTTTTGACCTCTTTAAATACAAAAATCTTGTTTAAAATTGCAACCGTTTAGAAATCCGTCCCTGTATTTCTGTTAGTTTTTAATCAGAATTTACAGAGTTTTAAAATAAATAAGTATTTTTTCTCTGTTCCCCTATCTAATAGAACAAAAACAGAAAGCTCTCATTAAAACAGCATGTATCATTAAACGAAGCAAATATTAGTAATTAAGCATCATTGCTAGATGTCCTGTGGGAAATATAGAGAAGTTCCTTACTAGGACATAGGCCACTAGATGGTGAATTCTTGACCTTGGTGACTCACGTAACAAAGAAAAATACATGGCCCCTTGGGCTTGTGCAGGTCTCTTTCCAGTTCTTCAAGTGATTGTAAGGTAGAGACAGAAAATGGAGCATGACTGCTAGGGATCAAGGTTTCTAAACCATCTATAGACATTAACTTGATTGTTGGTACTCTAAATATAAGACCCTTGATCTTATCAGTAATGATATTTTTACTTTAACTGAAATGAGAAGAAAAGAAAGTTGTAACTAAATGGAACGATGGCTCACAGATTCAACACTGAGAGGTTAATAAAGGAGCTGGCAGAGTTGGTTTTATTGTACTTCCAAAGGAAACAAGAAAAATCATTTCATGGGAAACTTGGTCATCTCATCTTGCACTGCTCAGGATGAATATAAGCAAAAAGACCACCCATGAAGATAATTGCTACTTATGTGCCAACATCTGTTCACAGGATGAGGAAGTAGGAGAATTCTACTAAGAACTCAGTGCGACTCTCCAAATTAAATATGCAATAATATTTAATGAGTTCAGTCCAGAAGTGAGCATAGGATATATGTAAGAAAATAAGACTCAAGATTAAAAAAAGAAAGAGGGCAAAAGCTTACAAATTATGCAGAAAGCTCATACTGTATATCATGAATACCTCAAGAAGAGATCTAGGAGGTTCTGGACATGTTGAGTCCTGTGTAATACAAAAAAAAAATGAATTGACTCTCTTAAGAGTTAGAAAATGACTAGTTACCAGTATGGGAGTCCTTTCCAAATCATTTATCAGTGTACATTAAGGTCAAAATGAATAACAGTTTGTTAAAAGAGTAAAAAATCAGAATTGATAGGTTGCCATAGTGGACAGTGGAATATAAACAATTCAGAGAAATATGGAAAAAATTATATGAATTGGTGCATAGAAAAAAGAAGACAGAACCAAGAGAATCATAAATAAGCAGTCTAAAATAATAAAAAGGCAACAAAACACAGGCTACATACTGTGGACAATGTTGGTTCAAAATGGTTCGAGGTGAATTACGCATCCTCCTTTACTTGTTAATAGTTAAGTTATACAAATGGTAATGGTACCTACCTGCTGTTGCAGTGTTAGGCAAATGTACTTTTAGGAGTGTAGGGCTTTTTGTAGAAACCACATAATATCAATGAAAAGCCATAATAAAATTACAAACAGAAAATAGATGAGGTATATAATTAAAACAGCTCTAACAAGAATTATTTTAAAAAGCTATTTGTGTTCCAGAATGAGTAGTGGATAAAAGAACAGATATCAACTCAGATTACCAGGATTTCCTGAGGCAGATTAGTGGATGTCAATTATTTGCCATGGTGAGAAAGCCAAGAAGAGCCTAAAAATGTGCCAGAGTGGCAAACTTTCGATGTCCTTAACAAGTGGAGCAATGTGGCAGCCAGGTGCTGTTAAACAGTATAAACTGATTTATAAAATCTCACACATAGAAGGGAGGTCAACTGTTATGAAAAATATTACCTCACCAAAGAGCAAGAAGTATTAGAGAGAAAAAAATATACAGAAAACTGGGTAAATGATTCAGTTAAGCTAACTCGTCCCAAAAACATTTAAGTATGAAAATGAAAGGAGAGCATAAACCAAAAATGGTGAAAATAATCTTTAACAGGTACAAAGTATATTTTTGGTACAAAAGTATTTTAACTGGTAACAGAGTATTTTATCAGTCAACGATAATGTAGCTTGCACATTTAGACTCTAAGATATGCGAGAATCTAGAAATGGCAGTAAAGAAACTAAAGTGTTGATAAAAGTTGCAGGACCAAACCTTGCACACTCAGAGGAGGACCCTGTTGAAAGTGGTACATATTTGAGGATGTTGAGAGATGTCTGACATCTCAAGATATATGAAAAAGAAGTTACCAAAAATGCATGAGAAATATCTCAGAAACCTTCACTAAGGAAACAGGCCATCAAGAAAGCAGTAACTGCTAACCCATATACCTACTTTCTCATTTCTACAAAACCTTGCAAAACCTACAAAACACGTGTCCAGGATGTCCTTGACAAAGTCATACAAGATTCCTGGAAAGATAGCTTGTTCGGTTGTACCTTACTCTTTTTAACCCCATTTGGGGTTTTCTTGGCAAAGATACTGGAGTGGTTTGCCATTTCCTTCTCCAGCTCATTTGACAGATGAGGAAAATGAGGTAAACAGAGTAAAGTGACTTGCCCAGGGTCACACAGCTAGTAAGCAACTGAGGCTGGATTTTAACACAGGAATGTCAGTCTTCCTAACTCCAGGCCTGACATTCTATCCAATTTATCACCCAGCTGCACTTGAAAGATAGAGCAATAGAAATAACTTTGTTCACTGAACCTCTTATTACTAACATCAGTCAAGCAAGGCATAAAACAGGGACACGTGGACCAAATGTCTTTGCCACCATCATGGAAAATACTGAATGCTGAATCTAATTGGAATAGAGGGATCTTATTTTATTTTACTGAAGGCAAGTTGTTAAAGATACTCCTGTCTTTATATGACATGCTGCTGATTCTTTCTTTCCCTATAACATTGTAGAGCCTCTTTAATGGAATCCATAGTAATTTAAAAGTTTGTTCAAACTTTTCACAGAGGAAAAACTGAGTCCTGGTGTCCAGACTAGAACATATAGTTGAAAGTCCTTTTTTTATTTGGATCACTTTGGTGGTAAGTGGCAGTACTCATGGGTGTTTGTTCATCCAGTATCAAGGCTCTTGCTATTCCAGAATACATGTAGGGAAGACTAGAATTGAGAGAACAAGTAATGGTGAAACTATTTAAAATCCACCTTACAATTGCCTCCCTGTGTTATAGTTTATACCCAGTTTTCTGTCCTAGAAAAACTTACAGTAGGCATCTGGCATGTGACAATATCTACTTGACGTGTTTTGGTGTTTATAAATACTTAAGAAGTAAATTTGTCATGTTCTGGTCATTTTTATCTCAGTACCTTGAAGATGGGAAGGAAATCTGCCACTGACTCAGCCCTGCCCATTTAGCACACACTACACTGTATTTCTTAATTACCCTCTACCTGACCTCTACAGGTCTATTGACCTCACATTTAAGTCCTGATTGTGAGCTAGCAACTTTATTCTTTTTTATTTAGACTCATAGATTTTCCATAACTGAATGGCTAGCTCATTTATTAGATATTTTAAAGATATTTTATAAGATATTTTAGTATTAGATATATTTAAGATATATCTTCATGGAATGGCATATTTTAGAATACATTGCCTAGAAGGAGGGGTTGGGTGGACAGGTGATAAATCTTGCTCTTAATGCAGGATTTGTTTCTACCAGTGTTTTTCTTCTCCTCTTAAAGAACAAAAACAAAATCTGGACCTGAGAAGATATATCTTCAATTATTGATTTTGCGAAACATTCCAACTTGATGTTCTTGCTAAAATCTCAAATGTTTAAGTGAATGTTGAAATAGTTCTCTTTTAAACTCTAAGTAAGTCTTACCTTCACCATGTTCCTCTGTGTTTGGACTAATGCATACAAAATCGAGTGTAAGTGTGAGGACACAGTGTCTTATTATTGGTAAGGTAGCTGCTAATTAGTCTTAAAGTACATGAGATGATTGTGCACAGAAGGAAACGTGAGGGGGTGATGATCTGGGGTGTATAATAGCATTATTTTGGGAATTGTACTGGCTGTGCTTAGAAGTCATTCTTTTGTGGCTACTGCTAGCACTTTAAATGTCTCCGTTACTAACTTCTTTTACCAAGTGAAAAAAATTTTTTTTGGTCAACTCTGTGTGAAACCCACTTTAATTCACGACACTTTTGTGAGGTTCCTGAATGAATGAGCCTGTGGGATGTGATTGTTCATAATCATTTGGGTTCATTTTGTTCATAAAAGTACAGAGAAATGGCTTTTATTAGCATGCTTTCCTCCGTGTCCTTTTTAAAAATTCACCACAGAAAGTTGGCCAAGGACACCCACTTGTAATTGAACTTTAGTACACAAGACTTTAGGTCCTTAAGGCAAAGTTGAGCACTCTCTGTATCATCTATCCATGCTAATCATGGAGAGGACTCTCTGTATCATCTCTCCATGATAATCATGGAGAGGACTCTCTGTATCATCTCTCCATGATAATCATGGAGAAGACTCTCTGTATCATCTATCCATGCTAATCATAAGCAGCCTTCTCTTCCCAAAATTACTTTACACAAACATCCCCATCACTAAAAAATTGCTCCAATCCAAATAATTCAAACCAGATATTTTCTGTTGTCTTTTAAAAAAAGATTATGCTGTCCTTGAAACTTAAACCCCTCATTATAATGTATCATATTAGTAAGTGGTAAATATAACGATGCAAACCAGGATCAAAAACACAAAATTAGGAGATTACCCTCATAATGGGTGATAGGCTTATATTAGTTACTGTACTCAGGAGAGGTGCTGAATTAAAGACTTTTCTTCTCAGAATTTGAAAAATATCTAAATATCTCAGATACCATCATTAAGTCCTCAGGCCTGTTAGTGAAGAGCAGCATTGTATTCTCTTATATAATAAACAGCAAATCTATAGATTGCAAAAAACACTGTAAGAGAATACAGAGCAGAAAAAAACAACCCAACTTTAGTCTACTTTCTGTTCACATGACTGTTTTGATGTCCTTCTCTAGGTAACTGTTTCACAGGAAGACAACACCGTTGTCCGAAAATTGAGTATATTTTAAGTACATTTCAAAAACAAGCCCAGTTGAACCTCATGCTGTTATTATGTTCATTTTTGTTGATGTTATTATTATTATCTCCTTCTCAAATTGTTCATTGGAACACACATAGAAATGTTTGTGGGACAACTCACTGTCCTATTATTCTTTTATATTAATGTTACGTTGCACAGGTGAATAAAATAACTGCTTTTTGTAGTTAAATAAAAATAGTAAGATACAATTTCATCTTCTGTGGATTCATGGAAAGCATCTTCAGTACAACTCCAATATCTCATCCCATTCCTACCTAATTTTGATTACTTGTCCTTTGTCTCTATATTTTCAAAGGTTTCATGACGTATTGTTTGGGAATGATGAATATTTGATGTGGCAACATCTATTTTAACAGTTGTTCTTAGGTTTATGTGTATCATTCTTATGTCCGGGTGGTTGTAGGTATTAGTTTGGTCTGTGATAATGCTCTGATTTGTATATAGGTACTTGATTGAATTCTAAAGGATATTTTGTGGTCTGCATTTGTAGTGTGTAGACAGATGTCATTTGTTATTCCAAGAAAGAGAGCAAGCTTCTGATATAAACTTCTAACCACCAAGGAACAGTCATCAGTTGCCACTGTTAGGTCCTAGATACAGAAGAGAAAGGAATATCTGTCATTGACTTGGTAGTGTAAAGATTGAACCAAAATTTTTTCTCCTACATATGGTATGGATCAAGTATATTCATTTTTAAAGAACTCAAGGAAGAGAATGTCAAGTACTGTGAGCAAGATACCTCCAGTAAGCATTGGAGTGTATATGCACTTAGTGGGGTGTCCGGGCATATTAGGTACTTAATAAAGGTTTATTTAATTGAATTGTTTGTGTATATATATATTTGTGTATATATACGAACATATCCCCAAGCATCAGCCTTAAATTACTGAACAAAGCTCTTTAAAGAGAAATCCACCAAAGTGTTCCATATTCAGCCAACTTGTGAAGACACAGGAAATAATTCCTATTTATTTTTTGATTCTGTCACGTAACAATGAGAAACTTCCTACATCCTATCACTTAAAAATAAAGTTATCTATACTTTTCAGAGGCTGGAGATATTATCAGTTGAACTTTCAGCTGCAGAAAGTTTTGGAATCTTTAACAGAAAAGTATTAAATAATAAGTATGATCTATTATCATGGATCTATTAATTTCCTCAGTGTGAGTACATTCTCAATCAACCAAGAGGCACCCACATTTCAGTTTTGTAGACTGCTATTTCAGTCTGCTGTTGCCTCAAAGTTTACTTCTCCAAAACCAACCTGTTTGCTTCTCCCAACTTAGTTTGACTGGTCATCAGACAACGAATTTATAATCCATAAATGCATTCAAAGTATTTCTAAGATGATCAGAATTGCCAGCACTTGAGTTCATATGTCCCAGCCTTTGGTAGCTGAGGGGCTCCCTTAGGCCACAATAGGACATTAGAATGGGATCTTAGTGATGGTAAAACCTTTGGCCAGACTTCAGTATGAAAGTGATCGTCTGAATACTTCTAAGAGTAAAAGTGTCGTGGAGTTCAAGAATTCCTAAGGTCGAAGGTTATGCTCGTGAGAATGGAAACCGGAATTCTTAGCCCAGAGTCCATTGCTGGAGCTGCTGAAAGTTGCCTGCCAGAGAACATACCATGTCTGATCATTTCTGTTCTCTCTCTCTTTCCTAGCTGTCGGGTGGCTGTGAGCTGACCGTAGTGATCCACGACTTCACAGCATGTAACAGCAATGAACTGACCATCCGCCGGGGCCAGACTGTGGAAGTTTTGGAGAGGCCACATGACAAGCCCGATTGGTGTCTTGTCCGAACCACTGACCGGTCCCCTGCTGCAGAAGGCCTGGTTCCTTGTGGCTCCCTCTGTATCGCCCACTCTAGAAGCAGCATGGAGATGGAAGGCATCTTTAACCACAAAGGTAGGAAACAGTAAGGTGTAAATAACTGGATGTTCTGTGGAATACATCTTCCTTTCCCTTATCCAGATTTCTTACTCTTTTGTGACATTATACCTTCCTCTGATGCTCAGCAACTCCTTGACTTGAAACCTGCTATACCAAGGATCAGTAGAAGGAAGTGAAGATATTTAACCTGGAGTAGAGAAAACCATGGGGCAAGGGGGGGAGATGTGGGGGGTAAAAAGTGACAATGACTTCAAAGATATTTGAATGATTAAAGTCATATGCGAGAGAAATTAGACTTTTTCTTCTTGGCCCAAGAGCATAGCAATAGAAGTAACTAACTGAAGAGAACTAGGTTCAGGGTTGTTGGGGGCACAGATTCTGACCAGTTTTTTAAAAAATGTCTTCCTAACAATAAGACCCATCTAAAGTGAAATACACAGTCTTAGTAGATGGGAAATTTCACATCAGTAGAATTCTTTAACGGAGGCTGGTTTACTGCTTCTCAGATATATTACAGAGATAATTCCCACTCAGGCATGGCATATATTGTCATGTAAGGAAAAAAACAACACCTCATTCTTTTCACGTGAAATAGTCTAGCAAAAAAAATCTTCCCCATCCTTTTTCTGGACAATAAATGCTTTCTTAATCCTAAATTTAGGACTTTCCATTTACTGTATGACATTTTAGTTTATTTGATTTTGCCCATTGTTCCTGTGTGTCAAGAACTTTTTGTAGCCTCATTCTGTCTGCCAGTGTATTTGCCCTCCTTCCCACCTTATGTTATCTGCAGATTTGATAAGTGGATCTACACCTTTATTGAAGTCATCAATAAAAATTTAAGTCATACTGGGCCACAGACTAATCTCTGGAACCCTCCGCTATTAGGGAGACTCCACTCTGCCTTTGCTTCATTTAGCATCCTCACTCTTTTCATGTGCTTCTTCTGACTGGCTCCAAATATACCTAAGGATTCCTGTGCTGGTTAGTTCTTGTTTCTCCATGTCTTCCAAAAGGATATCATGAGAGACTTTGTTAAGTGCTTTACTGAAATCCAGATGGACTTTGGCCACAGCTACCCTCATCTGCCAATCCAGTAATTATTTCAAAAATAGAAATGAGGTTTGTCATGACTTGTTTTTGTTGAAGCCACTTTGACTCTTAATCAATAAATAAGAATTTATTAAAAGCATTTGCTAGGTACCATAGATGCAAAGCCAGAAAATGAAATTAATCTATAGCTAGTTTTCATAAACTATCCTTTTAATAAAATGTCCTCAAAATTGCAAGGAATTGAAATGTAGCTCACTGGCCATAGCATAGTGGATAAGGCACCAGAGGCATAGAATTAGGAAGACCTGAGTTCAAATCCTACCTCACTAGCTATGTGACCCTGGGCAAGTCACTTATCATTTCTGTGCTTCAGTTTCCGCATTCACCAGAAGCCCCAGTTTTTATATTTTATGCTTCGTGGTACCATTCTTACAATATTATGCCTCTCCTTGGTATTCATCCTTAATTACCTACCAAACAGGGGATGAAAATAAAACAGTAGCTTCCATCTTCCGTGCATCTTTTTAAAATTTTTGTTCCTCAATGGATTTCTTGGACAGCCATGCCCTTCTCTTTAGACAGTTCCTGCTTTTCTTCCACATTAGAATCATTTGGGTTTGTGTGACTAGGCCTTCTATTAACTGAGCTTTCCATCCCTCTGGGGCTGACTTCCCTCTTAGAAGTCAAAGCTTTTGGCAATGAAATCCACCTGCCCTTTTTCTGGCCCCTTCAAAAATTATCTTTTCCAAAGTCTTAAGAGAGGCAGAGTCAGTTCCAGAAAAGCACTTCCCCTTGTCACTTCTGAAGGATGAAATCAGCAACTTTTCAAGTCTGACATTTCCCAGCTACTCTGCTTTTAGCAATGAGAGGCTGCCAAGCAGCTGAAAGGATAATCTATTGCTGTTTCCTGACTCTTTGCTGACTTTGCAGTCTGCTAAGGGCACTAGATCCTGAATTCTGAGGATCTGAGTTCAAATCTAGCTCTCCCGCATACTACATGAGTGAAGGTAGACAAATCACTTGACCTCTCTGGGTCTCAGTTTCATCTTCTGTAAAATGAAGCTTTTGATGTCCCTCTGGAGAGAACAGATCACAAAATGGTATGCTAAGTTATAGAAAAGACTCTTATTTCCTTTAAAAAACAATAAACATTAAAAATCTGTGACAACTGAAACATAAATATTTTAATGGACTTTGGTGATAAGGTGCCCCACAGCCAAGAAAGCTAGTGCAAGATCCAGAAAGAGTTTAACTCAAAATAATAGATGAATTAAAGGAACCATCTTCAACTGTAGGCAAGAAGAATACTATTATAGATGTGAGCTAAGAGGCAGTAGGGCCATGGATAAGTCTTTGTTGGCATTGGTTCAGAAGAGTCTTTCTTGCTTAGATAAGATTAATGAAATAAAAAAATCCTAACTCAGTAAATATCGAATTCTCAATATGTGTGGTAATAATGAGTTCTCCATAATTGAGGCTCTAGATAAAATCTTGACATTGTTACTGTTAATCTTCCAAAGACCATCTCTACTTTGGAGAAAAGAGAAATCAATCTAAAAATTTTCCAAATTTCTTACTGTTAGTGATGCATTAAGATATTTTACAAATTCCTCTTCTGAATTTCATGACTATAAATAGTGGTTTTAGATGATAAAAAATGCTTTTGTTAAGGTTTTGTTTATTAGCAAAATTTCAAATCAATTTTGCCTTGGTTTAAGTTGGGAAATAGTCATATTATTTGTTTGTTTCCATGTAATATTCCCTATACCAAATTGGCTGGGATTTTTAAGTTCCTGCAAAAGACAAATCAAAGAATTTACCAAAAGAAAAGCCTCCAAATGGCCTTAAATATAGTATTCTGTAGTGACATTTAATGGAAAGTGTACTAAACTTGGGATCAGGAGAATGTGGATCCTAGACTTGGCTCCACTACTAATTTGCATTTAACTTCTGGGATCATTAGTGTTCTTATCAGAAAACTGGTCTTGAATGATCCCCCAGCTTCCCTTCTCCCAATTCTAAAAATCTCTGTTTCTGCTCTTTGGGTGATAATGATTCCGTGCACTCTTAAGTGTGCATACAGGAGGGATGATGTTTAGTTTGGCTCTCTTGGTAGAGGACAATCACCTAAGACCCTCAGCCTTCACTCTTTTATATTAAATCTTCCTAGTGCTGTTAAGCCTTCCTCATTGCTTGTCCCAACTTTAATAATTCTCCAAGTCTTCGGTATTCCTCTTTGGCTATGAAAGCCCCCAGATGGGCAAGTTACTGAGATTAACCAAACTAGCATTAACTAAGAACTAAATAGGGTAAATGTTACGTACAAATCTTACTATATTTCGTTGTTCCAATGTCATGCTTACTTTCTAAACTTTAAGAATACACTGTTGACCAGCAGTCTACTTGGTACTTGTGAATGGTTTACAACCATGCCAACAGATAGTCAGTTATTCTCTATCTTGTATAAGTGAGGCTTGTTTTTCTTCCCAAAGGCACTAAAACATACTTGGCCTCATTTTAGCTTAATGCTATTTGTTGTGGACTACTCCGGTTCCTTTTTTTTTTTATTTGTTACTTCCTCAGCCTTCAACAGATTCACCTATGCTCCTGTCCCTGTGGCTCACCTCTGTCCAGCCTCTTCCTCACAGACCTCCTGAAGGCTACTGAACTGTTTGTTAATCTGTAAGGTTTATAGACCTAGGGGAGCTTAGCTGGCCAGCTGAGATCTTTATCCATTAAGTTCAATTTCATTGCCTCCAAGCCCAGCCCAGTCCCTGATCCCTCAGGATTTAAATGTGGATTTGCTGCCACCTCAGTAAGGAGTGGGTTTAGTTTGGCTACACTTTTCCCCTGGAGGCTCCAGAGAAAGGTTGAGACCTTTGAGATTTGAGCCAGAAACTAGAGTACAAATCTTAATTTCCGGTGAAATTCCCCATAGGCTCAGAGCAGCATTCATCTTTGCCATCATTCAGGGCTTGAGCACACATAGTCATCTGTTCGCTTTACCTCTTAGCAGGAGATTTTTTAAAGTTGCACATTGTCTTTGGAATCCTTGGGAACCGAACTAAAAAGAGTGCCAGTTTCCTTCTTAAATTAACCTGCTAAAAGAAGAGTGATGTTGAATCCAACTATATCACATGAGATTTGTATTTTTTAAGTTTCTACTTGTCGCTCTTATGCATTCCCCATATGATTCATGGATGCAATCATAATGTTAAAGACAGCTTTTCTGTATAGCAGGGGTCTTGACATCAAGAGACTAGGTTGTGAATTCTATTTTTGCCATTTACCTTGCATTGTGATTTGGGACAAGTCACATCATCTCTTTGTGTCGTTTTCCTCATCTGTAAGGTGGCGATAAATAATAATACTTAACCTGTTTACCTCACAGAGTTGATTTGAAGATCAAATGCAATGATACATCAGAAGTCTTATGTTATATGTATGCCTGGAGATGGACTCAATTCATCACACATTTATGAAGTGGCTACTAGATCCAGGATAGGACTTCTATATGTATTGATGACACTTTTTTTTTCTTAATTCCTTTAAAATTTAAGTAAAGTTATTCTGTTATCAAGGGAGGGTTACATTTGAGAGTGGAGATAAAGCAAGTATTATGCAGAAGTGATGGTGATGTTAAAATAAAATCAATATATTTTATGAGAGGAATAACCGAGAATTAAAATTCTCTCATTTGATAAATTTGTCCCAAATGATTTGGCATAATTCACCAAAGAAGATTTTGTAGGGCTTTTTAAAAAAATATTCCTACTGCTATGATCTTTGTATCAAAGTTTTGTTGATGCCTTTTGTTTATTTTAAATTTCCTTTTTGATTCTGACTTTGATGATCAAAAAATACGCATATTTCTCATGTAGGAAAAAGAAACATTTTCTGTTAAACTCTGTATATGAAAGAGTTAAATAGATTATAGAAAATCTAAATACAGAAATGTGATTGAGGAGAATGCTAAGTCACCTCTCTTACATAAACAGTTCATTCCTAACTTAGTCAAAAAGCTTTTAGTGTTGAAAAGAGGAAAAAGTCTCTGAGAGTTATTTTTAAACATATTTAGTTATGGTTTATTTCCAATTTTTACTCAGTTCTGGACTAACAGGGTAACTACTACAGACTTGAGAGGTAGTCAATACAAGTTAGGTAGATAGGACCCAAGGAATAAGATGGGACTCAGTATTCAGAGGGATGTGCTACATTTTGTAATACACACTTTCTAGTGTTTTTTTATACGCCTGAATAAGTGGACAAAGAACTGAATTATACAACTTTTGTTTTTCTTCAATAAGAAGTGTTAAGCATGAAATAAGGCCCAAGAATGTGAGAGGGTCATGAGGCCATTGCAACACTGCGTAAACTGTTAAACACGATGTAAATGTGAAGTATCCTTAATATTATTCTCTTGAGAAATACTTTCTGTGTTCTATAAAAAATATGTTTGTATAAAAATATGACTATTAATAGTTTTCCTCCCAGATGTCTTCCTTGGAAAGGTAGCCTTTGGATTCTAAGTTGCTTTTACTGTTTTTACCCTTCCTTATTTCTCACAGTATCTTTCTCAAGAGAAACACTCTCTCTCTCTCTGTCTCTGTCTCTCTTTCTCTACCTCTCTCTGTCTCTCTGTCTCTCTCTGTCTCTCTCTTTCTTTCTCTGTCTCAAAATGATGTAAAAAGAATAGTTATTGGTTCTTAGTAATAGTTACTGCTTCATCTAGAATAATGTCCTGCACATCAGGCAATGTAATGGGAAAATGGCTGGTTTTGAAGGTAAGTGATCTGGATTTGAATCCCAGTCATGTGAAACACAGACACCTTGGTCACATCACTTTTCACTCCTCAGTTTCCACACTCGTAAAATCAATAGTATTGGACTAGGTAGACCACAGATTCTTAATATGGGTCCAGGCATTCTCTGAACTTGGGTAGGAAAAAAAAATACATCTTCATTTTCACTAAACTTTAGCTTTTCCTTCCGGTGTAAATGTGTGGGCAAGAAACATTAATCTGAAAAATAGGTCGTATAGGTTTCACTAGATTGCTAAAGGAGGGCCCTGATACAGACAAGGTTAAGCCAGACTTAGATGATCTGAAAAGGTCTTTCTGAGTCTTGATCATTGAACTTCCTTTTTAATGTAAATTTTCTCCTACGTTAAAGTTCCCATTTGCCAGATGTATTATAAAATCTGTTTAGTTTTAAGAGTTGTAATTCTGCTAAATTGTGGTGAGTTTTTTATCCCAGTGTCATAATCTGTTAAATTTATATTAATTATTGTAGACTCAGTCAAATGAAGCTCTTTTTTAAGGCTAATAAAGCACTGTACATACATTATCTCATTGATTCTTACAAGGATCCTATAAAGCAAATGCTATTACATCTACTTTAACATAATATTATATTTGATACATATATCTAATATTAGATATAATACAGATATTATTATCCCCATTTTATAGATGAAGAAATTGAGATTTCACAGATATTGTGTTCCTTGACCATGGGTTACATTACCTAGCTAGTAAATGCTGGAATCAAGATTGAATTAAAACCTAGGTCTCTCCAGATTCCAAGTTCATATCTCTTTCCATTATGTAAGATCTCTACAGAAGTAATTAAGGAGCTAAGAAATTCCTTATAGGATTAAAGTGTTTGTGATTTGAAAAAAAATATTCTTAAAGATTATGATGCCTTTTATCTTTAAACAACTACATTTTTATTGTTCTCATCTTTCTTCTTCACCATAAACTTTTGGTAGCATGGGAGCAAGAGTGGAGGTTACTGCTGGAGGTTACTGAAGGTTGGGGTTTGGTAAGACAGGACTCGGGGTTAGAAGACAATGTATATTTGAACTCATCAACTATAGGATTAAGACTGAAAAGTGGGGGGGTGGCAGTGAATAGAGCACCAGCCCTGGAGTCAGGAGGACCTGAGTTCAAGTCCAGCCTCAGACACTTAACACAAAAGGCTAGCCCTGTGACCTTGGGCAAGTCACTTAACCCCAGTTGCCCTCCCTTCCCTCCAAAAAAGCAAAAAGAAGAAAAAAAGACTGAAAAGTAGCATAATGAATAGACCACCAGTTCTGGAGTCAGGAGGACC
>CM053580.1:246817366-246870872 GCA_028627135.1 Pseudochirops cupreus | reverse complement strand
AATTTTTTCTCCACTTCTCTCATTTGGTTTTCAAAATCCTTCTTAAGCTGATCTATGGCTTTTAGACAGTCTTCATGTTTCTTGGAAGCTTTTGGTGTGAGAGTTCTGACTGTGTTGTCTTCCTCCCATTCCATGCTTTGATCCTTCTTGTCCCCTAAGAAGGAATCTAGAGTTTGGGTGCTGTTATTACTTTTCTTCCTTTGCCTGCTCATGTTGGCCAGTCAATGATTTTTTAGCTCTGTGGAACTTTGCTTCCAGAGGGGAAAGCTCTGTCCCAAATCGCTGGGGTTTTCACAGCTGCCAGAGCTATTAGGGAGCTATTGTTTTTTTGCAGCCCCCACCAGCTTTGGCTCACTGAAAACTCACCCCAGGACCAGCACCCAAGACCACGATCCTGATCCAGGCAGCTCAACACAAGAGCACTTGGCCTCTGAATGATCACTTGGCCCCCCTGCAGTTTGCAGGCCGGGAGCTCTGAAGCAGCCACACAGCTGCAGGGCTGCCTCTTCTGCCACTTCCTTGCCCGGGAGGCAGATTGGCCGGACTGCTTTTCTCCCCCAAGTTTAGCTGAGTTACACTGATCTTTCACTTACTCCTTATTTCTTATGGCCTGATAATTCTGAAAACTGCCACAGCTGCCGCTGATCCACTCTCCTAAAGGCTCTAGCTGTGGCTCGTCCTGGCCACTCCCCCCTCCCCTGGGGCCAACTTGAAGTTTCCAGCTGGTTTCTGCTCCCAGCACTGAGATAATCCCTTCGAGCTGAGCTGCCCTCAGTGGGAGGTGTATTTGTGTAAGTTTTGGAGTCCTAAAATTTGTTTAGAGTCATATTTTATGGGTATTTGAGGTGGCTATGTGGGAGCTGCGGTACCTTGCTGCTCCTATGCCGCCATCTTGGCTCCGCCTCTCACCTACCTTTCAAGAGCTGTTATATATTACTCCTCTGAGTGAACTATTTGGTCCAGCCAAGAAAACAAGCATTTATTAAGTGCCTGCTGTATGCCAGACAATGCACTTACTGTGTGCTTTACAAATATTATCCCATTTGATCTTCACAAAACCCTGGGAGGTAAGTACTATTATTATTCCCATTTTACAGTTGAGCAACCTTGAAGCAGATAGAGATTAAATGGCTTGCCCAGGGTCTCAGAGCTATTTAAGTGTTTGAGACTGGATTTGAACTCAGGTCTTCCTGACTCCTAGCTTCCAAGCTGACCTTCTTGCTATTTCTCACTCATAATAGATATTTCATCTGCCTCATCATGCCTCTGCTTAGGCTGTTGCTAATGCCCGGAATGTTCTCCTTCATCCACTTGGCCTACTTTCCTTCAAAACCTAGCTGGTAATACACCCTCCTTTCCTCTCCCTTCCCATCTGCTAGTGCTTCCCTCCTCAAATTACCTTAAGTTTATTTTGTACATACTACAAGGTCAGTTCCTTGAGATGCTATTACACCTGAGTCTTTGCATCCCAAGAGTTTCACATACTGCCAGGTACAGAGGAGCTGTTTGATAAATGCTTATTGTTTAGTTAACTGATTAAGGGCAATTAAACAATTATTGCAGTTGTTATTTGAGACAGTTTTAGATTATGGAAGGATTCTTTCATTTGGTTATTTTTTTTAAATTTTGTGTATTTTTGAGAAATCAGAATTTTCTAATTTAACTCAGTATGCTTGATTTTTTAAAGGTCTAAAAGGAAACAGGTATCACCAGTGCACATGGAGCACTATCACAAAGCTAGCTCTTCTAAGAAGTTCAGAAGTTCTGATTTGACAGCAGGACAGCCTTTTAATAGATCAGACTCAAAGGGTTCCTGCATTCTATTCAGAGCAAGGAGAGTATCATCCCATCACATTCTGCTCATTTTTAAACACTCTTCGAACACTCAGAAGAGAACCATGGTCACCTGTGTGTTTCTGTATACTAGAAGTATAATCAGAAACTAAAATCCCTCCTCCTAAATTCCATATTTATTATTGTTCTGGAATTTCAACCTATATTTTAAGTGCATTTTTAAAGAAATAAATTAATATGGAGGTCTTTTTATAATGTTATAAAATTAACATGGCAAACAGCTGAGCTCATTCTGCTTGAAAAGCTGCTAATGTGAATCTCCGTGGGAAGTAAAACTGAGCACAATGGAACTGAAATAAGAATTGAAAAGAAAGAAGTTGTCCCTGAGCTGTGCACTGTGTACCAAAAACTAAATGTTAAATTCAAGACATGTTATTATGGAAAGTTGTACATATAGTGTATAATTATTGAGTCATGCAAGTGGGCTATTTATCTGTAAGTGCTTCATGTTTGAGGTATTTTTTTCCCAAAACTTTAAATCAGAGTGTTTATTAAAGCATTATAAAAACCCCTATGTAGCTATTTTAAATATTCACATTAAATGATCATAAAATTATATATCACAAATATTAGGAACAGTAAGAGTACTTAACCACTAGCCCACTCTTGTTTTTAAGTGTCTGTGAAATGATATTTAGTGAAAGATATATAATTAAGCTAAGTAAAAGTCATCAGAGGCTAGATATTTACATAGCAGAAATGTTCAGGTGAATCCTAGTCCGAAACTGGGTCTGGTTTCTCAGCTTAATATTTCTGAATTCAACTTCTCAGTGTAATCTGGTACTTGCCAGTGTGCTGCTAGTGGCACAGTAACTAGAGCACTGGGATTAGTCAGAAAGACCTGAATACATACCCTGCCTCTAAAAGTATGACTCTGGGCCAGTCACTTAACTCCTGTTTGCCTCAGTTTGTCCATCTCTAAAATGGGGATAATAAGAGGATTTCCCCTCATAGAGTTCTTGTGAGGATCAAATGAGAAAATACTTGTTAGTAGAAGCTTAAATGCTTGTTTTCTTCCTTTTTTCTTCTTCCTTCTTACCTTCTTTCCTTTCTGCCCTGTATATAAACACCAGATTTATAAAGATTTTTCTAAGAATTTGGAATTTACTTTTGAAATCTCTTAATCCAACTCGAATACTATAGATTATAACTAGAGGATCAAAAAGGTTAACATGGTAGCATTTTCCATTAGGTGACTTCCTGAGAGTTTATATGTACCTAAGATGAAAAGATAAAGGTATATAGCTCAATCAGAATGAGAATTCGTCCATTCCCAGATATCCTTTAGCCTATTGTCTCTGATGGGACACTTAGTACAATGGCAAGTAACCAGCCAAATGGTATGGTGGGCAAAATTGAAGAGTTTACTTTCCTCCCATATGTTTCTATCCTGTTATTTGCTGTCTACCTCTTCCAACAAGCATGACATTTGATTTTGTTAATTATTATGTGTTTCTAGAGCTCCCTTTCCCATAGTCATCCTAGCAACAGACTGAATAATACCCTATTGGGTATAAATGTTCCCCTAACAAATGGAGAGTAAGGAGAAGTCCTTTAGATAGTTCTGTGTTCTATGAAGAACACAGACAAAGCCTGATTGTTATTTTTTTTCCTCCAAAAAAAAAAATCTAAACAAACAAAAAACCCCAGTTCTATCAAAAACCATAAACTGTACCTACATGGCTTATGATTCCATAGCTATGGTATTAGGCCATATTTCACCCCAGATTTTATGCATATAATTTTTATTGTGATAAAGTTATGAAATTTGAGCTGCACTGAAATTCATGAGTTCTATTTAGTGTTTTTATCACTCAGTTCAGAATGGGGGAAGGAGAGACAGAAAAGGGCAGTTCCCCCATTTTAGGAAATTTACTCCTTAAAATAACTGAAATAAATTTAATCATGTGTCCTCTTGTAGCTGATATGTTGATCAGATTTTTGTTTAATGTTTTTCCCACATTGCTTCTAAAAGGTCAGAAAATTAAAAGTTGAAACAGGTACGTAGTGATATAGAGAATACTCATGTATTATGTTATTATTCTAGATCCATTATAAATCCTGAGGTGTTATAACCAACCTGTTTTCAGCTTGTCAGACTTTTAAAGATCTTATTTCGTGTAACCCAGCCCTAGAAGTCATAGCAGATTGATGTGAGGCAAAACGGAGAGGATCTTTTCTGGTTTGGCAGAAAACCATTTGGCAAGTACCATTCGTGACTAGTACCGTATCACTCAAGGAATCTATAAATGAGGTTTGACCATTATAAAAGAATTATGGCCTGAGTGGTTCATCTACATTCTAATTTAGGCAATTATATTTTCCCTTTCTAAGTCACTACCCCTGTTATTATATTAGCCAGCTAGCATTTACAGAACATTTTAAGATTTGCGAAACACTTTACAAACATTATCTCATTTTATCTTCACAACAACTTTGGGAGGTAGGTACTGTTATTATCTCCATCTTACAGATGAGGAAACTGAGGCAGACAGAGGTTAAGTGAATTGCCCAGGGTCACACAGCTAGTAAGTGTCTAAAACCAGATTTGTACTCAGGTCATCTGACTTCAGGTCCAGTGTTCTGTCCACTGACTGCACTGTCTAGCGTCCTCTAGGCTTACAGGATTTTAATTGTTTTCTTTCCTAATATGTCCCTATTTATTGTTTTGTATTATCTGAAACAATTCCTTCCATTTCCCATGCGTTTTTAAAAGCAAGTCTTTTTTAAGTGGTAAATGAACTCTCCATCCAATCCCATAAAAAAAACACATAATACTTACTTGCCATCTTGAAAATGGCTATTGTTTCTCCTCAAAGAGTAGCTCCCATCAGTGCATGTTTATTTTAAAAAAGTCTTTGTGGTATTCTACCCTTTAAAAAACCAAATTGATTGCTCTGAATCTAAAACATATCTTTACTTTTAAAAAAGACATTATGGGACTGGATGATCTGACTTTTAAAATAAATTTGTTATGAATTTTACTTTCCTTTGTAACTTCATATGAACTAATCTTAAAATCTAAGCACTGCCATTTACCAAAAAATTAAATTACCTGTCCCTTAAACTGTCATCGTAAATTTTGAAAGACTTTTTTTTAATATCTCAAATTTTATATGCTTGAAAAGTAGTAATAACCTTAATAGAGGGATTATCCAGATATAACGGGGTTGGGCAAAGAGGATGAAGAAATGGTTCATCTCTTTCTGTTGCAGCCAAATCTAAGTAAACTTATTTTCATGTATCACAACCTGTCTGTCTTGGAGTTTTCTTCAGTGTCTCAATTGTCTGAGATTGGTCTCCCTGTGGTTTGGTTGACAGGGGCTGGAATCCTTCAGAAAGTTTGGTCATTCCACAGTGCTGACTATTCAAGGAGATCGTTATTCTCCCAAAGCCTTTCTAGCTAAACATAGGACAATGAACACCCAAGTGTTTATTATTTGAAGAGCCCTTTCAAACATTTTGGGGGACAGCGCACAGACACCTTTGCCTTGGCTGCACTACAAGGCAATACAGGAATTTTCGTAAATTTTTTTTATCATTGTCAAGAAGTATATTCCCATATGTTGCTGTGATTGTAACAAATGTGCTAGGAGCATTATGGAGTATACAGATTGGTTTCCACTGACTCTTGCAAAAGCTTGATTGTTTGAGGTCCTGGCTTATGGAACCAGTAGATTGGTCTGTCATCCAAAGTATAGTTAGGCTTTCTGTAGTCCCAGCACCTCGATTTGAGCAGAATTTCTGCTGTCTGCCAAAAGGAGAAAAAGAGGAAACTAGTTTAGTCTCCATTTTTTTAATGACTATTTATAATTCTAAAATTTCAGCAGCTAATTAGAAATTTTTGCAGGTGACCTTGTTCATAGAGTGACCATAGAAGGCCTAAATTGTCTTTCTCCCAAGGGAATAAAGAAATTTCTCTCTGAATTTTGCTACAGAGTTGATATTTTGATTTTAATTATATAACAATAATAAACCCAAAGTGACTCCACATCCCAGGAAAGGTAGGCACCCTAAAGGAAATGCTGATTTAGGGATTCTCTTACTTATCTTTGTATCCCTCACTGCACCAAAACACAGGTGCTTAGTAAGTATTAAATAAAGTAAGTGTAAGTATATATGCATTTTCTATGCCTTAGAACCTGGAGAGATGACATCTTTCCCAAATCCAGGAAGTTCTGACTCATTAAAATATGCCAACACAATCTTTCTTCTTTAAAAAAATCTTTTTTTCATTTCCTTTGAAACCACTACATACTATTGTCCCCTTTATTGTGTGTGTGTGTGTGTGTGTGTGTGTGTGTGTGCGCGCACGCGAGCGCTCTCTCAGAGCTCTGAATTTGATAGCATTTTAGAACTTACTCTAATTTTTTTTAGCATCCCTAGCTTGTAGAATGTGCGTATGTAATATTACTATGGTATATTACAGTTCTGTGAATTGCTTATAGTGCTGGTGTGAACAGGGAGTGGTATTAAATGACTTAATTTTCAGAATACAGAATGGTCGAATGGGACTGAGCCTTAGACATCATCTAGTCATTCCTCCTCCCCCCCCCAAAAAAAAATAGAGGCTGAATGTTTGTTTTGTTAAAAAGGAAGAAAGAAGGGCCTAGATAGTTGTTGGGTTGTTTTTTTTTAAGATAGTAAATAAAGGGACAAAAAAGAGTCCTTTTGGCTTTTTGGCACTCAAATGCAGTTTTTAAAGGGCCTAATAAAGGTGCTTTTGTGGATTGGGAGCCCAGCTAGGAAGCAACAGGAAATAATGTGCTGAATACAGCCCTAAGAAGCAGTGTTCTCATCATCTCCATCCTTGCAGTCTGGGTAGTGTTATCTGTGGGGTGAAGGAACTAGAGAAAATTTCCTAGAACAGGGATATCTTTGTACATGGAACCTGAGAAACTAAATCTCAGTGGATGCAGCTGTGCTTTAAATGCTGAATGTGTAGACATATTGTGTAGAAGGGGAAAGCAAGGAAAAAGAGGAGAGAAGGGAGTAAAGGGCGGTGAGTGAAGGGGTTTAGAGGCAAGAAGATGCCTCAAGTACCTTCTTTAATAAAATAACATCATTTCCTTTTAACATCTCAGTTTCTATACATGTAGAGTCATTTGCTGTTTTTGATTACTGGTATAAAATAAGGATATAAAGGATTCAATCCTGGAAGATTTTTTTCTCCCCATGATGGATAATATGTTAGCTCAAGAAAACACTCTGGTATTTTGCAGAAAATTCATATTGTAAATAAAATTCCTAAAAGTTTATGTAGTTTACATTTTAATACAAGAATTTAGCAGTTACTTTTTTATATGTCTGACCTTTTGCCTTTGAGATTTGGGTGGCCTCTGTATCCTGCTTGAGTTTGCACAATTCCAATATGCCTTTCTAAAGAAGTATGATCTTAATGGAAAGGTTTTTTTCCCTTTTGAGTAATGTTAATCTTACATATGACTTCCTTAAAGACTATATTTAGTACTCTTTTAAAAGAATCATTTGCACAGTAGTGTGCATGGAATTATTTTATAGGTTTTGTTTTCAGAAACCTACTTTGTTGGAAAATATTAACTTGCTTATAGGTGCCTACAAGATTCATGATATTCTCATCATTAAAGGTCCTGACTTTCAAAAATTCATGTTATTCTATTCTATTCCATCATTATGAAGCTATGAGTCATAAAAAGGGTTGTCTTTTCATTTTTCAGAAGTCCATAGAAATCTTTATCCATGGAGTCCAGAATTACCTTGCTTTTTGAAAATATTTATACCTCCCCTAATATCTCTTTATGCTCCCCCTATTTTTTCAGAAGTCCATCCATTTTCTGTATGTCTGGTTCAGTTCAGGCTTCGCTTTTCTCCTCCCATTTTATCACTGATGTAACCATTGCCATCAATCATAATTATCATCAATGAGCATCTCTTCTAAATGCCAACTGTGCAGTAACCATCTAGATAACATTAGTGCATTTTATTCTTTCATTTCAGAACATTGTAGCTTCATCAGAATTTTATTTTTCTCCCAAAGCTTCCAGTCTCTAACATTTCCATTATTTTCCTACTCCATTACATATGCCACTTTCCTACCTGTAACCCATGCCTGGCTTTTAGGTTCTTCAGCTTTCCACATTGAACCAGTTCAGATGTGCCACTTTTCTTTCATCATAGCCTTACTCGGGTCTGTCCATTCTATTCTGATCTCTCTCTGATATAGTTTTCCAAACCTTGATCATTCACTGGATTATTTCCTGGTCCCTTCCTAAAAAGCAATTCTCAATGTAGCCAAAATGACAGTTAAACCATATACTCACTCTCTCAGATAAGAGCTTAGACTGGGAACCTCTATGACCTTTAGGTCATTCTTCACACCCTGACCAAGCTTAGTTTCTTGTTACCAGTCACATATAGACACAGATGATCTATATCTCCTCTTCACCCCCCAAGAAGTCCCCACTCTCCCTAAGATACAGGGAAAGAACCAATATTTCTTATGCCAGTCTTAGAGGAGTTGACCCTGAGAAACATAGAAACTCATACAAAAGACCATTAGAAAAAAAAGACTCCAGAAACGAAATTGTTCATCTCGCCATTTCCTGTTTGATTACCCTGCCTTTGGAATTGCACAGTTTTAGTTTTTACTTTTATCTTCATAATCCTTAAAAGACAGCCCATCCAATCACCAGCATCAGAGGAGTCTGTGTGACTGTTAAGTATAATCCTCAGGATCATAGTTTCCAGGGGGACAGTAGCTGATGAAGTTACATCTCCAGCTGTACTACCTGAAGAACCGTCCTAACATTGGTGTACATCTCTTCTTTCTTGATCTCACAGTGATGGCCCGATGTACTGACTGAAATTTCATAGGCATAAATCATAATTCTATACATGCAGCATTCCCATTGAATATTCTTATCAGCCTGGTCTACGTGATTATACAGGATTGTAAATTTCTTGAGAACATAGATTACATGATCTTTGCTCTAGTGGAGTCTGTGACCTTACCAACAGGACTACTTCCTCTATTAGAGCAGAATCACAATCTGCCCATATCCTCTCAGTCTGTGTAATTCATGATCCTGTAGTTCTGTAAACACTATGTTGATGAACCATAGTATTATAGGCAGGTAGGTGGCACAATGGATAGAGCACTGGGCCTGGAGTCAGGAAGACCTGAATTCAGGTCTGGCCTTGGACATTTACTACTAAGTGACCCTGGGGAAGTCACTTAACCCTGCTTGCCTTGGTTTCCTCATCTGTAACATGAGTTAGAAAAGAAAATGGCAAATCACTCCATTATCTTTGCCAAGAAAACCCCACAAATAGTTGGACACAACTGAAATGACTGAACAAGGATTATAAATTTAGAGCTGGAAAGGACCTTAGCGTCAGCTAGTCCAGAGTTGTCAAACTCATGCCTGGAATCAAATTAAAACATAATTGGGAAATATTTGACAATAAAAGCATAATACAGATTAACAAAGATAATGTTAATTTGTGGCTTTCTGAGTCCATATGCTGTCCATGCATACTTTTCTACTTGAGTTTGATACTCCCAATCTAGTCCAAATTTCTCATTTCACAGATGAAGAAACGGACCCCCAGAATGGTTTAAATCATTTGCTCAAGGTTACAAAAGTAGTAAATGGCAGAGAACTCGAACCCAGCTCCTTTAACTCCAGATCCAGTGCTCTTTCTCCTGTATTTGATTCTAGAGGCAATCAATTAGCCTCAAGCTTAAGTAGTGACTGTGTGAAAAGAGAGAAGAGGTCAGATGGGAGAGAAATGACAACATTTGACAACTAATTGAATATGGGTGAGAGAAAATGAGGAGTCATACATAGTAATACCAAGGTTACAAACCTGGGATACTAGAAAAATTGTGCCTTTGATGGAAATAGGCAAGTTTGGAAGAGAGATGGGTTTGGGGTAAAAGATAATGAGTTGTTTCAGAGGTGTTTTGTTTGGCATAACTCTGGGACATCTAGTTTGAAGTGTCCAATAGGTAATTAGTGATGCAGGACTGAATCTGGATATAGAAATCTGTGAGTCACCTGTGTGGGGGGTAATAATTACACCCCTGGGATCTGATGAGGTCACCGACTGAGGGGGAAAGGAGGGAGAGACAAGACAGACACCTAGGACATAGCCTTGGCAAATTACCCCAGGGGACTTGATATGGAGAATCAAGATGAGCAAAGGAGATTAATGTGGAACATTTAGATAGGTAGAAGGAGAACTGGAAGAGAATAACCCAGAGAGGAGAGAGAGGGCATGATCAGGATGTCAGATGCAGTTCACAGGTTAAGAAAGATAAGTGAAAAAAAGCCATTTGGATTTGACATTTGAGGCCATTGGCAACTTTGAAGAGAGGTTTCAGTCAAGTTGATATACTCAGAAAGCCAGACTACAAAAAAAGTGAAGTGAATAAGAGGAAAGGGAATAAAGCTATCCGCAAATGGATACATCTTCCTCAGGAGAAGTTTGGTCATTAAATGACTGTGAGTGACCACGTAGAGGGAATGCTGTTGAGGAGGTGCAGATTTCAGGATAATCTCCAAGCTCCCTATAATTCCTAAATTTCTGTATTTGGATCTTTTAGAATTTAGCCTTTGGTGAAATAGCCTTCAAGAATTCCTCACCGCAGTGAGGCATTAGTTAGAATAGAAATAGAAGTCATTGTCTAAAACCTAAAATAGAAGTCTTTGTTTTCTCTTACACGGCAACACTCCCCTCACCCAGTCTTTCTTCCGAAGTTCCTTATTTATGTTGAGGGCAACACCATCTTTCTAGTTATCTAGATGTCCCCTCTCAGGGTCATCTTCAGCCCTTCACTTTCCCTCACCTCACATATTCGGTGAGGTCCAGAATCTACTTCTTCAACAGATAAGTCCCCTTCTCTCTGCTTACAGCCCTAGTTCTGGCCCTCATCCCCTCTTGCCTAGGCTATATTACAAGAGCCTCCTAATTGTTTCCCTGTTTCAGATCTCTCCCCTCTTCACTTTACCCCCCACACATAGCTGCTAACATGATATTAGAAAAGAACGAGTGGATGGATGGATGGATGGATGGATGGATGGATGGATGGACGGATGGACAGACGGATGGACGGACGGACGGACAGATGGATGAATGGATGGATGGATGAAAATAGGTCTCCCTTTCTCAATAAATTTCCAGTGGCATCTTATTTCTTCTAGGATCAAATATAATGCCTTTGGCAAAAAAAACCCTTCAAAACCTGACTCCAGCCTACTTTTCCTTCATGTACTCTTCAGTCTAACCAAATTGACCTTCTTGCTCTTCCTCATACATAATATTCTGTCTACTTTCTCTGTATGTTCACACAGATGATTCCCCCATGCTTGAAATCCCTTCCCCCTTTTGGAATTGGCAGTTTCCTACTAAGCTCAGCTCCAGCACTACCTCTAATATGAAACTTTTCCTCAATGTCATCAGCTACTAGTGCCTCTCAAAAATTATCCTGCATATATTTGTACATACTTATATATTTACATGTTGTTTCACACAATAGAATGAATCTTTTTGAAAGTAGGTAATGTTTTATTGTCTTTGTATTCCTAATGCCTAGCACATAGAATTATAAGTAGTAAATACTTACTGATGGCTTGACTTATTTTAACAGTGAATATGTGTGTGTGTGTTTGTGTGTGTAAACACACAAGTTGCATTGTTGCCCTACAAAATACTTGAACTTAAACAGTTTCTCATTATCCTAAGAAACTATTTATTGCAAAGACAAGGCATGGGAAAGAACACATGAGAAGCTCTTGACTAAGAAAGGAAGCATGCTAGAGGCTTGAGAAAGTACCCACCCAGTGACAAAACAGAAGATGAGATTTTACAATCTACTTTACTGAAATTTACTAAGAAAACAGATGGTCTGAAAAAGTCAAATGAATGATTCATTTTCTTTGTGTACCTCTCCTGTAAAGAGGTGTATGGTTGTTTTCGTAATGAAGGAGGGGCATTTTAGCATAGCTGCACAACTAGTTGGAATACGAGACTGTTTTTGTTTTTTTCTATTCATTAAGATAAATCAGGAAGGCACAGGTTTATTATGCTTTTTCAGAGGTAATATTCCTATCCAAACATGAACAGAACCTATACTCAGTGAACCAGTCCAGGGCTAGTGGTCTGAACGTGCCAGTCATTTTATATTTCACCAAGTAAAATGCAGTCTCTGCTAGAGGAGGGAAATAGAAGCATCTGGCTTACTGTAGTAGGTCCCAAGAATTTCCTTGAGCTCCAGTTAGAGTCACTACGGTAAAATGTAATCGACTGTGTCTGGATATTCCCAGATGTGATACAGCACTGTGGGGAGCAGTGCTCAGAAGTGAGTCAGAAGAGCATCTCCTCCAGCTGAGAAGCTGCTTCAGAGATAGAGCATATGGGCTTGGGAAGCTGAGGGCTAGCTGCTCTCTCTCTCTCTCTCTCTCTCTCTCTCTCTCTCTCTCTCTCTCTCTCTCTTTCTCTCTCTCTCTCTCTTTCTTTATTTCTCTCTTTCTCATCTGCTCTTGCCCGTCAGTCAGTGCCTTTGATGGTCAGTCTCTCTCATTTGTAGATCTGTTTCTTTCTTTTGTTTGTGGAACTATTTTCTCTGATTATTTGCAGCAGGGTTAGCACTCTGCCTCATGTACTGTAAGTGTTTTGGGCTACTAGTCTCAAAACAAGCTAGCTGTTTACCATGCCCAACGGAATTAAGCCAATAGATTCTCTGGACTCACTTCCCTCTGTAAATTCAACCTTCTGCAGCAACGGGCAGCCTGGAAGCTGTAAATACTGGATCCTCGACTTAGGTAAAGAATACAAGTTAAGATGCTATACTATTTTTCTTTGGGGGCTTTTAAAAAAAATTCAGTGGGGCAACATAATAATGCTTTTGTGCTTAAAAGAAAAAAAAATAACTGAGTCATGTATGTTAGCTGACTGCCTTAAACAGGTTAGTGAGATTGTAGAGATAAATGATTTATATTTGGGGATTCTATAAAGCTACTCTACTGGAAAGAGTTCCTAACAAGTGACTTGCACATAAGGTACTTAGTTGATATGTTTTTGTTTAATTAATTGTCTGGCCATGGAGCATTTGAAATTCACTACCTTTGGAGAGTATGTGATATTTATTCATTTAAATCTTAATAGAAAAATAAGAGACAAGTTAAAATACACGGAGCTACGGGATTGTGCTCTTCTTTTACACTTCTTTTACGTGGTCCTACATTTTTTATTGTTTTTATGTTGAGTTAAAAACGGAGGGAGAAAAATGAGTCCTTCATTATCTGAATTTAGATAATTCTACTCTCTTTTCTTACAAAAGGGATCCTTTAAAAATGTATGATAGTAAATTATACAAGTTCCTCTCTCTGGTACTTTGATTTCATTTTCAGTCAGAATTTAAAACAGAGAGGGGAAAAAAACACATTAGCTAAGTGAGCAGACAAAACCAGATTCCTTCAATTAACTGGTACTCAAGAAAGGAGCTCTTCAGGGGGGAAGGCAGCAATATGCAGAAAAAAAATAAAAACCAAGCAGGGGGATGTGGATACGTGTATATTTTCCCAAAAGACACTTTTTATCCTGTTATACTGATTATATTGTGATCACTGCAGCTCCCAAAATAGGATAGTCTTTCATCAGAAGCTTTTGACATCTGTCAAGACAACGCAACCTTTAAAATAATGTCTCTCAAATGCTACAACCTGTGCAGCAGCTGGAATGGTTACCTCGTGGATTCAGGTAGTGCGTGGTTCAATTCAATGACCCCCTTCACTGAAATGCCTGGCCTGCCATCAGCATGAACACACTGAAAATGGGCAAAACAAAGTATGGCAACACATGCTAATCTCCTGAGCTTTTCTGTGCACTGCCAAATTTATAGGGAAGTATATAACCTTATAACAAGGAGGCAAGTCAAGAAACCAAAATGGCTAAAGGAAGGGGGAAAAGCTACTGTGAACGCAGAAAAGAAGATTCCGTGCATGCACTAGCAACACATTGGCATATGCAAAGCAGCTGACACTATAAATTACTTAACTAGAACTACTAAAGAGAAATGAAGTCCCCTTAGAATATGAGGTTTACAAGAAGGTGCTGGCTGCAAAAATGCTATGTTTACTGGGACTACTAGGACTTCTGATACCATGTTTTTTTATTGGTTGGTTCCAGACTTGTCAGAACTTCTAGGGAGCTTCTTTACTACAAAGTTTTGAGGTTTCTCTGTTATTTCAGTGATTCCTCACACAAGCCTTCTGTCTAAGGAAAGGCAGACCAGCAGATATCTTTGCAGCCAACACCCATCACAGCAATTATCTAGGGCTGTTAATTTATGTGGCCAAATACTCACTTACCCCTCCACTATTTGCCACTCCTTGTCTTCTTCTGCATCACTGAATGCTACTTGGGTTTGACTTACCTTATTTTCCTTCCATTAACTGCCAGATTTTTCTCACTTTGAGGATCTTCCTAGAAATGCATCATACAACATAAGCTGCTGCCAGTCTGTTCTTTTCTTTATTTAGAGCATATATTTGTGTAATCTCATAAACCTTGATCAATCAGATGTACTGAATTTGATTTAGAACAACAATTTTGAAAATAAGTCCAGTTTTACTTTCAGCAATTATAAAGAAATGTTCTTTTTTCCATTATTGATTTTTCTCTCTGTTGTCTCTAGGCACATAATACATTTGCATATTGTTTTCCCTATTAGGGAAATGAAGTTATCTGGAATTTTCTAGCTGAAAGTATCTGTCATTTACAGAGAGAGCTGTTCAAAATAGACCATCTTGCACTATGGTATTCTCAAATTGGGTAGACTCCATAGTATTGTATATCAAACAACACATTGATATTCAGTATCATTGGTTTTCCTTCAAAAAGAATGACCCAGGTTCTTTACCTACTTTATCACGGGCAGTCAGGAGGTCCTGGTTGGATTTAAGACTGCTTTGGACAATTCCCACTCCTCTGGAGAGTCTCAAACTCTGAGATTTGCAAATGTGAACTACCACTTCCTGTTCTTTCCATATCCATATCATCACCACATTGCAAGTACAATGAGAAACTCTACTCTTCAGGCAGGATTTCTTCTTCTTTAGGAACTGAAGGAAACTCCCTGTTTGATATGGCTCAAATGGTTTGCTTGATGAATGATCTGTGTTGAACAAAGAGATATTAGCCATTACACTTGCCATGTTATAGTTGGATTCCTTTCTGGTACAGGTTGGCTTAGATGACTGATGAAATCCCTTCCAAAAATCCTGTGATTCTGTGATTTTAGAGGACAGGCACTTAAAAAACCTTGGTTCTGTTGTACCATCCTGTATTACAAGCTATTGGAAACTTTTTTCTTTCTGAATTTCTTAGATTTAGCTGTTAGCGTGAAAAAAAGGAATTGAGGAGGCCCTGTGCCTGTTTTTGTTTGTTTGCTTTTCTGTGTTTTTATGGTACTCAACAACCTCTAACTGGTAACCTGTCTCAAGCTTTAATGAATTTCATTAGAATATGGCCCTCTCTCCAGCCCCACCCCCAGGAGAAGTTTTAAATCACAGCCACAATTTATGGTCTTTGGAATTCTTTGGAAAGGACATTCTAAACTCATGCAATTGAAGAACATAGTACATATTTGTAGACCTGAACTCCAATTAGAATTTCCACCTATATTAAATAAAAGAGCAGTCTTCTTTTAATAACTACTTCTATAGGAGAGGCTAGATTATGATATAAAACCACACCCTGCTTTGATTTTTTTTCCTGGAAGAAAGTAATGACTTTTCTCTACATGTGAATGTTACGATCATTTTAACCCATATTTCTAGTAGCCATATATATTCAGTGGAAGTGGCAGTACCCGTTGGTTGTAGTTACCTGTTGAACCATGGGAAAAAATCCATGCTTCAGTTTTGAAATGGAAAAATAATTATGAATGAAATCCAAGAAAGAAATCCCAAAGTAACCCTTAAAATTCCCGACAAATCATTAAAGAATCTCCCCCCTCCCCCAAAGTCCTTTCTTATGCCCACAAGGAGCCAGAGGGTCACATGGTTCTATTGCACCCTGGGAAAAGGCTGTTCTGGTGCTTTATAGAGTTCTTACTGTACATATTCAGTGGGAAACTCTCATTGTCCACATGTGAATTAGCTGCGCTCAGGATAATCTGTATGGATTAAATTAACCTCTTGTTTGCTTGCCCATTTTATTTGCAGATGTTTCCAAGACCAAGTAATTTATATAGCCATGAGCCAAGAAATTTTTATGGCTAAGCAAATGTGGGGAAATGGAACCCAAGAGAAGATAAGGTCCAGAAGGACTATAAATTAGCTCTTTCTGGGGCCCAGTAGGGAAACCAGTAACACTGATAAGATGGTGGAGCTGTTGAATTTATTCTCATTCTGAAATAAGCATGGTCTTTTATGGCACAGATGGAAGTTGTTTTGCCAGTGCTATACAGACTCTTGTAACTAAAACAAGAGAGAAAGAAAGACAGAGAGAAAGGGAAAAGGGAGAAAGAAAGAAAGAAAAGAAGGAAGGAAGGAAGGAAGAAAGAAAGAAAGGAAAGAAAGAAGGAATTCAGCAACACTTTCAAGTTAAACATGTCAGTATGTTTGTGTTGGCTGTGTGGTTTTCTTTTATTTCTTATCTCAGTCTGTGGTAACATGGAACGAGCACTGGATTTGGTGTCAAAGGACCTGGATTTGAATTCTGTCTATTCTACATTTTACTTGTATGACCTTGGGCAAGTCATTTAGCCTCTATGGGCCTTAGTTTCCTCATCTGTAAAATGAAGGAGTTGGGCTGGATGTGATATGTAAGGTCCCTGCCAGCTCTAAACCTGTTACATGTGCTGGGCAAATATTTTCACCAAAGCAGCTTGTTTGTGGGGTAAATTCAAGGAATAATCTCTTATTAATTCCTATATATGGATAAAGGTTTTGGAGTGGGTATCTTATGTTGTTCTTTTGGCAGAGTAGGTGATAACTAATATGTTTACAAAATCTTATTAAGCATATCCCGATGAGAACATTAGATTGTTAATCTCTAAAATATAGATCTATACTAGACCCATTTCCTTATAAAGAAACTCGGAGGGGTTAAGTATCTATCTCCATGTTTCCTAGACTTAGCTTTAGTGATAGTAATTAAATATTCCACATAATATACCGTGTAAACTCAGTTAAATAAGCCAGTGAGGGCTCAAGATTAGCTCCATCCTGTTGTCAGTAACAACCACATTTTTAGCTTTAATATCCTTTGTTATGCAGCACGTTTCTGAGTGCATTACTTCTGCCCAGGTTCAAGGGCAGTGCCATTTATTACTGCTCTTCATGCTGAAGAATTCCCTGAAGAATGGATAAGCCAGATCCCAAGCACAAACCAGGCTGCCCGGATAGTGCTGTAATGGGCCATGGAATTTGTCCATCTAGGCTTGACCGATTTCCTTTTCCTGTTTCCAAATAGGGAGAAAAACACGGCAATCCAGATGCTTCTAATTAAATTTGTACAGTTCTGACCTCTAAAAAAAGCACATAAGGAGAAGCTTGGACAACTCAAGCCTGTACTGAATGCATCATTTTTAAATGATGTGTTGTTTACATACTTTTAAAATTGGTGTTGGAAGGAGGGGTTGCGGGGGGATAAGCTTTGAGTGGGAAAATGAACCCAGAGGCATCCTTATGCATACTCCTCTAACTGTCTAGTTGGAGAAAACCTTTATTATCTACTTCCTTTTTTATTTATCTTTTCCTACTGTGTTAAAAATAGATCCAGAAATATAAATTAAAATCCTTTGAACATTTTTCCTCTCTGAAGAGGTAATTATTGAATAGAGGGACAAAGAATATTAAACTTTGACTAACTTCTTGCTCTTCTTCCATGTCTTAATGACAATCACTTATTAAAGAGGGGGAGCTGGAGCACATAAATGAATTCAATGCATCATCTTTTAATAATAAAATAAGAACATCAGTGATTGCTGTCATAAACTGAAGCTCTCTCTCATTTCTGCATCTTTTCCCTACAAAACAAAATTATTTCAGCTTTCTTTTGACTAAATAATTTATTCCCTTATCTTAAAAACATACTCTTGGTTTTATTATTTCACATTACTGGATCTTTCAAGATCTAGACTGATGAAGTCTTACTGTACAGTGTTCTAATTAAAGCAAAGAATAAGATTTCCCCCATTAAGCAAGGTTCATGGCAGAACTGTACTTTTCACTCTATTTTCTATGGGCCTCATATATTTTTCATTGCCTAGAATAACTCCTGACCCTCCTTTTCTTTCTTATTCTTACTGGGGCCCATTATTAACAATTTCGGTAAAAGGAGGGAAGGAGAGGTGGGGCATACAGAGAATGATTCAAGGAAAAAATTGCCAAGAATTTTTCCTTAGAAAGTTGACTTGTTCTTGAATTAGTCTTGTTACAAATGGCTAATTCAACCCAATATGAGCTCTGAATAGACGAATACATTCTTTCCTAACTGTCTTAAGAGCTAGTATGGAATTCTTAAGGAATTTTTTAAAACACAATTAAATTTTAATTTGCTTTGACTTTTCAAATAAATGTCACAGAGCATTTTTTAGGAAGTGGGGCAGGAAGCCAAAGTATTCAACTCCACGAAGGTGATATCTTAATAGATTAGAGTAAAAGCAATGCACATAGGACTTTTTTTTTCTTTCTTCCATGTGCAGACTCCAAGATTTCTTTAAACACTTATTCTAAATTACTTGGATTGTTTTAAGCTTCCCAATCTGTGAGGAATTTTGGAGGTAGGACAGAGCAGAGGGACGTAGATGAGAGTAGGAGAAAGGGTGGATAAAATATACATTAGAAAAGAATACCCAGAGAATTTTTTACTGGAAAGCCATGGTGTCCAGAGTTTAATGTGCTAGATCGTTATATTAGTTGTGGTTGGGTTAAAAGCCATCTAGTTGTTTCCTCTTTCCCTCTAGCCATACAAACTTTTAGACTAATAGTACTTCCCTTGAGAATATGATATTTTGCTTAACCTACCCTTCAGACAAGGTGAAGAATGATGCTGCTTGGTAGTATATTTTAGTACATTCCAAGGCCAATTCTTTTGGTAAGTGCCATCTAATGAATTAACAAGCGTTGTTGTGTAGGTCTATTAGAATATTTATAAGTTCCGGAGTTTATGCCATGTTTGAGCTTTATTCTGATTCAATTTGTGGGCTTACTAGAATCTAGATAAAAGTTATATTTTTGTCCTGACATTCCAGGCCTGGTTTTGATCAAAGAAATAAAGGGAGAAAGAGGAGAGAATGTCATCACCTGAAATAAATCAACTGTGTAGTTTGGGGACCCCTTAACCCTTAAGGTACTGAGTGTAACAGAGTGTTTCATTTCAGACATTTGTGTGGTGCAAGGGGTGAGAAGGGACATGTGCCCCCTTTTTAACACTATAAATTCACTGAAAACAGAATGACAAGAAGTTCTGTTTGTCATTTGTAGAGTCTTTGAAGTTTCCTATTTAGACAGTCAGCTGGTGCACTGTGGGATATGTGGGGTGTAATCGAGAGTTTAATAAAATAAATTATATGGTGCCTACCCTTAAAGATTTTGCTAAATGGAAGATCCAGAGCTGTTTTAGGACTTTCTGTTTACTTCTCAAAGCATACTTATGATTCAGCTCGAAAGTTCAGGGTGTCATTAGAGCGGAAGCTTATTGGGAGGAGGGCTTGTTTCAGTCTTTATATTTCTGTCCACAGGACCTAACAGGGTTTCTGACACACAGTCAGTCCGCAGACATTTGTTAAGTGCTTGTATGTGCCGAGAACTGTGCAGTAAGCACTTAGTATTTGTCGATTTCATGTCATGGAGTCAGAGGGAGAGAAGGAAATTTAAGAGATCGCTTATTTGCCTTTTTTCCTCATAAAATAGTTTCTTATTCCCCCCAAGTAATGACTATCAGTACAATAGCAACCAAACAGCATACTGCCAAAGGGACGAAATCAAGTCCAAGACTGTGATACGTAACACCTCTCAACAGTGATTGAGAGATTACCATTTAATAGTAGAAAAAAGGTCCTTCTTTCCCAGTCAAGGACCCCATATACTCAAGGGAATACGCCTGATCAGTTTTGTCATGCATTTCCTTAGTGTCAGTCACGTGCACGCCCTTCTCGCTGTGCTTCTCCACACCACGGCCCCCTGCCCCCTCCCCCCACGGGCATCTTCAGCTCGTCTCTTCTTCCTCCTGTTTCTCCCTTCCCCGTTCTCTGTCCTGTGTTTCCCTCACCCCATCAGAGTGCAAACTCCCTAAGGGCAGCACCGTCTCTTTGGTTATGTTTGTATCACCAGCACTTGGTGCCTATCATATAGTAAGCAATTATTGAGTACTTGTTGCTTTATTGTACAGCCCTCTAGAAGCGAAGACATTTTCCTTTTCAGAAGTATGTTATCTTAGACATTTATAAATGATCACAGAAAAATTGTGGTGGTATTTTTCTTTCCTGTGTTCTGGTTGTCCAGTTGTCCAACTAATCATGCGCTGATTGGTTTTAACTAACTAAATCTAAAAATAATAAACTGAAGCAAGTGAAAGTAAAATGTACAGTGATGCTCTCTATTCTGTAGCTTTTAGTGGCCTTTACATAATGCTGCTATAGAAACCCAAATCTGGCAGTTCTTGGACTAGTAGCATTGTTTTGATCCATTAGGAGGAAGGGAAGGGTGCAAATGGTGAGATTTCTCCCTCGCCTCTGCTCAGTGGCACTTAGACTTAGTGAAGTCGTTTCCTTGGCTACAGAGAGCCTGATAGTGCCTTTGTAAAATACAGGGGTTGATACCATTTGCTAACGTGTCATTTTTTGCTGGTATCCTTTCATGTAAAGGTCCATGTTAAATCTGCCTTGATCCTCTCAATTTTTTCTTAGCAAGCTGTATGTGATTACTGGGAGGAGAATAAAGCTGTTTATATGGTGTCTGCAGTTTGCAGGAGATTTTTATGTCAAAAATGAGCTATTTGGTTGGGGAAGAGTTGGGGAAGAATAGCATCTGTCTCCTTTCCACTTAACATACCTTCTGATATTTCTTTTGTCTTTGTGAAAGATAGGAATGAGACCGGCTCTTCCATGCAGTGTTCTCTGTCTTTCTCTTTCATCTCTGGAAAGCTCAGTTTTTTAGCTAATTTCTCCTCCACTGTAGTACTTAAAATTTACAGATATTCATAAATTTATAAATATTGTAATTTTCCCCAAAAACTGAATATTGAGGATTGATTTCTTTAAGAATTGATACTTTTACATGAAGAGGAATATGGATTAGAAGCTTTCTCATAGACTGCAAATATTTAACCTGAATGGACAGTATTAACCATCTTGTTAAAAATGAGAATTTTTTTTTTGTCATATTGTTTAGATATACTTATAAAGAAATCCATTTATGCCTCATCATTCTCATTTGTTGGTCACCTGAAATTGGGCATCAAATGCCCAGCGCCAGTGACCAGGACAGCCATTGGGGTAGTGACTCTTTTGGAGAGAAGTAACAGCAGTGAACGACCTCCCCTGGCTTGTCCCTTTTGGAGTCACTGTCTGTGTCAGCTTATGTTCCCGTTTACCTTATAGGTATATAGTTCCCAGAACATAATAAATGTTAAGTAAATACTTGTGGAATCGAATCATAATAGTCACCTTCTCCCAACATTCAGGCTGTTACCTGTATTTCTGATGATTTTTGCAAGGCCTGTGGGTAATCCATTACATTTTCTATAATAACCCGGAAACCAGAAATAATAATAATCTTTTTTTATTGTAAACATGTATAAATATATAAATAAAAAATAAAATTTTGGAGACTGATTTGGCTAGCTGTGCATATTATGTATTTCCTTTTCCTGTTTCTGCTCACTTCCTATAGGAAGAGCAGGTTTTCAAGAGTTGTTGAAATAGGTAAGATCCTGTGAATTTAAATTCAAGGGGAAAAGGAATATTTTTACCAATGACTTGGATAACTCTTGATAAACATAGTTGGCATATCAGTTTTTTTAAATTGTAGAAGCAGTTCTTTTATTTATTTATTTTTAAATTTCAGCGTTCATTTTTCTAAGATTTTAAGTTTCAAATTTTTCTCCCTTTCTCTACTCTACCTTCCCCAAGATGGCATAGAATCTGACATAGGCTGTACATGTACAATCATATTAAACATTTCCGCCTTAATCATGTTGTGAAGGAAGAATCAAAACAAAAGGGGAAAACCACAAGAAAAAAAAAAGAAAATAGGATGGCATATCAAAATTAAAGTTAGCACATAGCTGAGAAGAATAGGTAGTAAACTGGATGAGTCAAGATCCAAAGAAATCTGATCTTGATTCACAGAACCTCATAAAAAGAAATTGGAGATAAGGACTGGACTGGTGATTTCATTACTTTAGGGACCTCCCACTAACGATACCTTCTCTGTGACTCATAAATCAAGAGAGCTGCCTAGAGCTCTTAAGAGGGTTACGTGACTTGCCCAGGGTCTGCCAGTATTAGGCAGACAGGTCACAAAATGAATTGAGCACTGTATTTGGAGTCAACAAGAGCTAAGTTCAAATCCCACCTCAGACACTTATTAGTTCTATGACTCCTCTGCCTGTCTCATTTTCCTCCTCAGTAAAATGGGAATAATAATAGCACCTGTTTCAATGAGAATCAAATGAGATAATATATGTAAAGCACTTTATAAATAGTAGCTATTATTTTTAGGATGATGATGGACCCAGGTATTTCTGGCATCGAGGTTAGTTTTTTATCCACTCTGCTCTACTACATAAAATTTAGTAAAAATAAATGTAAATTCATACTCTGAGGCTAGTTTTTACAAGTACAAAATAGAGGAGATATAGCTAGATTGCAGTCCTTCTGAATAAGAGTTGGAGTTTTTAGGAGACTATAAGCTCACTAGGAGTCAATGGTATAATATGGCAACAGAGAAGGGGAATGCAGTCAGTGCTAGACTGCATTGCCAAGGCGTGGTGTCCAGGATAGGGAGGCAGTGGTCCCATTATCCCATCATATTCCATTCTGGCTAGACCATATCTAGAGTATTGCATTCCGTTATGATGGCCACATTTTAGGAAGGGCATTAATAAGCTAAATGGAGACCCTAATGGCGAAATTCCTCAAGATTATTCTGTATGTGTATCAGTTGAAGGCACCAGGGATGTTTATTTAGCCTGAAGAAGAGAAGACTTGGGGAGTATCTTAACTGCCAAAATATTTGACTGTCATATGGAAGATTGATTGGACCTGGACCCAAAAGGCAAGACTAAGAGCAATGGGCAAAAGTTACAGAGGTATATTTAGATTTGAAGAAAAAAAAAATTGAACCATTAGAACTACCTAAAAGTAGAGTAGATGACCTGATGGAGGTAGTGAATCCTGTATCACTAGAAGTCTTCAGGCAATGACTAAAAAATCTCTTGGGAGTTATGTCATAGAAGAGATTCTTTTCAGCACTGAGGGGAATCAATGGTTATTCGGTGCCTTCCAACTTGGAGATTGTATAGTTTTAGGATCTTGTAGAAAGTAAAAGTCAAGTCAACAAACATGTATTAAGTGCCAGCCTGGTTCCAGGTACTGTGCTAAGTACTGGGGATACAAAGACAGAGAAAAGGCAGTGTTTGCTGTCAAGAAACTCACACGCTAATGAGAAAAACAACATAGAAAATGCTCAAAGAATGCACTGGAGAAAATCAAAAGGAAGGCACCAACATTCAGGTGAATTACAAAAAACTTCTGGTAGAAGATAACCTTTGTCTGGTGCTGCAAGAAGGATGAGGAAGGCAGGAGGGTGAAATCAGAGAGGGAAAGAGTTCCAGGCATGGAGGACAGCCAATTGAAAATACCTGGAGTAGGGAGAGAGTGTGCGTTGTGTGTGAGAAGGCACAAGGAGGCCAGCGTCACTGGATCCCAGACTACACATTGGGGGGCCAAGGTATATGAAGACTAGAAAGGTAAGAAAAAGCCATGTTAAGAATGTCTTCAAAAGCCAGAGACTTTGGTATTTGATCCTTGATTTTATTGAATAAATGGGTGATCTGTGCTTTGGGAAGATCAATGTGATAGCTGAGTAGAAGGTAAACTAGAGTGAGAAGAGTGAGGCAGGAAGCCCAATCAGAAGGTCAATTGCAATGACCCATTCATGAGATGGGCATATACTAGGCCGGTGTGACAGTGTTTGAGGAGACACAGGGGTGTTAGGAAGGTAGAAACAAAAAGACTTTGCAACAGATTGGATAGAGGAGTGAGAAAGGGGTTGAGGATGACTTCTGTACTGGGAGCTTGCACTTCTGAGAGGATGGCGGTAAGCTCAGCATTAATAAGGAAGGATTTAGGGAAGGAAGATACTGAGTTCCCTTTTGGAAATGTTGAGTTTAAGACATCTATGAGACATCCAGTCAAAGATGTCCAGCAGGAAGCTGGAGATGTGAGACTGGAGGTACAAGTGTGTAGAACCTCATCTCATGTACAGATAGGCTTCAGATAGAAATACCTAATGGCTGTATAAAAACTCTCCTCCCTAAATTGCCTGACTTTCCCACATGTTTTAATGGGAGGCAGAGGGGATGGAAAGACCACAGGTTTTGGCATCAAAGGACCTGATTCTAATCCTTTATCTGCCACTCTCTGCCTGTTGAACTTAGGCAGGTCACTTCTCTTTCAGCCTCAGTTTTCTCATCTGTAAAATGAGGAACTTAAACTAGTGACCTGCTCTAAATCTTTTGATCTGCTATTCAGAATTAATCATTCAGTCTAAAGACTTAATCTTTGTTCCTATGTTTTCTTAAACTAAAGAGTTATGATTTAGAATTGCCAGCTAGCTGGTAAGTCCCTCTTCACCCACTCTTCGCTTCACTTTAATTCTATATACAAACTAAAAGATTTCTCTCCCATGAAAATAAACCTCTAGAGTAAACATTATAATTCCATCCCAGGGAAACATGCTCAAGGCTTTTAATTTTTTTTTCTCAAAATGAAATCTTCAGTCATGTAGAAAAAATATCATACTTTACTTCTAACTTCCATCCAAAAATGCATAACCATCTCTATAAGTAGTTGTTCTTCACGAATAGAAGGAGTGATCATACTCAAACTGTTAGGTGAATTTTGAGTCTTCAGAGACATTAGGGCCAATCCAGAAGGCTCCTGAAGAAACAGATGGTATTTTATATCTTTTGGGAATGCTCGTACATTCTTAGAGAAAACACAAACTACCTAAACTATCTTCAGAACCAGTTAGAGCTCCTAAGAAGAACCTTTTCTTCAGGTTTCATCAGATTGGGGATAGGTGAGATTGCCCCCTGGAATAGCCTTGGGCTTCCTCAGTCTACTCTATTCCTTATTCTCAGGCTGAGAGACTTTGGAGGCTCCATCTAGTAATTAAATGTGGGGCAAGTGTGAAGGTAACTATAAAGTTAGCTGACCTATCACTAGAAGTATTCTAGGAGAGCTTAGATCAGATGTGTCAAACTAGAGCTTCAAAAACTCCCTTAGGAGGACCTATATCAGATTATAATGTAATTGGGAATCAACAAAACAAATAAAAATACAGTGCAACACAGGTAATGTTAATTTGTGATCTTCTAAGTCAGTATGCTGCCTGCAGGTTTCTTCTTGAGTTTGGTTTCACTGGCCTAGATAACTATCCTTCAGGAATATTACAGAAGAACTTTCTTGGTGGGAAAAAGATGAAACTTTAAGGCCCTTGTGTAATATCCTATGATTCTCTTCTCCACCCTCATGACTATATCTTTACTTCTTACCTCTCACCACCACCCACACTCCTATTTAAAAAAATCATCATTTCTTATGACTTGTTTTTTTTAATATTCTTTGAAGTTTTTATCATTCTAAAATATAATTCTACACAAAATTCTAGTAAGATAATTATTCTCATTTTAAATGAATTTTAAATCTAGGAGAAGACACCAATTTTTTATTATAAAAATATACTTGATATTTTGAACTCTTCCTTCTGGAGCTTTATTACATGAATTCTGAAAATCCAGAACAACACATTCTGTTCATCTGTGAGAATAAGCTTTCTTGTTTTATTTCTTTCTGTACTTGAAAGAAATGAAAGCGAGTGTAGAAAGGAAAGAAATCTGAACTATGACAAAGTCCCAACTACCCATCCTGTTATGTTATACCTCTTTCCATATTGTGATGCAATCCAAAAGAAGTCCAGGAAAAGTACTGCAGTAAAAACAAAATAACAAAAAAAAACTTTCATTTTGTTCGCAAGTCACATTTTGCAGAGATGTCTTTGCCAATATTTTCTGTCCTTAGAAAGGCTGAGGACAAAGTAGCATTGAAAAGAGCCCATAATAGCAAGGAAGAAGGGTGGTTTTATTAAAAATGCACATTACAAATCTTGGGCTTCTATTATTCAGAGTATTAAGTGGTTAAATATGGTATAGTGGAGGAATTCTTTTGGTAATAAGACCCGCCTAGGTTATGGGAAAAGTCTGGAAAAGTTCTGTTTTCTATTTGAGGCCTCCCCAAGAGACAAGTGTTGTGATCTTGCTTGCTGGAGTCATTGGTGATATGAGTGGGATGACTTATATACTGTACATTCACGTGTCAACCGGAGATGGATTGTCTATGAACAGTCAGAATCCTTTGTGAATTCAGGTGCTTAGGAGGATTCTGAATGAGCATGGCAAGTTTTGGTCGTTCCTGTGTGCTTTCACAAGCTCCAGTGACCATGTGTTCTTAATTACTAAGTGAACTGATCTACACCAATGTTTCTGTCCTAGCCCTCTACTTGAAGCCAGAGTTTTAAAGGGGTCACTTCTCTTTTTCGTTGTTACATTTACTTCATATTTGAAAGTCAAAGGTCATTAATCCTTTGCTGTCAGAGTCATACAGGTGCTGCTTATGGCTTATTGGAGAGTTGAATATGCCTTTCTTCAACCTGAAAGCTTACTTCAGTCTCTGAGTACTTCTCACAGTGGAAGTACCCTCTGCCTCTGCAGTGTTCCCTCTGATTAGCTAGTTCCTCAGTCTCCAGTTAAGGAGGATGCCAAGGCCAACTATGAATTCAAAAGAATTCCTCCACTATACCATATTTTACCCCTTAATACTCTGAATAATAGAAGCCCAAGATTTGTAATGTGCATTTTTAATAAAACCATAAGCAGCACCTTAAAGAGTCCACGTTACATATTCGTCCACACTGAGCAGTAGTGGATTCTGCTTTTGACATTCATGCCATCATCCTTTTCAACTGCTTTTGTCTTAACCCTGACAAATGCCCAGATGCCATCATGTAACTTTCTGTGGTCCCTTATCCCTTCCTAACGTCAAAAATATGTGTGCCCTCTTCTCTCAGGAGCCTGCCATCTATTATGTGCCAGCCAAGGAGATAACTAATTGGTGCTAACATGTTATCATGGAGAAGAGGATACATTTTAATAGAAATATGCTGGAGACCATGTTTTAAACCAAAAGAGTGTCTAATCACAGGAACACTGAGCAGGAGCAGGAATCAGGGGAAGTTTTACAAAGGCTGAGGGCTTATAAAGCCCTTTAAGATACACCATTTAGTTCATACCTCTGCATCAAACTAGTAATACCTAAACATTCGAAAAATCATCTAAAGCAGTGGTGTCAAATTCAAATACAAATGGTGTTGCAAAAGCATAAGGATCCCTGCACGCTGCATGTTGACTTGGAAAACCACACACATCTGTATATTTCTTTTTTTTATTAATACATCAACACATTAAAATTGGATGGGAACTATATTTTAATCTGGTTTGGGAGCACTCTGGAGTATTGTGGGCCACTTACAGTCCAATGGCATATTTGATACCTCTGAGCTTTTATATTAATGTAATGCTGAAAAGAAAAAAATACTGTTTTGTAGGTTCAGAGAGCCGGTAGATCTGCAAACAAGGTCAACAAAGATCTATTAAGCATTTACTAAGTTCCAAGCTCTAGGAACACAGATGTAAGCAGAAAGACAGACCCTGCCCTCAAGGAATTCACATTCTAATATAAATTGTAATGGGGTTAGATGACACTTAAAAGGGAATTTAAAAGTGGAGGGTACTGGGAATGGATATATATGAGAGAAAATCCTGCAGAGGTAAGTCAGGAGTGCAGTTATGGAGTGGAATGAATTCATGGTTGGCCTGAGCATCCTCCTTAACATGGAGATTGAGGAACTAGCTAATCAGAGGGAATACTGCAGAGGCAGAGGGTACTTCCATTGTGAGAAGTACTTCAGGTTGAAGAAAGGCATATTTAATTCTCCAATAAGCCAGAATTTTGAGGCAGTATTGTCTAGAAGTGTAGCCATTTTTAGATAATTGAAAGTAAGCAGCAGATTAAAAAGATGATGTTTGAAAATGGGATTTAGCTTTCTGGACCACAGCTTAGAATGAAAGAGTGACTGGCTCCTGACCAAGGATGGAGTACACCTAACAAGAAACGATAACAATACATTTGATACATTCTAGTCTCAAACTAGTAACAATGTATTTGATACATTGTAGTCTTATAAATCTATTTAAAAAGAAATTATCCTGAAAAAGAAAGGAAAAGGGAAAATTCTCTATACCTGTACAACAAAATAGACACCATAGAGTGCAACTGTTATCAAGAAAGGATTTCAGTAGAAGTGTCCCCAAATCCACAGAAATCACAGACCAAAAAAGAAAAAGAAAAAGGAGTCAGTAATTAACTCCATGGTCCCAGAAATCTTTACTCAAATATAGAGTAACAAACAAGTTGAACTAACACAACCTCACAAGAAAAGTTTGACCTCATTAACCTCGTAAGTATCACTGAGAATTGTTGGGGTGGGACCCATGACTAGAATATGATTTTGATTGAAAAGAAACAGGATAGGCAGTGTTGTGTATTAAGAAGTTAACAAGAATCCTAAATTACCTATATTATATAGGGGTATGTATGTATGTATGTATGTAATTAGATTGTATGTTGTTTATTTTTAAAGTTTCATTGATACCATTTATTACAATCAATTTCTGAAACAGACCACAGCCACTTTGAATTGTCCTTTGCAACACGGAAAAACAGTTAAGCAAAATTGACCAACAGAGTGGCAGTTATGGCTCATTCCACACCTGTAGTCTTCCTGTTGAGAGAAGCAAAGTATATTTCATCATGCTTCTCCAGGACCAAAAATGTTCATTATAATTAAGTCATGGTTCACCAGCCTTTTAACGTTATATTTATATATCTCACATAAGGCAGACATTCAATACAAGGACATTCTCAAGGTCTCCCTGAAAAACTTTGGTATCAGGGGCGTCTAAGTGGTGCAGTAAATAGAGCACCTGTCCTGGAATCAGAAGGACCTGAGTTCAAATCTGGCCTCAGACACTTAACACTTACTAGCTGTGTGACTTTAGACAAGTTACTTAACCCTAATTGCCCTGCCTTCCCCCCTCCCAAAAAAAGAAAAAAAAAGAATTTTGGTATCAGTTGTGAGACATGGAAGACACTGGCACAAAATTGTCCAGCACGGCATGCCCACATCAAAGAAGGTGCTCTATGAGCAAAGCAGAATTGCAGTAACTCAAAAGAAATATGAGATGCGCAGTTTAGGGACATCTCCATTCCAAATGTTCATACAGCTCTACCTATGGTAGAGCCTTCCAACCTTGTATTGATCTGATCACATAAATCTTCCCATGAGTTCCTAATTTTTAAAATATCTGTCTCTTACAGTGTAGTAGTATCCCATTACATTCCTAGACTGCAATTTACTCAGCCGTTACCCAATCAAAGAGCACACACTTTATTTCCAGATTCTTGATATACATGACAATTTCTTATTTTTGTCAGTGATTTGGACAGATTCATTATCCTATTTCAAGATGACAAAAAGCTGGAAAGAATAACTAGTGAGCGGACTGAAAAATATCTTGATGGACTAGATCATTGAGCTGAGATGAAATTTAAGTGACTATTTTTAAGTCTTACACTTGGGTTTAAAAAATCAATTCCACATGTATAAGATGGAAGATACATGACTAGACAGTAGTTTATCTTCAAAAGATACAGAGATTTTCATGGATTTTTCAGTGTGAATCAATAATGTGCTATGATAGCCAATCATGAAATCTTATGCTACATGAATAGAGTCATAGTGTTGAGGACTGAGGAACTGATGATCCCTTTGAACCCTGAACTGATAAGACTATATATGTGCAGTATTGTTTTCAGTTCGAGCTCCCACATTATAATTTCATAAGGAGTCTGATAAGTATCTTCAGATATTTGAAGGACATGGAAGAAGGATTAAACTGTTTTTCTTTTTTTTTTTTTTTACTTTGCCTCAGAAGTCAGAATCATTAAACAATGAGTAAAAATTGCAGAGACAAATGTAGGTTTTGTGTAGTAACATTTTTCTAAAACTGAAACTATCCAAAAGTCGAATGGGTTACTCTCTGTCAAGGGACATCATCATTTTGTAAAGACTATCTTTCCAATTAGGAGAACTGCTGGCAAATGTATTCTTATTTAGCTATTTCGGTTCTGAACCCTAACACCCATTCACTAGCTAGGTCTACACTGGACAGTGGGAATAATGAATCCCTTGACAGGGTCATATCTATTCAAATTCACACTGTTCAAAGCTCTAATTATGTAAAATAGGAAAATTGGTTCTAGACTAATGAAACTATGCAGTGAGAATTCTAATAATGCGACCACTCTAATAATGTAACCATTCATTATTTGCACTAATCAGGTCCTACCTGTATAACAAAATAACTGTTTTATAAGTTGGGTGTGATGGAAATAATTTTTCTGACTTTAGAAAGGTTAAAATCCTTTAGCAAAGAGCTGTGGCTGCAAATGAGCACTCCTTTTGTTATTTAACAACTAAGATTTTATATTACAAGTCTGTGTCTAAAACATGGTAAACACTCGAATTCCACTGAACTGAACTGGTCTCTATGTATTGCTTCTCCTATTTGAAGTGAATAGAGAAATCAGCAAGACTTTGCATTGAGAATATTTTTCTTTGAATCTGACTAGCAGGAACCTAAGATACAGAGGCATCTCAGGAAAGAATGTCTAGGTTAGAATTGGAACTTGAGACAGATACTTATTGGAAAAATCCTCCAGTTTTTAATGCATACATCTCTGGTGGCATTCCATAATCTGAGATGGCATTACTCTTTGTATTAGTCCCACGTGTGTGAATTTGGCTGACATTATATGAATGATCCCTGTCATTACATGCTTATTTATAAGGTAGATATGGACACTTACACCAGCCATTCCCTAGACTGAACCTTGATTGTTTGTGGCTATTTCTTTAAAGGCTACCAGTAAGGCTTTTTTTTTCCCCTTCCCTTTTCTGCTGACCTTTCCCATGTATTGAAGCATATGTTTCATTGTTGCAAAGACAAATAGAAAAAATGTGATTAAATTGCTCTTAACTTTAGGGACTAGATTATATCTAAGACACTGTTAATGAAAACTAAAATGCTGTTGCTATTAATTTATTGTATTCAATTAACTTTTTTTTTCCTCATTTGGTGCTTTCTAACTTTATTAAAAACACCTTTAAGTTGAAAACTCTTGTGATAGAGTTAAAGTAAAGCTAAAAGCTTTCCTAGCCATCAGCTAGCAGGATATGGTAAATTTATTTTTTTTAATTAAAAAAAAAACCTTTGTTATTAATCACAGATGTCTAAGGCTTGGGAAGTAGGGGCTGGGAATAGAAAAAAGTCTCCCTTCCTCCAACAGCTTAAGAGTTTTTGTGTACATTCTCTGAAACCTTATCCTTCAGAGCTGAAGGGCAGGGATCCCTGCTGCTTGTCCTTTTTCCTCGTTCTTTTCCTCTTTTTTCTTTTTATGGTAGAATCATAGAATGGTTTCCCTGTGAATTCTAAAATGGTTTTTTTGGATTTATTTTATGTAAAGATAGCATGGATTTTAATTGAAACTCTTGAGACTTCAAATGGATTAGCAGTTTGGAATAAAATTACTTTCTCATGTGCACATCTGGGTAATTTCTTTTTAGAAACGAAGCTGAAATTCTGAGATTTATTTTGCCATTCATATGGGACATAACCTCAGATTATTAGTCAATAATGACTCAAACTCAAGCATCCTGCTTGTCAGGAAATTCTGCCTGTTTTTGAAGTGACTCTAAATTGTGCCTTTCCTTTTTTCTGTTTCTGAAGTCAATGAAATGCAATATTTGTAGCTTGTTGGTTTTTTGGGTTTTTTTGCTACACCTTAAACACACACATACACACAATGCTTTGGGGAAATCAGCATGCAGAGCCTGTATACATTTAAAATGGAAAGGATGAAAATTTAGTTAATATCTGTAATTGTGATCATCTAGCTAGTGTCAGATCTTCTGTGAGCATTCTTAGTGAACTTAGCACGTGTGATACAAATAAGCTCACACAACTCTCTAAGGAATCAAGAGTAAAATCCACGTTTTATGCCCAGTCTATTAAACCCTACTCTCCAGTTCCTACTTCCCTCAGCAGAGCGCCATTTTACAAGAACCACACTCAGCATGATTTCAGGAGGGGTGAAGGTGTCAGGGGGATGTAAACTCATCTCATATTTAATCTTGAGTTTTCTGTATTTCATAGTAAGGGGAAAATTTTTTCCATACTAGATGGAAATATTTTAATTGATACAAATCTGAAAAAAATTTAATTAGTACCTTGTTTTCTAGCTTGTAAGCATTTTTGTCATATCAGTCCCGAAGTCCTATACAGTGCCTTATACCAGCTTGGTGAATTGAGTTACCTTAAGCAGCTAGATGGTTCAGTGGGTAGAATGCTGGTAATGAAAGTCAGGAAGACCTGAGTTCAGATTTTACCTGAGACATTTATTAGCTGTGTGACCCTGGGCAAGTCACTTAACCTCTTTTTGCCTTAATCCACTGGAGAAGGAAATAGCAAACCACTATGATCTCTTTTCCAAGAAAACTACATGGACAGAATTGGCATGTTATGGTCCATGGGGTAACAAAAAGTCAGACATGACTAAGTGACTGAATAGCCAAAGGCAATAGCACTATCTTGTGGTGGTCAAGTGCCAAACTACGGCGTGTTGGACTAAGAGCTGGGAGAAGAGATGTTTGCTTCCTATGCACAGTTGCCTTCTCTAGGTTTTGTACTCTATTATTTTTTTCTTTGTCTAACAATGAATTTTTCTTAAGAAGACCAAAAAAAAACCCTAGGGAACAATTTTAACTCTTAATCTGTCATCTCAATTTAGTAATTACCCATTGCTGATAGTTTTTCTTAACCATGAGCATACCAATAAAATAAACCGATATAAATGTATCCACTTATGCAGTGCAGTTTTTAAAAGGGCCATATAGACACCAAAACAACAAAACGTTTCATTTAGCATTGCAGTGTTCTGTGATCACGCATGTTCGGTCTATAGTTCTAGCGAACCACTGACCTTGAACAGAACAGTGCCATTTCTAGTAACGTGGTGGGACGTTGAAGGCCATGAATATGTTTACTATACTTGACCTGCCAGATGAGGAGGAAATGTCTCATGAAAATACCTCCTGAAGTGCAGAGAACAAAAGACTACACAACTGAGAAGGAATGTGTACAATTTCTTTTAGTTAATGCGCCACTTGAAATAAGCCTTATCAGCACCCTTCCCAAACAAGGCCAGACTGAAGACTGCTGTGAGAACTGCTCTTGTCCCTCATTCTACATTACATCTACATCCAAATTGACTGCAGAATGATATAAACACATTTGGAATTAGGGTAAGATAATTATGGGTCCTTACAAAGAAGCAGACCTACAATTCACTCTTTGTTCCAAAGAACTTCCCTAACTTTTCTACAACTGCGAGGTCTGGCTGGTGAAAATGGTTTTATGTCCATGTTGCCATTGGGGTCATATGGAGACAACTTTATCTCTTCAATTGAAGTTCTATAGAGTTCTTTGACATAGTTGTCCTGCCCTGACCATAAAGAAACATGAATTTAATCAATGGCACATTGAAAGTTTACATTTGCCATTGATTTCAAACCTAATTGGAGATACTGATTACTATTGTTAATGTTTTATAAACTAAGTAAATATTCATTATAAAATGACAGTTAACTTTTCAATAATTAATTAGAGTCATTTAATTAGACAATTGGCATGGCTTCCATTATGGTCCTGTACCAATACTGTTCATGGAATGGAAGTAACCCAAGGTTCCTTAAAGTATATCAACAGAGCATAAAGGAAGGAGAGGGAACAAGCATTAATTAAGTGCCTCTTGTGTACAAGGTACTGTGCTTAAATGCTTTCCAAATGTTACCTCACTTGATATAATAATAGCTAATATATAGCATTTTAAGGTTTTCTAAGTGCTTTGAATTTATTTATTTATTATCTCATTTGAACCTAACAACAATCCTGTGAGGTAAGAACTATTATTATCCACCATTTATTTATGTATATAAGATATATTATTAATATATTACATATATTATTATTTATAATTGGAAGATAATAACAGCTCTTACTTTATAGAATTGTTGTGAGGATCAAATGACATAATAATTGCAGAGCACTTAGCTTAGTACCTACCATATAGTAGGCTCTATGACATATAATGATATATGAATGACTCAACTTCTCTACTCACAAATCTTCAGCAGTTCTTCATTGCCTCTACAATAATCCTTAGCCCAGCATTAAAAGTTTCACAAAATCTGATTTCTTTTCATTCATTTCCTCTTATTCCCCTTTTATCCAGTCTTTATTCCAACCAAAATTACCTACTTTCTTCCTGTTAGACAAAATATCCAGCCTCCTTCCTCCTTGATTTGCACAGTCTGTACTCCCAAGTATGGAACACACTTCTCCCTCATTTCCCTGTGTCAGTTATCTTCCTTAAAAGCACAGCTTAGGTGCCACACAAAACCTTTCCTCATTTTCCCTCATTCCCAACTGTTAAGTGTTCCCTACCTCTTGAAATTACTCTTTCTTTTTTTTTCTTGTATTTTTTTGTCTTTTTGGAGAAAGGAAGGCAGGACAATTGGAGTTAAGTGACTTGCTCAAGGTCATACAACTAGAGTTACATGTCTAAAGGGCCCAATTTGAACTTGGGTCCTCCAGACTCCAGGGCCGGTACTCTATTCACTGCGCCACCTAGCTGCCTCAGTTACATTTGTAAATAAAATTTTCATTTACTTATGTGTGTATGGTTTCCTCTTTCCACTCCCCAGTAGAATGTAAGCCCCTCAAGGAAAAGACAGTTTTATTTTTGATCCTTCTGTCAACAGCACCTAGCACAACTCTTACACTTAGTAGATGTTTAATAAATGTTTGTTAAAATATCAAGTAACATAGAATTCAGGTGATTAAATAAATTCTGGAATGAATGCATGAATGACAATTCTTTTGACATAAGTTGCACGCCAGCCACACCGCTGCATGCATAGGTGGTTTACTTTATTTTTAGCTAACTTTCATTTATTTAGTCCCCAGTTCCTTTGAGACCCAGGTCAATTGCCATCTAGTTCATGAAGCTTTCTTTGACTTTCTTCTTACTTAAAAATAAAGAACAACAAGATGAGATACTTCCTTCCTCTGAATATACCTAACATTTGACTGTTAATATGACATTTTTCATGCTCTGTCTGATATGATTATTTCTGTGTTTATCTTTGCTACAAGCTTGTAAATTCCTTGAACATAGGAACTGTTTCATTTCACCCCCATTACGCCCCCAGTGCCTACATCAGCGCTTTTTACCTAGTCATCTAATTTGAGTGATTTAATTAATGAATGTTCAGTCTAATATTTGGATCACTGAAATACTCTACACACATCCCACTGCCATTTTAAATGACATCACATTTGACAAAGCAAATCTGTAGACGTTGGAATATTTGGTAAGATCTGACTTCTTTCTGTTTAATGGTGACAAAGAGTTGCAGCTTGACTAAACATGGCTTGTGTCTTGAAATCCCTGAATTTCAGTTATTTATGTCCATAGAACCACTACTAACACAGAAAACCCCAAGTATCAGCGCCACATGAACTATTAATGGAGCCTGGGAAAAAGCTAAATTTTAAGCTTAATGGTGATCATCCTTAAAATACATCATCTGTTTATAGAAAATTATACCCTTTGCTGATGAATACTTCACTACCTGACACTTCATAGATTGCGCAAAAAAGAAGAACCCTTGTCTAGTCCCAGTGTCTGGAATGTTGGTGGGAAAGTGCTGTTGGTTCTATGTACATGTAATCACTAGATTGGGGAGGGATTAACTCTCTTGCTTTTTCATTGAAGAACATAAAGGCCTCTAGTGCAGCAGAGCTAAATACATCTAATCCAAGTATTGGTGTAAAGGACTACTTTCAAAGACCCTTAAATATATCTACTTTAATATATCTACTTTTTTTCTTTAAGATTTAGAATAGATTAAAGAGGAAATATAGATAATGATTTTATTCTTCGTCACTGCCCCAACAAAACCAAATATTTTACTCTATTTGAACTGTGGCTAAAACCTTGAGCCATGAATTAGGGAAAGGGCCATTTTGAGCTCTTTATTTTCAAACTATAAAGTAATCATGTAGAACCACTCGCAACCTTTTGAGATGTCAGCTAAATTTGAGGAGGTTTTGGTTGAAAAATCATTAGGCAATGGACTGATCATAACAGGCCATAATTAGCTTGTGGGATCTAATGAGAATTTTTGCCATGATACACTTTTCTGGTAGCAAAGGTAAAATATCTAAGAATTTCTTGCTTTCACAAGTTTTTTGGTTTGGGGGTTTGGTTCTTTTTTTTTTCTTTTTTTTTTTGATTGGGTTTGGTTTGGTTTTCTTCCTGTTGTTTTTGAAAAGTGGTGGCATTCTTGAGAAGGGTATTTTTCATTGCTGAAGAAGACATTTCAGAAGACTTTTTTCTCAATTTCTGCAAACTCTGACGTGAATGAAAACAAAGACAGTATGGTGCAGAGGAAGGAATATTGTCTCTGTATTTGAAAGACTCGGGTTCACTTCCCACCTTTGACACTACATGTGTGACCTTAGACAGGTCATTTAACTTCCTGAGCTTCAGTTTCTTTATATAAAAAATGAGAGTTGTCCTATACATCTGTGATGCTGGGTTGTGTGTGTTGAACTCCATTTTGTTCTTCTTGAGGTATGCCATGTCATTTATCTTCCCTCGGTTTCTTAGACACTGGTTACATCCTTAATTGTTTAGTAACCTTTCAAATTCTGTTGGTCATGAAGGAAACTGGATCTAATAGATGTAAATCAAGCCCCGCCCCTAAGAGCACTGTTGAAGGTATGTGTGCCATACTGATGGTGAGTCAGTCAGCAGCCAGATCAGACTAGGCTGCATACCTTCTTATTGTTTGTGAAAGTAGCGTATGCTTTCCAGAACTTTTTTCTTTATGTTTGCAAAGAAAATGGCCAGACCCAGCATGTACATAAATGGACTGTGATAGCCCAGTGATTATCGTTCAATATCAGTTGAGTACCTATTTTTTGTTAACATACTTTTAAGAAAAAGACAAGTTCCTAAGAATGTTATTTTTTTAATTGTGTTAAAGTAACATCTTGTTTGCCCTTATAATGTTTTCTTCTCAAATAGGATTTGATTTGAACTTCTTTTTCCAAGACCATACTTTGTTGCACCATAATCTCCTGGACATTCCATTTAAACCTCAACTTCTTTTTTCGCCCTTTCAGACTCTCTTTCTGTCTCAAGTAATGACGCCAGCCCTCCTGCTTCGGTAACATCGCTGCAGCCTCATATGATTGGGGCACAGAGTTCTCCAGGTCCCAAGCGTCCAGGTAATACCCTGAGGAAATGGCTTACCAGCCCTGTGAGACGTCTCAGCAGTGGGAAGGCCGATGGGCATGTGAAAAAGCTTGCCCATAAGCATAAGAAGAGCAGAGAGGTCCGTAAGAGCGCGGATGCTGGCTCTCAGAAAGATTCAGACGACAGTGCTGCCACTCCACAAGATGAGACAATAGAAGAGGTTAGTATCCTCCTTTGGGATACAAATCAACTCAGATTTATCCAGGGAAACATTTAAGAAAACTAAAAGGCCCTGCGTTCTTAGATTTTTATTTAAAGTTGCAAGTATAAATATTTGCTTCATGATTAAATTAATTTGTTTCTCTTCCCCTTTACATAGTAGTCCCTAAATCATCTTTCCCTTACGTTCCTACTGGTTTTCTGCTTAGATAGGTGGGCGAGTGTGACCAGGCTAGTGTGGTGTGAACAAAGAGGGAAGCGTGTATCAGAGCATTGCTGCTATTTCAGCATGTTCACAGCCTTTTACATGATGTTTCCTGATAATAAAAGAGGCTAAGTAGCTTGCTCTAATATACTCGATAACCACCATGTCTACCTTAGTAGCAGTACTAAGTGTTGGTGTATTTCAGGCCCTTTTGTCCCAGGCCCGCCCCATATTTAGCACACAGACAGGGTTATAAGTTGCTACTCAGTCTTGCAGAAAGTTTGGCGTTCCATCAGGGTTTATCATGTTTCTTTCTTCCACTTAGCACTACCACGTGCTGGCAGAATTTCTCAAAGAAAGCATTCGGTTTTGTTTGCTTTGTGTTTTTTTGGTTTTAATAGGAAGGATGCATGGAATGTTTTCTTCCTGTTTTTTTTTTCTTCAATTTATATGCTAGCCTATGGAGAGAAGTATCAGATCAGTTTCTGCACTAGCCCAGTAGCAAACACTGCATCATTCCCATTCATGAGAAATAAACATACTTAAGTAAGTCAGGAGATTTCTCATTTCCCTTTCTCCTGAAAACCAGGAAACTCCACAGGAAAGAACAGTTAATACCTATTTAATCTGGCCCTGCAACCCTCAGCATTGGTGGCATCAATACTCCCTGCCTTGGGAAATCTTCCTGTCATGGACAAAAGGGTGATAATTATTGTATGTGGTTTCCCAGATCCCTCAGAAGCTTTAATGAAGAGGAAAGGATATAAAAGCTGTATCATTTAATTTTCCTTTTGTACACATGCACTTTCTGCTGTAGATTTTTTTTTACCCCTGTGTGTAATTATATCATTGATTTTGCATAATGCTTATGCTTCTTTAAATACATGTATCTTATAAATTCATTTACCAGTTATGTCTGCTTAGTAAAGTCCTAATTTTGCTAAATTTAAGACAGTTGATAAAGATTGTGATACGTAATTTATATTCTCAGTATGTAATCTTGACCGTGTTTTTTTCCCTTTCCTGTCAGTACCATTATTTTCATGAAATTTTAGCCTAGCAAGTTTAATCCTTGGACTTTCTTATTTGTGGCATTAAGTACCCAGTGAATAATAGTGTGATTCCCTTCAAAAGAGACCATTTGAGTATCAGTCACAACAAAATGGTTTCGCTTAATAGATTTTTATGGAAATATATGATTTGCAGGCAGGAGCAGAAGAATTTTGGGGAATTGACTGATATGACCAAACTAAGTGTACCTAGAAAAGATAGAGAGCTAGAGGCCACTCGATTGCTTCCTCCCTTTTCTAAGATGGTGGACACTGAATAATCTGGATTGAAGGAAGAGGACGAAGTTACTGTCACTCTCCTTCTTCTAGATGTCTTGTCTCTGAGTTTCTGCCATATTCTACTTTTCCCAGGTGACCTTTAGGCATTCATCAGAGATTAACTGATTATAACAGCAGTGTCCCAGAGAGTCATGAAGCTTTTTTCCATTTTCTTGCAGAGAGGTCGGAATGAGGGGCTAAGCAGTGGCACACTCTCCAAGTCCTCTTCTTCAGGAATGCAGAGTTGTGGAGAAGAAGAGGGGGAAGAAGGTGCGGATTCAGTTCCCCTTCCACCACCAATGGCAATCCAGCAGCACAGCCTCCTTCAGCCAGACTCCCAGGACGATAAGGTAAAAGGATGGAAGGGTGCTGCCCTGGGAGTCAGGTTAGGACCATCACATCTGAGCAGGGGTCAGGCTTCCTTTGCAGAGGGACTGTGTGGAGGGCTTTTGTAAAATCACTCAAACAAAAGACCATGGTAGTTGCATGAAAGAAATCCATGCAAAGTGAAGCTACCCCAGGCATGCATAGGCTGTTTTTCCCATTAGAGAAATAGACACTGAATATTTATCTAAAAAAAGTCTGCATTTGAAACAGGAAGCGACATATGCAGTATTAATGCTGGCCTTTATAGGTTCAAATAGCTTATCCACTTCTCAAGTTTCAGATGCTTGCTTCATAATTAAACTAATTTGATTCTCTTCCAATATATATATATGTACAAGTACCAAATCACCCTTCCCTTATGATCCTAGCAGTTCTCTGCTTAGGGATGTAGGCTGTTACAGTGTGGACAAATTAAGGACCTTAATAGGTTTTTGATTTACTAATGTTAGTTCATTTATGCAACGTAATAAATATAGTCTAATAAAATAAAGTGAAGTTTTATGTGAAACTTGCATAAACAGCAGATAATTCAACCCAGAAAATATATTTTTTTTCTCATTTTGGTTGCATTCTCTCTGAGACTTGGGTAATGCTATATATAGCTTTAAATTTCCAAAATGAAATTGTGGTGTTGTTTATTTGTTTTTTTTTTCCCACATGCCAAGTCATTAGTCTGTAGATCCAACATACTACTCCAAAATGTTCATTTTGAGAGATTACTGTACCAGTACAGAAATATACCTAAAACTGCTAACCTTTACCTTGAGTGAATTCAGGGGGTGTATATCCAAACAGGAGTATTTTTCAAATGCTTTCAAATAACAGCCCAGTTACAAAGCCCTAAAACAAAGTATATCAAAATGGAAACTTGATAAATACAGTTTGGATGTCCTCTCCCACTTGGTTCCCCATTGTACTGCTTAAAATTTTCAAGTGTTAAAAGCTGCAGTATGAAGTCACCTCTGGTGATTTCCTTTCCCCAGTAGGTTGCAAGGGGGGAAGGGGTGGTGGCAGTAACTAACATTTCTGAGTCAAGCAGATGTTTTCAACGGTTGTTTTTTTTTTTCCTCCTTTCTTTTCTATCCTTTTTCCCCCAATGATTTGTCATCATCACTGAAGTAGTCAGTTGCTGGATTGCCACATCTTTTGCTGCACTGTGCCTAGATCAGTTTCCTGCATGTTTGCTGAACTAAGACCAATCACAATCCAGTCACTGACAATTACATCTCCAGGGAATAATTGCCAAGGCCAAATTGAGCCAATCCAATCCAAATTCAAACCTTTTTTAGCCACATTTCTTTTGGAATTCTCTTCCTCCCTCCTCTTTTTAAATCTAGTACAAGTTAAGGGAGCTACACATCTTAGGAAAAAAAGCTCCTTGTAAGTTAAAGAATTTAGTTTGGGTTTGATTCCTTTGACATTTTCGTGCATGTCTTGAGTGTGTGCAGGCACACACACGGATCTGTGTGTTGGGTGAAAAGGAAGGGGGAGAAACTGAGGCAAGACAACATGTAGCCATTTACACGTAATATAAATAAAGATGAAATTGGGCCCATGTTGTCTTTCTGTCTACCTCCAGAGTAAGTGACTGTCTTCGTTAATGTTACAGGTAACTTCTATTTTAAAAGGAGAAAAAAAACCTATTTAAATTTCTGGGGTTTTCTAAACAACAATAGTTACCAGGCAGTGTTTTCTTATATACCTAATCAGATCATTTTTTTTTTCTCCATTTAAAACATCATTATTCTTCTCTTTGGTAGAGTCATTTATTGATTATTGTATTTCATTGAGTGAACTTGATAGAACCTTATTTTTTTAAATAAAAGTATAGCGATGTTTCTAGATAGCTAGTATATTACCATGTGACTAATTTTTTGTTTTATTCTGTTTTCTCTTTTTTTTGTAAACTCACTGCAGCACTATGTTGATTTGTGTTCTGTGTCTGCTTTGGCTCAATTTCCTTACCTTTCCATTTGAAATATTTTCCTTTCCTTCATTCCATATTCCTCTTTCATTAGAATTAACTAGCTTTTTGTCATCCAAAGCGCATGTTTTGATTTCTATATTTTAGAGCATCATTGTAAATGTACAAATTCATATGTGTCCATTTTGTCCAGGAACATGTTGTTGGGACAGCCTAACCTCTGTTGCATGCATCTGTGCTGTCCTTAATATGAAGTGAGGTTCATATTACATGCCCTTTTCTAGTTTCCAGTTATTTAATGATACAAGTAATCTGCAAACCCACCATGTTTGCTAATTACTGAAACTGAACTTAATGGCCCCTTACCCAGACTCCTTTGCTGTCAACTCCTTTTACCCTCAGTTCTAGCCATAAATTGGCATCTGATTTATAGCTTGTGAGGCCAGAGATCTTCTGTACTCTGCAATAATCACTGGGGAAAATGGATGGCACAGAAAATGGTGAGCTTGTTCCCCCCTCTCTTCCCAGTCTGGTCAGTGTGCCCCAGTTCCTTTTCTTCCTTGTATTTATCTATTTATTTTAAAGAATTGCAGTTAATGCCCTTTGTGGTCATTTTTTCTTTTTTCTGGTTAATCAAGGACTTGCTCTTTAGAATGTTTTAAAGTCTCCATTATATTAACTTACCAGGCATTGTACATTTTTCCTCTTATATGTCATGCAGGAATCATTTGGAACAGTTAAACTAAGACTATTTCCATGCCCAATCACCTGTTTGAAAACCATTAAGAGTTTAGACTGTCCATTTAAAACAGACATGGTCTGCTTTCCACATGTATGCCAGATCAGGATTCGTTTAATATTTCATGTTTGAATATTGTAAATTGGAAAGGATGATTTTAAATAAATAAAACAAGAATAAAACTCGTGGATTTTCTGTCTGGAATTACTTTTTAAAAAGAGACGTTTACAGAAGGAATTATTGTGTGTTGAGTGACTAAACTGGAAGCGTTTCCTCCCTCCCCTTCCCTTTTTCCCCCCTTGCATTTTTCCACAGACATCATCCCGGTTATTGGTCCGTCCTACCAGCTCCGAAACACCCAGCGCAGCAGAGCTTGTCAGTGCCATTGAAGAGCTTGTGAAAAGCAAAATGGTAAGCCTGGCTAGGGGAGCCCCAGTGGGGCAGGGTCTTATTGTGGGAGCGTGAGTCCGAATTCAGATTGCTTCCAATCTGCCACATTCTTTACCAGGAAATGTATCCGTAAGATACTACCATGTTTTATTTCTAAGAATGACTGCCATTGGAGCAGGTCCCATAACAATTTGAAGAGATCCTGTGCTGTAGCCTGTGGTGCTCAGGAACCATGTGCCATCCCCTAAACCCCCAGATAGTTTTGTGCCTTCATCATTTGTTACAGATACTTCTCCATTCAGTTTTTAAAGCCTTTCCTTTCTCAGTTGACCTAAACCAGTTAATAATCTTAGTGTTTCTTTAGTTTTTCTACCTAGAATTCAGTCTGTTAACAAGCATTTATTAGACACCTGCTATTTGCAGCCAGATGGCACAGTGGACAGAGCACCAGGCCTAGATTAAGGAAGACCTGAGGTCAAATCCAGCCTCAGACACTTACTAACTGTGAGAGCCTGGGCAAGTCATTTAACCTCTCTGTTGGCTTCAGTTTTCTCATCTGTAAAATGGGGATAACACTAACACTTTCCTCCCAGGGTTTTTGTGAGGATCAAATGAAATAATAATTGTAAAGCACCTGACATATAGTAGTATATAAATGTTGGTTATTATGATTATGTGTCAGGCACTATGTTAAACGCTGAGGTTACAGACACAAAAATTAAATAATTCCTGCCCTGAAGGAGTTTACATTCAATCAGGGGAAACAATGTGCGTGTCTAAACATAGAAAAATATATTCAAAGTAAGTAAAAGGGTCATTTCAGGGAGGACTCACCAGCCATTCTGGGCATCAACAAGGACCTCACGTAGAAGACATCATTTGTGCTAGCTTTGAAGGATACTAGGAATTCTAAGCAGCAGAGGTCAGGAAAGAATTCATTCTATGTGTGGTAGACAGCCTCCCATTGCAAAGACGTGGGGATGGATGAAATACCATCCGAGAGAGGAGCAGCAACAAGTCATATTTTAATGGACTGTCTAATGTGTGATGGGGAGTAATGTGTAGTATACCTCAAAGGTGGGCTGCAGCAAGGTGGTTAAAGTTCTAAAATGCCAAACAAAGAAATGACTATTTTATCCTATATGTGATTGGGAGCCACTGAAACTTCCTGAGGAAAGGAATGTGATCAGATCTGTACTTAGGAAATATTGCTTTGGCATCTGTGTGAAAGGTGAATTAGCAGGGGGAGAGACTTGAGGCAGAAAGACCACTCAGGAGGCAGGAGTCCAGGGCAGACGCGATGAGGGTCTGAACTAGAGTGGCTTCTAGATAAGTGGAGAAAAGGAGAATGATATAAGAAATACTGTGGAGGTAGAAATTGATTAGATATGTGTGATAGGAGGGAAGAGTAAAAATTCAAGGATGTCTCTGAAGTTGTGAACCTAGGTCGATGGAAGGATGAAGATACCCTTACAAATTAGGAAGTTGGAAGAGAAGGATTTGGAGGGGGTGGGCTGGGGTGGGGGTGGAATAAGTTCTGTTTTGAACGTGTTTAATTTGACTTGCCTGTGGAACATTCAGTTCAAAAAAACCTTTTGAGGTAGGAAATAGTAGTAGTACATAAGCTCAACAACGGTGTGCCGAAGTTCCAGTACTTTAAAAATTAAAAGCACTGTTCATGTTTCACCAAATCAAGGTCAGTGTAGATACCAGGCATATCGAGAGCAGAATTCACTATACCATGAACCCTTGCTAAACCAGTGAAGTCAGTTCAGATATGTGTTCTACTTTCCTTAAACATCTACTTTGTGCAAGTCACCATGCTTAGGGTTACAAAGACAAAAACATAATGAACCCTTCCTTCCAGGGACTTGTCCTCTGCTTATCAGATCCAATCTGTATACAGATAAGTATAACCACAAGGATAGGGAGTGACGTGGGCAAGGGGAGAATCAAAGGGATTCTACGAAAACTTGCGAAAGGAAAGAACACTAACAAATAACTGGCAAAATTTTCTAGGACAACAGTTAATAAAAGTAGGCCCCTTTCAGAGGTGAATCAGCCCTGGTGGAATTTTTTTTTATTTTTCCAAAGTGGGAAAGAATGATTTCAAAGATCTCCTGTCAAGATCCTCTTGCTAAAAACCCTGAAAATGGGACATGAAGACTGATGATTAATTTCCAGTATCCATACTCAGAGTTAGTTTTATTCATTAAGTTCCCTTTTCTCCAAAATACCTTTTTATATTATCTCATAAATTGTTTTATTTTGCAGTATAGATGAAAGTATGATTTTCGTACTAGATTAATTACTCAAAAATTGACTCCACTGATTAAGAAATCTTTGCTACGTCAGAAAGGGCTAGACTAAAACTTACTCTGGTGCTGTCTATAAAGAAGAGGGTTGCTAGGGCAAATTAAATTCCATTTTCTCATTTAATACTTAATTTGAAGTGATTTCAAAATCCCTTAAACACTTTAGAATAGTCATTTATAATTTGTTGTGGTATCGTTACAATCATCCTTATCTATTCATTTAAGGAAATCCTGTAAGATTCTGTGTGTGTCAAAAATTGCATCTCTTTTTTAAATTTTCTTTAATGTGGACCCTTTTCTAATTCCTATAAGCCTGAAATTTCACTATATTGGTGCCTCCTTTTCAAACTGCTCTAGAGTCAGTTTTTCTGACAGCTTTACTTTCCACTTAAAATCAGGGGATTGGACTAAGTTATTTTTAAGATCTCAATTTGGAAAATCATGGGATCCTAACAAAGTCATTTCCTTCACTTTTAGTTTAAATACAACATTGGAGTTAATTTTTCTGTTTTATTTAAGTCATTCCAGTCACCTCTCAGTTTTCTAAGAACTTTAAGCACTACAGCAAGAATTGTTCATATTAAGTGAGCATTAACTTTATCTGAGACTATACTCTCTTTCTCCTTCTTCCCATAGATAGTCATTTGTATTCTGACCTCTTAATGAAAGAAACATGAACCAAATGTGGCTTAATTCCAGACAGCAGTCCCACTGCCTCCCCTCCCCATGGCAGGTTTTTATAAATGAAAACTTTCAGTGACAGGTGACTCATTGTAACATTCACAGGATGTGCCAGTATCCTGTGAGTCTGAATCATTGCTGTGTGTGTTTCCTTGCACCGCAGATCCCAAATCACTTTTGTTCATTTTCTTCTGGCTGGTCTCCTAGGAGGTCATTTCCAGTGTGGCCATATCTTTCTGATTATGTAGACTGAATGAGTATATCCTATAAAATGCTGCCTATGATGTCATTGGGGCATGGTTCATTTGCCAAATAGCCAACATTCAAGGAAACTAAAACTTGAAATGCATCAGCCAAGATTCGTTCCATGTATCAGTTTGTTCCAGGAAACTATTGGTTTACTGCAGTTTCACGGAATGTTAGAGACAGAAAGGATGTTACATTCTAACCCAACCTCTTCATTTTACAGAAAAGAAAATTGAAATATAGGGAGACTAAATAGTTTGCCCCAAGTCAAAAAGCTAGTAAATGACAAAGCCAGAATCCCAGATCACTTTTTCTGACTCTTAAGTTCCATGTATAATGTAATATATTACATGACATGATATGTCATTATATAATAGAATATATATGTATACATAGTGGTAATGTAACACCCATTTTATTGTCATCATCAGCATCATAGGAGTTTGCTTTGTGCTTTACAAGTGTTGTCTTATTCAATCTTCGCTACAACCCTGGGAGGGAGGTGCTATTATAATCTACATTTTATAGATAAGAAAACTCAGGCACAGAGAGGTTATGGGACTTGCCCAGGGTTACAAAGCGAGTAAGTATCTAAGGTCTGATGTGAACTCATTTCTTCCTTACTCCAAGTCCAGCATTCTATCCACTGTGCCACCTAGCTGAGTCCAAATGCTGTTACATTTCTGGTGTCCCGAACCTTCTTATTCTTTTCTTTTTTTTTTGGAGGGGAAGGCAATCAGGGTTAAGTGACTTGCCCAGGGTCACACAGCTAGTAAGTATCTGAAGCTGGATTTGAACTTAGGTCCTCCTGACTCCAGGGCGTGCCACCTAGCCGTCCCTCCCACTTCCATATCGAGGAGATAAACCACATGACTGAGCACCATAGAATGGCAAAAGTAAATACTGTGTAGCCATAGTACCTGTTGATGACACTGTATTATCTGCTTCTACCTCCACATAAACTTGTCATTTGTTTCCTCTTTTATTTTGTCACTACCATGACCCTAGTAAGTAAGGCATTCATTATCATTTACCCAGATTACTGAAATAACCTGCTAGCCTGTCTTCCCCACTCCAGATCTGAACACCACTGACAGTGCTCTTTCTTATGCATAGATCTGGCTCTGGCTCCTCAAACCCTTCAGTGGATCTCCACTGACTGCCAGAGAAAGTTCAGACAGCTTTGTTTGGCATTCAGAGCCCTCCCCAGTCTGGTGCCAGCCTGCGTTTTCAGGCTCTTGTCATTCGTATTCCTTTCCACTGTAGTTTACACTCCAACCGAACAGGATAACCACATGCTGTTCTGCTGCCTCTCTGACCTCTCTCTGTGCCTTTGCTTACTGTCCTCTTGCCTGTTCCTACAATGTGCTTCCCTCCCACCACTCCAGAGTCTGTCAAATTTATATCCGTCCTTTATAGCTCATCTCAAATGCTGCTGCCTTCTTCAGGAGACTCTCCCTGTTCTTCCCAGTCACTAATTCTCCCTTTCAGACTTCCTACAGCAGTTATTTGTGCCTCTCTAATGCACTTAGCTCTGTTACTTTGCATTATATTTATTTATGTGTGTGTTACATCCTCCTACCAGGGACTCTGTCCTCTATGCTGTGTCATCTCCAAAGCATCTAGTGTAGTGTTCTCTGCCCTTCTAACAGGGGAGACGGCATAGGATCATAGATTTAAAGCTGCAGAGGAGCATAGGAGAAACTGAGGACCAGAGGACAGGGAAAGTCTCCTGAAGAAAGTCTCCTGAAGAAGGCAGCATTCAAGCTAACTGTAAAGAGTGGATACAATCCACCAGACTTTAGAGTGGTGGGAGGGAATGCCAGTGCAGGCAGGAACAGGGAGCAAGATGATCAGCAAAAGAACTAGTAGGTATCTGAGGCAGGATTTGAAAACTGATCTTCCCAACTTGATGTCCAGTGCCCTGTCTGCTAAGGCATGCTGTGTCTCTGCACATATAGGCACAGACAAAACATACAAAGCAGACACAAGTTAACCTTCGAAGATTGGGGGAACCAGGAAAAGCTTCTCAGGTAGAAGGCAAGTCCTGAAGGAAACCTGGGATTCCAGGAGCAAGAGATAAGAAAGGAAAACCTTCCAGGAAGGGGAGGCAGCCAGTGAAAAGACATTTGTGAAGGTGAAACTAGCTAGGTACAGTGCTTTGTTCAGTTGTATCCAGTCCTTCATGATGCCATTTGGGGCTTTCTGAGCTAGGATACTGGTGTGGTTTGCCATTTTCTTCTCCAGCTCATCTTACAGATGAGAAACTTAGGCAAATAGGGTTAAGAGACTTGCCCATGGTCACGTAGCTAGTAAGTGTCTGAGGCCAGACTTGAAGCCAGGAAGATGAATCTTTCTGAATATAAGCCCAAGTGCTCTATCCACTGTGCTGCCTAACTGCCTGGGTGTAGTGCAGGCACTGATTAAATGACATGCATTGTTGGCTAGACAACCTTGCACATAAGAAATCCCGAATACCAGTTTCATGCAGTGTGTGACCCATTGCTTAGAAAATACAATTGCATTTAGTAACCACATATCTAGTGGCACGTTTCAGGTTTGCCCCTTTTCCAAGGCCAGCCCTAAATAGGATGTTAAAATTCATTGAGGAACTTGGTAGTTCCATCCCAACTAGGCCTCTGTTCCCTGCTTGGTAAAGGGACAGACACAGAAGGATAGTGTCAGAAGAGTCCCTATATGTGAAACAAACCTTTTTTTTTTTTTTTTGCGAGGAAGTTAAGCCTTACAGTTTCTATTATCACTGGCTTTTTTTCTCATCACATCTTCTTTCATGACAGGCAACTTTCCAGATTCCCATCTCCTGCCACCATCTCTATTCAGACTTTTCCTCCTTAGGGACTTGAATTAGCATGAATAGATTCAGTGGCTGTCCCCAGTGGAGTCACTCTAGCTTTTTCCCCTGTATCTAAGGGAGGGCCTAGCACTTTGACCAGATTGTTGTTTTTCTTTTCAAGTGAACAATCATCCTGATGAACTTCAGCTGTTTCTCTATAAATCCAGACAGTCTAAAAGGACCAAAAAATTCTCCCATTCATTGTCCCAGGCTTTGGTGATTGTCCTCTCAAAGAACTCATAAGATTTGGCCTGCATAAATCAAGATTTGTTATATAGGGTAAACTTCCTATAGTATAAGCCAAGATCTGTTTTTCCAGAATAGTTCTAAATCTGAAACAAATGTTATTTCCCCAGCTGACTAGATGGACTAATCTTCTTCAGCAAAAACAACACACAGTACAGACCTAGTTCCTTCTAGTTCCATGAGTTTCAGGTGAATAAGATTTTGCTGCGCTGTCCTTTTTGTCCCGAAGGCCATAGCTGTGATTGAGAGATGCAAGAACAAAAATTCTTCCTGTTGGCTTTTCTAGAATGTAAGCATCCAGTTTACATTAAAGGTTTGCATAAAGCATGGTAGTCATAACAATTGTTCCTTTAGTTTATATGATGTATTCTGTCCAAAGAGGAGCACACCACAAGAATGAGCATCCCCTTGTGCACCTTTCTAATTCAGCCAGACTGTCAGCAAGTATTGACTGAATACCTTCCTTGGGCATACAGAGGATTATGATCAGTGTAAAAGAAAGTGGAAGAGAAATTTTCCTTTAAGGGAGACAAAACTAACACACGTGAAACAATGAGAGAAGTATCACAAATTAAGCTTGGAGGTCCTGGTTATGGTGCAGTGAAGGTTAAGAGGAACAAGAGATCAGTGTGGCCTGGAATATTAGGTAGAGATTTGGTACAGGTTCTAAAAACAAACCAGTAATAAAAAGACTAAGGGTCTAGTCTAGCCTCTGTAGATATAGCATGAAATAATAGCTTTCAACATTTAAATGAGCGCACATAATGCAGAAAGGCAATGCTTTTACCAAGGTTTGCATCAAATGAACTGTACCTTTCTATACAGGTTACCTTGGCTGAGTCATTTAACTTCTCTAGGATTCAGTATCCTGATCTGTAACATAATGGTTTAACAAGATATTAACCCTTCCATATCTGAATCCTGTGATCCCTGGGAATTAGATCTGTGGCCAAGTAAATTTAAGGGAGGACAATCCCCATCAGACAAATGGGGATAATCCCCCTTGTATGAAACACTGCATATTTCTAAAATGAATAGTAGTAAGATCTCATTTGTCAGGGCTACACCTGAAAAGAATTAGCTAAAATTGATAAATTTCATATGAATCCACAAGTAATAGGTATCAGAAAGTAGATGCCAGAGGTAATTGAATCTGACTGTTGTTACTGTCATCATTTATTACTGTGCAAACTGTATTAATTCACATGAGTTTTGATGTCTTTATATTCCTCCATTTCTTCCTTCTCTGCCTACTTTCAATTATTCAGTTTTCCAGCTTTGTTTAAAAATATAGTAAAGTTCATTTGTTATATAATTTCTGACCTAACATAATTACTTGTGATTCTAGTCAGTAATACAGTGAAGTCAGTATAACTGGTCCGTATAAGAAAAATAGCATTGCTAGTAATAAATATTCTTTGTCATTGTATCTTTTGGGTTTAGGCACTGGAAGATCGTCCTAGCTCACTCTTAGTAGACCAAGGTGATAGTAGTAGCCCATCTTTCAACCCTTCAGATAATTCCCTCCTGTCCTCCTCTTCACCCATCGACGAGATGGAAGAAAGAAAATCCAGCTCTTTAAAGAGACGACAGTAAGACTGACTTTCCTTTTAAAAAATTACTATTATTTCGTAGGCTATAACCTCAAATTCTTGCTCACTTTAAAAAATGTTATTGCTACCATTTTGAATTGAGATCATTAGACATCACGAAGTTTTTCATGAGGAAACAAAGCTTAAAGCATTTGTGTGATACTTGATTTTCATTTTTCTTACTTGGAAATAGCCCTCCTTCAATTCCAGAGACATGGTGTCTACCTTCAGCCACAATTTTTCTGCAATCCTAGAGATTTCACATAAAAAAAATTTTCCAGGATATTACAATTATAATCATTCATTTATCATAAGATAGCTGTTGCCATTTTTAAAAAGCTTCAAAAAATATGATGTCTAAATCTTTCTTAGAAATTGAGTAAAATTCTTCGTATATGAATATTCACTAGCTTTTTCAGACTAGTTCAGGATTCTATTTAGTGTGAGATAATTTAGTTCATTTATAGTTTAAGTGGCATTATAGATTTAATAAATTTCACAAAGGACATACTTTCAGAGAGGGAAGGGGAGGGAACACAAACTTATTAAGTGCCTACCATGTTCCAGGCTCTCTATTAAACAGCTTACAAATAGTATCTCATTTTATTTCTGTCAGAACCATAGCACTGTATATCTTAATTTTGGTCTTCTCTTCTGTTTCCTGTGAAAACTTAGTGTTACTGGACTGTTAAGAAAATAATTACTTTGGTGTTTGCATTAACATGACACTTTGGAAACAAGACATATCCCAGTTCCATTTTGTCATCCGCCTTCTGGCAGTTTCACTTTGAATTTGGATTTCAGTGGAATACAATTAGAATGTCTATCTGTGAACATAAATTCATTAAAAGCTTTCTGTGTATTTATCACAGTGACTCTCTTGGGTTAACTGTTTAAACTTATAGATTATTCAGTACACAGGAGATTAAAACATCCATTTTCAAAACTTAGGTATTGAGTCATCTGTTTTTGTAAAGGAATAAATCTGTTATAGCCAAAGATACAAAACTCCCATTATTGTGTTTGGTAAATTTTCATTTTTTTTTCTTTTTTTACAGCTATGTCCTGCAGGAATTAGTGGAGACAGAGCGGGACTATGTACGGGACCTAGGCTATGTAGTTGAGGTATATCAGTATTTTAATCATGTTACCTCAGTCCACCTGAGTGTTTTTTTTCCCTGTTACTCAAAGGTGTATTGTGTTTTAAAAAAAAACAAAACAAAACAGTTTAACATTGGACTTTCCACAGGTTTCTTATGAAAAATAAATAGCTTCTTCCAAGAAATATGTAACTCTTTAGCTTATAATACTGAACTAAAATTCTCTTTTCTAGTCTACACAGCATTCCTCTTCCTTTACTGTTAGACTAATTTTTTGCCAGTATTTTAATTATTATATCTGTTATCAGGCAGTAAAGTTTTATTAATTACCTATATGTGCTGGGCACTGTGCTAAGTGCTTGTAACATAAAAGACTTGCCTTTATATCCCTCGCAAATGTTTTTGGGAAAGCAGAAGTGACAATGTTTTTAATTCCTTTGAGCCAGTTTGCCACAGCTGTAACTCTTATTCCATCTTTAATTTCACCCCTGTATTCAGGAGACTTAGTCCAAAAAATAGCTTTGAGACTGTCTCGAGTAATTTGGTGATAGTTGAGAACAGAACAAATAATATGTCATTCTATGAGAACAGAAGTTACTCAGTACTCCCTGTAGCTGATAGCTACTGTGGTTGACTTAAGCAGAAGTTATCACTGTAATTAGATTAAGGGCTACTTTGAAAATGAGTCTAAAGCCCAGGTCCATTGATTTTATAAATAGCTATGATTATATCACAAATATTTTGGCCCAGTTCATTTGAAATGTGTTATTTTATGGTATATGTTTTAAATATAATTTCAGTTTTGGAAATTTGCCCATTACTTGGCTGTGTTTGAGTATATGTTCCACCCAAGCCACTAGTTTACTAAAACTGACTATATAATATAAGAAGCTTTTCTATACATGGAAACTAGGCTATGTAGTAGAGGTTGGACTATGTGTGCATTTTATACACACACACGAGAAATCATACTACGTATGTGCATGGTTTGCCTTTAGCACATTCTTAGCTTATGAAAGAGGACTTAAAAAGAACTTTTGCATGATGAGTTCCCACTGAGTTCATTTTAAGACCATATCTGGGCTACACATTTTTGTTTGTGTTGAACTCTAAAGAGTAATTAGATTTCCCACCTCCTTCCTGTACCCAAGAATAAGAAATAGAATCTCTTTGGGCTTATTTGAGGTTAGTATATACATATATACATACATATATATATATATATATATATATATATATATATATATATATATATATATACACACACACATATATAATAGATAGTATATGGTATGCATGTGTATGGAAGTGTGTGTGTGTGTGTGGATATATATACATATATATATAATACACAGTATATAGTATGCGTGTGTATGGATATGTGTGTGTGTTTATATGTGTGTGTGTGTGTGGACATATTATATATATATATACAATAGATAGTATATAGTATGCATGTGTATGGAAGTGTGTGTGTGTGTGTGTGTGTGTGTGGATATATATACATATATATGTAATACATAGTATATAGTATGCGTGTGTATGGATATGTGTGTGTGTGTTTATATATGTGTGTGTGTGTCTGTGGACATATTATATATATATATATACAATAGATAGTATATAGTATGCATGTGTATGGAA
>CM053580.1:246769733-246816866 GCA_028627135.1 Pseudochirops cupreus | reverse complement strand
ACATAGTATATAGTATGCGTGTGTATGGAAGTGTGTGTGTGTGTGTGTGTGTGTGTGGATATATATACATATATATGTAATACATAGTATATAGTATGCGTGTGTATGGATATGTGTGTGTGTGTTTATATATGTGTGTGTGTGTCTGTGGACATATATATATACAATAGATAGTATATGGTATGCATGTGTATGGAAGTGTGTGTGTGTGTGTGTGTGTGTGTGTGTGGATATATATACATATATATGTAATACACAGTATATAGTATGCGTGTGTATGGATATGTGTGTGTGTGTGTGTGTGGATATATATACATATATATGTAATACATAGTATATAGTATGCGTGTGTATGGATATGTGTGTGTGTGTGTGTGTGGATATATATACATATATATGTAATACATAGTATATAGTATGCGTGTGTATGGATATGTGTGTGTGTGTGTGTGTGTGGATATATATACATATATATGTAATACATAGTATATAGTATGCGTGTGTATGGATATGTGTGTGTGTGTACATACACACATATATTTTTTGAGCCAACTATAAAATGTTTGCTCCCTCACTTAATAATAAGGGGATTTGTCTTTCAAAGTGTTTTCAAATCTGTAAAACTTCATAGGATTCTTAGATGAACTTTGATCAATATACATGAACTAGCCTAAGGTCAAATCAGGAGAAACAGTATTAACCAATCTCATCCTACACTTCCAATGTGAGTCTTATCTGCATCTCATTGTTGCTTTTATTTTAAATGAATTGGTGACAAAAAAAGACAAGGGTATATTTTGCTCTTGAGAGTGATACAAGAAGCAACCAGAGTTGTTTTTGACTTTTTTATTAGGGGTGGGGGGAGGATTTTGTTGGATTATTGAGGCATGAAGTGAAAACGGGTTTTTAAAAAAAATCTCCAATTGCAGGGATACATGGCACTTATGAAAGAAGATGGCGTCCCTGATGACATGAAAGGAAAAGATAAGATTGTATTTGGCAACATCCATCAAATATATGATTGGCACAGAGAGTATGTATAACCTAATCTATTTCAATTTTTAATTAAGGAAATTTAATTTCTAATTAAATGAAGTTGCTTGATGAGTGCATGTTATTTTACTTCAGATAAATGCTGATTTACTTTATTTTGCTATCTGCCTTGTGTTATAAGCCAGGTAATTTTTAGATATTTCGCAGTCAAAAAAGGTTGTTAAGGAAGGAATGGCTAGCTGACTGCCCAGTTGCTTAGATATGACCTCATTATGTGTCTACACCTCTTTAGAGTCACTCCAAGTCTGGATTTCATTCTCAGCTTTATAGGTTCACAAATTAAAATTTTTAAGTTCACTAGGGCTAATTAGAATCAGATTCATGTTAACCCAGACTCAAATGTGTGTTATAAGTCAGAAGACCAAGTATATTCATTTATAAAAATAATGTTTCACCATTCATGTAGTGCTTCAAGATTTACAAAACTCTTTCCAAAAACCTGTGGATGTGGGTAGTGTCGTGTTAAATCCATTTCACAGATGAGAAGACTGAACCTGTCAGTGACCCAAGGTCATATAGCCAATTAGCTTGGACTTAAAGCCATATCTTCTAGCCTTCCTATTCTGCCACTACTCCCTACCATTTATAATTAGCTATGTCTCCCACATATAATAAGATATATAAATGACAAGATATAAATGGATCCTAGCTATTTGTACGGCATCTTCCCTCCAGATGGTTTGGTTCACTTAGTAGTCCCAAATACAGATTTAGAAGTGTCTCATTTATCACAGAATTAGAGAAAAGGGAGTTGGATGTTCTTAAAGGGCATTTTTCCATTGACCTGTAAAAGCCTGATAAACATAGCCTTGTCCACTCTAGAAAATATTTTCTCTCGATCAACACTTTCCAAATGGTTTTAATTCCATAACCTGTCAGTAAATAATTTTTTGAGCTTGAACTCCCACTACGTGTACATGTGCTTACTTATGATATCTACAAATGCACAAAGCCAAGGAGACCTTTTATACAAAAGGTGCTCAATATATGTTCAGTGAATGAATGAATGAGAATGATTAGTGTCAGTTCAAAGAACAGAGTTTAATATGTCTAAGCCTGGGGTGAAGGCTGTATTCTGGCCAATGTTTTCAATAAAGGCTGTTATCAAATTCATGTCTTACAATTTTGTTCAGCCTCGGGCATAAAACAGATTTTTTTTTTAATAAGGCTCTTCCCTTTTGATTAAAGTCATAGGAGAAAAGGGAAAAGAAAGTTAAGTAGAAAAGACTTCTAAAAACAGTTAATAAGAAGAAATTTTAAGTTTGGTGATTAGAGTCGATTCATTTACATATTTGTACCCTCAACAACTGCTTATAGGTCTAATTGGCATGAGAGTATGATGGTTACTGTCCTAATGTAGTGGAAAAAGTAGTAAATTTGGAGTCAGAAGACCTGATCAGCTATGTCACCCAGGACAAGTTAGGTAAATTCCCTCAGCCTCAGTTTCCCTGTGTATAAAATGGAATTAACAACTCGTACACTTCTAAATCATTAGGATTTCTTTTTTTTTTAAAGAAATTGATTTGTAAACTATAATGTGCTATAAGAATAAACCCTATAATTATATATTAGTATCAGAGATTTAAATCCTGCTTCCTAATAAATAGTTTGATAACTGTGACCTGCTTAACTTCTGAGTTACAATTTCCTCATGTGTAAAAATGGGATAATAACCTATCTCACAGAGTTATTGTGAGGCTCACTTGAGATAATATGTGTAAAGCACTGTGCATTACCTTTAAAGTCTAATAACACATAATAGCATGTGGGTTATTGTTATGAAATACCAGAAAGTAAAATTCTAAATATATAAGTTGTTTTATGAAGGAGTGTAAAAAAAAAATCCTACATCATAACTATCACTTTGAAAGAACTAGAAATAAAACTAAAAGTCTGCTGGTCCTAAAGTTACTCAGTTACTGTGATTCAATTTTCATCTTAAGTTGGAGATATTCTGTGAATATGGAAATTAATGTGGTTAAATCTATGTTATAGACTTAGCTTTTCCTATCGGTGGTTATCTGGCTTGATCCTTTATAAGATTACCAAATGGAAGAGAAAAATCCTTAGATAAATGATAGTATTTCTTTAAATTGTGGTCTTTGAGCTGCCAGTTGGTCTGTAACCCTAAATGAAAGACTTGGGAATGTTTAACTCAGAGAAGAGAAGAATTAGAGAAAGGACATTATAGCTGTCTTCACATATCTGCCAGGCTATCCTATGGAAGAAGGCTTGGGTTCCACCCTAGCAGTCAAGCCTGGGAGCAGTGGGTAGGAGTTACAGGAGCACAGAACTATCAGTTACTACTAATAATGATTGATACCTAGAAGTGCAACAGCCCCAGGAGAACGTGAGCTTCCTGTTGCTTAAGGTCTTAAAGTCTGAGACTTGTCAAGGTTATGATAAAGGGAGCTAGATGGATCTTCTAGAATACTTTGTAAATCTGAAACTTTGCAATTTTATTTTTTATAAAACTATCAGTCAACTATATGGTTACCTGCCTCTCATTGAAAAAACATCACCATCAGGTATCAGAAAGAAAAGATGTAAGGGGGCAGCCAGGTGGTTCAGTGGATAGAGCACTAGCCCCAGAGTCAGGAGGACCTGAGTTCAAATCCGACCTCAGACACTTGACCCTTACTAGCTGTGTAACCCTGGGCAAGTCACTTAACCCTGATCACCTTGCCACAAAAAAAAAAAAAAGAAAAAATAGGTAACAGGTCTAAAAATGTTCCACTGTGATTTCTGATTTTCTTTCCTAGACCACTTAATTCTCTTTATTGCCGTACTATGTACTAAGTGCTCATTCCATTTTATGTTACCTCCTTTTGTTCTTGGCAAAAGCGAGCAATTTTTTAAAAATATTAACCAAAAGCTGCAATTGGATGAGGTGAAGAGGAAAACAGAAAATTAAAAAGGCAACGTGACCTGTTATATAGAGAGCTGGATTTGAAAGTCAAGAAAACCTACATTTGAGGCCAGCCTCAGATACTAGCTAAGTGACCCTGGACAAAGCCCTTCAAAGGTTTACAGCCTCAGTTTCTTGAGAAGTATCATGTCAAGAGGAAGAATGCTAAATCTGGAGTTAGGCAGTCTGAATGGAAATCCTGGCTCTGCCATTTACTCCTTGGGCCCCAGTTGCCTTATCAGTAAAATAAGGAGGTTGGACCAGATACTTGATTAGGTTCCTTCCAGCTCAATACTTGTGATCCATGTTAATGTAATGGCCTTATTCGGGCAGAGCAAGTCAATAAGCTTAGTTTCCTTCTGTTTCAGCTTCTTTTTGGGAGAATTGGAAAAGTGCCTTGAAGATCCAGAAAAACTAGGATCCCTTTTTGTTAAGCATGTAAGTGTTTCTGTTGATTTTCATTATTTCATTCAAGTAATATAAGTAATGTTTAATCACTTTAACAAATTAGTGCCAAGCCCAAGTAGGATATAAAATCACATCATACTGAAAATCAAATTGCAATGAATAATATAGGTTTAATATATTGAAATTCACTTATTTAACCCTAATATTTGCAAAGCAAGTTAAATTTCGTTTTTTGATGCTTACTGTTGTTTGTAATCCTTTTTAAATATACATTTTAGTCACTGAGTTGTCATTACAGTCAACTGACAGCTGTTTAAAAGTGAATTACTTCTGTCATTAGTTCACAAAGAATATGCCATAAATTTCTCTAAATATGCTGCAAAAATTTGGGTAGCGTGTTATTATAAACAAACCAAAAATAATAGATGACTTTTAATAGAAATTTTACTTAGCCAGCATATGTAATATAGTAAGAACAGTAGTCCCAAAGTAAACAAAACTTGCCTTTATGTGTATACAATTACCCCAAAACATGTCAGACCTTGAACTGAGTTTTTTAAAAATTGCCTTTATTTTCCTGGGAAACTACACATTTGTGAGTCTCCTAACTCTCTGATAGTGTTGCCAAAGTAAATATTCAGTGCCTACAGTGCCTCGTGGTAAGAAATACTGTTCTGTGAGGGAAAAAACATTAAGAACCATTATTGTAATTATCTGTTCCTAACTAGGTCTTTAACTAGCTCAGATCCAGCCCCCACCTGAATCAGGATGAGTGTGTGAATCTGGTCGGATGTCTTACATCGATGTTTTTGATTGGCTTCCAATACCAAACGCAGATGCTCTGCCGATGAGTTGTTATTTCCTTTAATTGGGCCTTCTTACCTGCGTTAGCACAAATGATTAAGTCAGTTATCAGTTCTTTCACCTGATACATCATAATATCTCTGGCCGTTTCTGCTTATTGGATTCTACAGAGTTAAATGAGGAAAATGAAATTTTGGTTCCTGGGGACTTAAGTACATGGTTTCTATTGTAAAACATTCTATTATTTTTTGAAAGGAGTCTTATTAATTAAACAGAGTATATGTCACTAATAGCGGGATTGAGCATTACACTGGATCTTTAGAAGAATAACATGTGGAAAGCATTAAGCATAGGTTTGACTGTTCACACATGTCATCTAGTTATATGATTTAACAAGGGGAAAATGGTTTTGTTCCTGCCTTGGGGCTTATTTGCTTCTTCCCTGACTTATCTTCTCCACACTCTAGTTCTTAAGGATATTGAAACACATTTTTCCAAAGTTCAGAAGTTGGGAGCACTCTCTCAGGAGGCTAAGGGAATAATTTTTTATTTCCCCCTATATCATCCCAAGAAAAAGAGAGACTCTTTCCTGCCCCTCAGTCCTACTAGTAATTTATGCTGTGGTATCAGATAATTTATCTAATCTTTCAATGCCTCAGTAACTTTACATGTAAATCAGTACTCTGGTAATTCAGGAAGAAAATGAAAAACAGCACTTGAACCAAATGTGAAAGAAGGTGCTATCACAAAATATGGCATAATCAGTCAATCAGTAAACAGTTATTAAGTGCCTAATATGTGCCACCACTGTATTAGCTTATTTGTACAACTGAAATATCTCTAGAGCTTTATCAATGCAAAACTTTGTTTTTAAAAGCGTTCCTTTTTAGAATGTTAATATTGCATCTAAAAGTTCTGCCCTTTTAAGCTGACGTTTACTTTTCTTAAATTTAATTCACAGGAGAGACGGTTGCACATGTACATAGTTTATTGCCAAAATAAACCAAAGTCTGAGCACATTGTCTCAGAATACATCGATACATTTTTTGAGGTAAGTCACACAAAACAGACAAAAACCTGGGCCTTCGGACACATTTGTATTCCGAAACCTCACAAGAGGTTTAATTAAAGCTCAGAAGACTTAGGTTTCAGACCAAGTGATATGAATATTGCACCTGACTTTCCCATAATGGAAGAATGAAATGTAAATGTAAACCAAGATGCTTGATTTCAGAATGCATAATTAAAACGAGAGCCACAGCCAGTCGTTAGCTGAAGGCTTTCTCTCTTACCATGAACTCAAAATAGCCTCCTTTCTGACTTTTAGCCCGTTTCTGCAGTTTGAATAAAACTGATTCACTTCCAGCAAAAAAAAGAAATCTGTTACAAAAAAAAATCAGCTAAGTAAGCCCAAGTGAATCATCTGGAACAACAGTTTCAGAAAGTGCAAAGTATGGAACTTTGGGGATTCTGAGAAGTTAAAATTGCACTATTTGAATTTAAAGTGGTACAGAAAGGAATTTATGTGTGAACAGAGAGTGGACCTTCCGATCCATGAAGATTAGATTTGTTCCCTATTTTGAAGCTGATCTTTCTGGCTGTAATGATTCGTATGATAGATAAGCCTTTAAAAACCATATATAAGACTTACATGAACTGGTGCTTAATGAGGTGAGCAGAACCAGGAGAACATTGTACACAGTGATAGTAACATTGTCCGATGACAAACTTTGATAGACTTGGCTCTCCTCAGCAATGCAAGAATCTAAGACAGTTGCAAAAGACTCGTGAAGGAAAATGCTATCCACATCCAGAGAAAGCACCATGGAGTCTGAATGCAGATCAAAGCATACGATTTTCACTTTTGTTGGTTTTTTTTCTTTATCTTGGTTTTTCTCTTTTGTACTGAGTCTTCTTTCACAACATTACTAACTTGGAAATATGTTTAACATGATTGTACATGTATAACCTGTATCAGATTGCTTGCTGTCTTGGAGAGGGGAGGAAAGGAGAAAAATTTGGAACTCAAAATCTTATAAAAATGAATGTTGAAAACTATCTTTACATGTAATTGGGTAAAATAAAATACTATTAAATGGGGGAGGGGGGGAACCGTTTAAATTAAAGCCTTTTTTGTTTCTTCAATCACAGGATTTAAAGCAACGACTGGGCCATAGACTGCAACTCACAGATCTGCTAATAAAACCAGTGCAAAGAATTATGAAATACCAACTGTTACTGAAGGTAAGATCGCATGAGGCGTTCTTCTAAGGAAATCAGTAGGGTTTAAAGATCTCCTTTGGGAACATAGTGGCCAACACTAGAAGAAACATTTGGGGGATTTTTGTTTTCTTCAGAATTGAATGAGTAATAAATAGCATTTATATGGCAATTTAACATTTACAAAGCACTTTACAGATGTTACCTCATTTGATTCTCATAACAACCCTGTGATGCAAGTGCTATTTTAATTCCTGTTTTATAGATGAAACTACTGGGGTTGAGAGAAGTTAAGTGATTTGCCCAGGGTCATACAGTTAAGTAAGACAGGATTTGAACTAGATTTCCCAGGATCCCAAATCAACATTCTACCCACTGAGCCCATGGAAAGAAGGAGGGAGGGAAGAAGGAAATCCCAAATGAGACCACATGTTTTTGTTTTCTTTGCAAACTATCAGTAGTCAAAAAGCATTTATTAAGCATTTACTCTGAATATCAAGCCCTTGGGATACAAAGAAAGACAAAAACGTGGTTGTTTCCCTCAAGGATCTCACATTCTACCCAGGGTGACAAGATGCAAGCTACTCATATGAGAGCTTTCCAGTGTAAATAAATGGAAGGTGTTATTCTACCCATGTATATTTGTTCATCTTCTTGCTGCTACCTTTTAGAGTCTTTGACAGCTTCACACTTCAGTCATTTCCTTTGTGTTGGTACACTTTGAAAAGTATAAGAGTAATATTGTAGATTTACATAGCGAAAGAGGATTGCAAACATAGATTTTCTTCCCACATCCTTAGGATGGGGCATTTGGAACTTAGCTGTGATAGGAGAAATAGCAGTTATGGGGAACACATCATCATTTTTGGTTAAAATAAGTACAATTCTCTCTTGTGCCTCATTTTAATGCTTTTCCAGTACAGAAAGAGCAAACTCCAATTTTAGGCATCTAGGTAACGCCATGCATAGAGCACTGGGCCTGGAGTCAGAAAAACCTGAGTTCAAATCAGGCCCCAGATACTTAGACCTTGGACAGATCTCTTAATATCCGATTGCCTCAGTTTCCTCAGTTATAAAATGGAGATAATAATAGCACCTACCTCCCAGGTTGTTGTGAAGATCAAATGAGATAATATCTATAAAAGGCTTAGAACAGTGCCAGGCACATAGTAGGCACTATGTAAACGTTAGCTGTGGTGGTGGTGATGGTATGTGTGTTTATTGAGAGATGCTATAGATCTAAATCCAAATAACTTTCCCTTTGCCTTACAGGATTTTCTCAAATACTCCAAAAAAGCTAGTCTGGACACAACAGAATTAGAGGTATGCTTTTTTTCCTCCTGGGTTTTTCTCCTAGATTTGCTTACTTTAAGCACACAGATTAGTTTATGGACTGTCCGGCAGCAGTGGTGCTACTTGTCTCTTGCACATTTGGGTGGAACTGTAGAGGGGGAAGGATGAATGGGGGAATGACTTTTGGGTTATATTTTAATTGTTGTTTACTTACTGTACGTTTAATTATTACTTGTTGTATGACACTTTCTCAGAAAAAGAAATTAACCTTTGCTTTTCTCCACCTCCCAACAGAGAGCTGTAGAAGTCATGTGTATAGTACCAAAGCGGTGCAACGACATGATGAATGTTGGTCGCCTACAAGGATTTGATGTAATGCCCATTTTGTCTACGAACTCTATCTCTGATTTCTGGGACTTTCCTCTTGCCCTAGATTACTGCCATATTCCCCAAACTTCTGTTCCTTGACCTCTCTCTTCCACTTTTCTTTCCTTTTGACTTTTCTGTTCATTTGATGTTGTCCATGGGTCTGTAAGCATTTTTGAATACAGAGAAAATCACAAGATAGCCTCTCCCATGGAGCTCACAGTCTGTTGTGGGACCCTCCCTCTTCAAACCAGGCAAATGTGAATCTGGGGCCCTTTGCTGTTGGCAGGGCTACAGTTTTAATCCCTAGTATTTAATGCCCAGTGTCATATGTACCATAAGTAGTTGTCTTCAAGCTTTTATATTCCTAGTTATCCAACCCATATGCTAACCAGCCCCTTTTATGGTTAACTGTAGTTGTTCTTCAGGGCTGAGCTGTTGATTCATCTTAAGTCCTATGATTTTCTCTCCAAGGCAGTTTAACCAATTAATTTATTCTCTACCCGGGAATTCTTAGAGAACTTGAACCGGTGTTTTATTGGTTGTTTTTTTGTTTTTTTAATTCTGTTCCTTCAACTATGGAGGTAGAGAAGTTCTCTCTTTTCTAGACTGATGTTTTACTAAAGGAGAATAACTATTTATTTAAATTTCTCAAGAATCCTGTATGTTAGGATTTTTTTCAGTATTGTAATATACAGTATGAATTTCCATTGTGGATAAAGGTAGTTATATATGCCAAGGTTCACATGGTTTAAGAGCAGTTCTTTTTGGATCAGAAACCACTTTAATATCGAGCTTTTTTGAAAACATCTGTAGATTAATGTTTGTCACTAGTAGAGAAGGAACCTTGTTTTGGTCTGAAGAAGTCTAGGCAAAACTTTGAGAAATCCTAACTTGGTAATTTCTTGTTTCAGGGTAAAATCGTAGCCCAGGGTAAACTGCTTCTACAGGACACATTCTTGGTCACAGACCAGGATGCAGGTCTTCTGCCTCGCTGCAAAGAGAGACGCGTTTTTCTCTTTGAGCAAATCGTCATATTCAGTGAGCCACTTGACAAAAAAAAAGGTTTTTCCATGCCAGGATTCTTGTTTAAAAATAGCATCAAGGTAATGTGTGCTCACATGTGTATCAGGGAGGGGGGCCATGTACATGCATTTGTATCTATGAATACTGTTAAACCTACTTTGTACAATACAATCTTTTTTTTTCTTTTTGGTGATATTTATACTCTGATCCTTGAACTTTGATAACATATATAAAGTACTTCCTTTGCCTGTGTAATACACCTATATTATAATTATACATAGAATTTAAACATTATGAAACGTATTCAAGATTCTGAAAGAATAGGACCATTTCAAAATTTCCATTTCCTTTTGAGGAAGGAGAGTGAGGTTAACAGAAAGGTTAAAGGTTAACATCTGGTTTATCCAATAAGTTGTTGTTTTTTTAAATTGATATGCCTATTCCCTTACTTTCATAGAATCATGAATCCTAGAAGAGTAAAGGAGAGGGAGCATGACATAGTGGATATTGTATTGAACTTAAAATCAAGAAGTCCTGGGTTCATATTTTTCCTCAAACACTAGCTTTGTGACCCAGAGCAAGTCACTTAACCTTTCTTGACCTCAGTTTCTCATCTCATTAAAATAGGAGCTCAGACTCAGTGGCCTCTTGAGTCCTTTCCAGTTCTAAATATATGATCCTATGAACTTAGAAATTTAGAAGTTACCTAGTCCAGCCCCCTGCCTGTTACAGGAATATCCTCTCTGATATCCCCAACAATTGGTGATAGAGCCTTAGCTTGAAAACCTCAGGAATTCATTATTCTCTTTATCAGACAATATATTCTGTTTTCATAAAACTATAATTATTAAGAGGTTCTTAGATTCGGCCAAAACCACCCTACCCAATATATCCCATCCCTTCATACTCATTTTGCCCAGTAGTCTTGACCTCATAGCATCCATGAGAATAAGTCTAATCCTTCTACATAACAACCCTTCAAATATATAAAGAAAGCATTAATGTTATCCCCATCTAATTCAAGTTAAAAATCCCTAATTACTTCAGCCAATCTGCTTTTGGCATGCTTTCAAGTCCCATAAGTATCTTCTCCCTCCTGTAGAAATATCCCAGTTTGTCAGAATCTCCTAAAATATGATACCAAGGATTGAACATAGCAGCCTAGACATGATCTGATCAAAGCAGAGTATAGTGAAACCATCATCTCTGTTATTCTGGATGCTGTACTTCTGTACCCTACAATAACATTTCTATTGTATTTTCCTAAGCCACTAATTAAGTCATATTTAGACCATGTCTTGATTTCAGAGGACCATGATAGCATAGTGAACAGAAAGCTATCCTTGGAGTCAGAAAGGCCTGGGCTCAAGTCCCATGTCCGACCCATATTGACTTCATGACCCTGGACAAGTGACTTAACCTCTTATTGTCCACTCTCATTGAGTCTGTAAGACTCAAATTGAAAAAAAGCTGCTGACCTGTGTTAGTGAAAGAAATTCCCTCCACAGATGAAATACCTTGAGAAACTCAGGTCTAGAAGTATTAGATTGTGACTCAACAAGAAAAGGGGTACTTCATAGTTGACTTGTGTTTACAATACTCTTGAAAAATGAGGGACAGCCCTTTTTGTACTAGAATTAATTTGTAACAATTGGTTTTCCTACTTGTAGGTGAGTTGTCTTTGCTTGGAAGAAAATGTAGACAATGATCCTTGTAAATTTGCACTGACATCAAGAACAGGGGATGTCGTGGAGACCTTTGTTTTACATTCCTCCAGTCCAGGGGTCCGGCAAACATGGATCCATGAAATTAACCAAATTTTGGAAAACCAGCGCAACTTTTTAAATGGTAAAGCAATTAATTACACTCACTCTTTTAAGGGTAGCTATACCTTCCCCTCTCGCCACCAACACACCTCATTTCCTTCTTTCTGTGTCTCTTAGACTGTGAAATTTTCTATCCCAGCTTTCAGATGGTCAGATAACCTTAAGTAAAATGAAACTGTTGGGTTTCCATTTCTAATAAAAAATACTGGTTGGTATGTGTACAAACTTTGTGATAGTGCTGTAATATAGGGAAGATTCCCTGTGTTGCTAGGTTCCTGAACATTTAAAAGAAACTGGCCAAAATCCATGTGGGGGTGGAGAACATTTACAGATTTGGAAATGGAGCTAGAGAGTTTTGCATTCCAGTCACTAAACTGTGTTTCCAACCCACTCCTCCACCTTCTGTTAAGAAACAAGAGCTGGTATTGTCGTTCTTATGGAATGAGTTATCATGAAAGAATTACAAAACACTAGAAAGAAAATGGGTCCTATGAAACACTAGTGTGACCCTCCCTTTGGCTACTGACTTCAGTGACCTAGAGTTACAACTAACTTCTCTTGCCTTGCAACAGGCTACAGTCATCCTTTTTCCTGGTCATCTTTGAAGAACACAGACAAGCAGCTTTTCTAAAATGTTTTGTCTTAAGCCCACAGCTTGGAAGATGATTGACTGGCAGAACATTCTGTGCCTGTGTTCTGTGAATACACCCAATGCTGTTTTAAGAGTTCCCTGTCATGAAAGCCCCACCTCCACACTTCGCATCTTGTATAAAAGTGCAGTAAATAATCACTCAGCAAAATAGAAAGGTCATTTAGCATCTTTGACTAAATAGCAATGTTGGCACTTGTAATAAGATTTGTGTTAGCCTGAGTATTGTGTGTCAACTACAGATCTCACATCATTCTTTTCTGAGTTTTCTGAAGTTCTTTTGCAGTTATAATTTTAAAAATTCTTTATAATGGCCACATTTCAGGGGATTGATGAAATGTATTTAGAATGCATTTTGGTTCCTCTGGATGGAAATGAAAACAAGGTCTATAAATGTGCTTTTGACCTGCCTGTTCTCTCCAAGTGATAACAGTATATAGAAATCCTTAGTGACTAACATTTAAGAGATCATAGCATTATATAGACCTGAGGCTGGATAGGAGCTCTGGTGATATTCAGCGGGCCAAGCCAGTAAGGCATCTTGCTAGTGGGATAAAAACTAATAGAATATTTTAAAAGCAGCGTCATGCTCTGGGTACAGTCTGTCACATGTCAGTCACTGCCCTGCTCATGTAATGTCTTTTGTCATCACCTTTCTCTTAGACTTTTTAGATTGGTATTCTTATGGAGTAGAGGCTAGAAGGCTACACTTGGGAGTCAAGAAAACCTGGGTTCAAATTCAGTCTCTGATATGTACTAGAAAAGCAAGTTACAGCCTTCCAGCCGATAGAGACGTGTGTTGTTTGGTATTTCAATCATGTCCAATTCTTTGTGACCCTATGTCAGGTTTTCTTGGCAAAGCTACAGGAGTGGTTTGCCATTTCCCTCTCACTCATTTTAAAGGTGAGGAAACTAAGGCAAACAGGATTAAGTGACTTGGCTAGGCTAGCTAGTCCACAACTGAGGCCAGATTTTACCTCAGTTTTTCTTGACTCCAGGCCCAGCCTTCTATTCGTTGTTCCACAAGCACTGACTTCTCACATTTTTCATGTATCTTTGTGATAAGAAGTTAAAACGATTAGCCTGTGACCGACTCATGACACCTCCTTTTTCTTTGTCCCAGGGTTGCACTTCCTTAGTCCCATGCTGATCCTTCTTGTCTTTCTCTCCTGCTCCCACCAGCCTTGACTTCACCAATTGAGTATCAGAGGAACCATAGTGGTGGCAGCGGTGGAAGCAGCAGCCCTGGTCCCAGCAGCAGCAACCACAGCAGCGGCCCTGGCAGCTGCGGTGGAATCCCCAGCTCTAGCCGCAGCAGGCCATCCCGGATCCCGCAGCCTGTCAGACACCACTCCCCAGTCCTGGTCTCCTCTGCAGCCTCAGCCCAGGCAGAGGCAGACAAGATGTCAGGTATGTCCATTCCCAATCCTTCCCTGCCATCTCACAGCAACACCTCCTTAGAAACAGGCCTCAGCCAGCCAAACAGGCATCCTCCCAGTGGAGAGCCAGAGGGTCCTGAGAGAGAAGCGGAGAAGATTCCCAAGATGAAGGTCATTGAAAGTCCCCGGAAGACACATGGGCATGTTTCCAGCTCAAGCCAGGATGGACCCCACAAGGAAACTCGAGGGAGCATAGAGGACAACCGTTCAAGGAGCAGCATAGGGTCCTTGACGCTGGGGAAGCCAAGACCTGGAGCCATCTCCCCGCTGAACTCTCCCCTCTCCACGACTCTCCCTTCTCCTTTTGGCAAGGAGTTATTTCCACCCAGCAGCCCCCTTCAGAAGGGGGGCTCCTTTTGGAGCTCCATCCCAGCATCTCCTGCCAGCCGCCCCGGCTCCTTCACTTTTCCCGGGGACAGTGACTCCCTCCAGAGGCAGGTTCATCGCCATTCGTCACACAGCAAGGACACAGACCGCATGAGCACGTGCTCCTCGACCAGCGAGCAGTCAGTGCACTCCACCCAGAGTAATGGGGTAAGAGCGCGGAGCACCTCTGTCCTGAGAGCTCTTCTAAAACCTTCCCGTGTTACCGTCATTCTCCTTCGTACTAACTTCTGGCTCTCCAGTGCTGCCCTGCTCTGAAATAATCAACTGTCGCAGTACTTCTGTACCTTGACAAAGTAGACACATACGTAGCTTCTATGTATGTGTGAGTGTGTGTGTATACATAAAACCGACCTGAACCATATGTATACAGACACAGGAATACCAAAGCCTTCTAACCGTAGTTGTGATTCCTTTGCCTCTGCTGAAAACATAAATCACTCGCTCTGATTTCTACTAACTGCTCACCTTGTTCTGTTTTCGTCTTCCTAATTAGAAAAGGCAGATAATTAACCTCCTGAATGGGCCAGCATTAAATCTTAGATTTCCAGCTCGCAGATTGTATTGCGGGGGAGGGGAGTTTGTTTCCCCTCTGACCCCCTCCCTCACACTTTTTTTTGGAGGGGGAGGGGAATTATTTTACACTTGTTCGTTTATTTAGATGACACCTGTACTTTACACTTGCTATTCTGCTTGGTTTTGCTCCCTTCAGCCCTAATTGACTTTGCAGCATTTTTTTTTTACTCATCTGCTGAGAGAATTTTTAAAAAACAAACTCAAGAAAACCTCCAACTAACAACTCAGAGCAAAGTAAACTGAGACAAAATAGGGGGAAGAGGGGAATGGAGTGGAATTGCTGCCAAAGAAATAATCTGTCAAGTGGAAATAGTTTCTCCACCCAAAGTTCACTCCAGAAGAGAGAGAGAATGTTTGAGGGCATCTGGAGATTCAACCATCTGCATATTTTTGTAGAGGGAGGGGGCAAAGCAGGATTATCAAGAGACTCTGGGTGACATCCCCCTCCCTCCACACCCCAGGGAAACAGCAGCTACCACCAGGGGGCCTCTGACAATTTTAGTGCCCACTTACCCACCCAGCCAGTTGCCCGGTGGGGGCACCCCTTCCTTATTTACCCCTCACTTCAGTGCTGTGTTTGCAAGTCGGTTGGTTGGTTGAGGGGGGTTTCCTTACTATTCTGCCCCGCTCCTTCCCAGTTTCAGTGACTGTCACTTAGCCTATAACACTTTTTCTAAAAGCATGCACTTGAGAGAACTATTTTAATGATTAGATGTTCTGATTTCTTTTAAAATCTCTTATATGTGTTTCCTTTAAAAAAAAAAAAAGATATTTCTACCTGAGGTCAAAAATCAACCTTGCTTTGCATGTATTCTCTTTTCCTTCTGGTCTTCTATTGAGGGTTCACTAAGATTAACTTGATCTCATCTATTTTTCCTTTTAAAAATATCATTTAATTCAATTGAACTGGTCAAAAGATTTAAGAACCTTGTCCTTGGTGCTTATATTGCAATATAGTCTTAGTCTCTGTTAATAGAATCAAATTTTTTTTTAATTTTGAGAATAGCAATAATTATTTAGCTTTTATAGTCCTTAAAAAAAACCTTTAAGATGCTTCACTTGCAATAATTTATCTTAAATAGCGTCTTAAATGGGTAGGTAATTATATCGTATATATACAAATTGATTTTTTAAAAAGTGAGATGAATTGTCCAACTTTGCAAGGTTTGCATAGACTTGTGTTAAAACTGGAATGCCTGGTCCTCTTCTTAAAATCCATCCTTATGAAAGTGAATAGGGACCAGCAGTTAGCCTCAGTCTAACCTTGATAGTTTCTCATTATCTAAAAATAAAAATGTTAAGAGAAGAATTTGCCACAGCACTACAAGTGTAAATTTTAAGAGGATGAAAGGGACAACTTCCAGCCAAACAGCACATCATTTTCTTCTTGGTGATAATTAGGTTCTTACCAAGCTTGTTCAAACTGATACCTACAATACTGCACTTTCTTTTTGGGAATTTACATTCTAAAGTAAAAAGAACTACCTGTCAGGTATGCCTTATTAATACAGAAACCACACAAGCTTGCGTAGGTCAGTAAAGTAGAGGTAGGGGGAAGAAGAGCCCCCTTTTTAAGGTTTCCCTGCTCCTATTTTCTGCATTTTCTCATTTGGTTATGCCAAGAGAAGTGGCAGTTACCAAACAGTGATTTAGGGGAGGTAAGACTGCCTATCTTACAGCCTAGAAGCAATGAGAGTTTGAGGAAAGTACCCAGGATTCCTCTACCAAACCTGGAAAACCTAAACAGCTCATTTTCCTTCTAGTTTCCTAAGTACCATATATCATGGCATACATAAACTTTTAAATGTTTTAGTCATTTAACCATTAAGGTTAAAAATAACTTTCTCCACCTAGATCCTGAGTCCCTTCCACTTAACTTTCAGTGGATAGCCTGGGAGTTTGGGTAATCACCGCCCAATATTTAAGCAATAGGCTAGGAGAAATATGTCCAGAACCAGGAATAAAGCAAGAGTTAATCTAAAAAGCGAATATGGGCCTATGTAGTAGATTAGCTTTTACATACATACCATATAATACACACATGGTATGTATATGTGCACATGTATATTAATTTCTCCATACATGTTGGCATATACACATATACATGTATAACATAAATTTATGCCGTTTTGTTTATAGGTATATATGTATGTAGATGTATGTGTGAATATACACATGCTCATGTTGTGTGTTGTGCACATGCATCTATTTGTGTGTACACATACCCATAACTACATAGCCTACAGTAGCGGATTTGTTTAATAATAGTGGTCAAACAAGAGGAAATTGTGCCTTGAGATTCAGGGTTTTATAAACCTGAAAGAACCTGAGAGAGCATCTAGTTCAGTGCCTTCTTTTTACAGATTAGGAAATGAAGGTGCAGACTGGTGATACTACTTTTCACATTTCATACAAGCCAGCAAGTACGAGAGCTAGAATTTAAACCCAACTTCTGACTCCAATGCTCTTCCAAATATTTTACCCCTTCATTGCACCATCGTTATACACTTGCTTAAAAATTAGGTTTGAGCACTGTGAAATAAAAACAAAAGATATAAATTAAATGTGAACTTTTTGAAAGAAAAAATCTAGTTTAGTTTTACATTTATAAAACTATTCCATGATTACATTTTTTAAAAAGCTTTAACAAAAATTACATGAGCACAATATCTTAATATATTTTTACTATAATTGAATTGGATTTGTTTTATTTTTGTCTAGAACATTTTTCTAAAGACATGTTTTTAGATAACACCTAACTTAATCATAGTGGTTGAACACATTTAAATAGCAAGATGTAATGGAAAGAACTTTGAGCTGGAAGTCAAGAAACCTGGGTTCTAATCCAAATTCTACCTTTAACTCTGGGTAATTGTTAGCAAGTTGCTGAACCTGCCTTGAATTCAGTTCCTTGTCTCTAAAAGGAGATAGGATTAACTAGATCTCTAAGATCTTTTCCAATTCTTACATTTTATCATTTACCAATTATCTTTAATGGTACACCAAAATTAGTTAAAAGTAAATGGATTTTATAAGTAGAATACCAAGGCTCCCTGATTTTCAATAACATTAGAATATATCTATTTGTTGTCAATACACTGGTTAAGCCCTACCAATATTCTTAGATGTTGTACTCCACACTGATGGTTGAATATCATAAAAGTAGTCCCTAATGGCTATTTTCAGGGCCTCAGCACTTGTTAGATACACTTAGGAAACTTTCACAATACCATGAGTTATGCTGTTAACCAGATGAGGCTTTGAGGGAGGGATATCAATCCCTCATTCAATTCTTCATTCATGCATTAGCTTTTTTTTTTTAATAGAAAAGTTCAGCTGAAGGGTAGATGGAAATATCTTTTAAGTACTAAGAACATAGTGGTAGGATAGATGACAAGGCCCCAATGTCTTTAGATTATTTAAGTAGATAAGATGATAGTAATGCATTAGATTTTGAAACACATTAGAATAGGGAGGATTTAAAATAGTTTCAGAGTAGAGGAACTTAATGGATCAATGAGAGAGTAAACTTATCTCAGACTCAGGTCTGGTAATGCAAAAGCAAAATTTCTTTAATACTGTGTTTGAATTCAGAAGGAGAAATGATACCAACTTATGCATTTTTGGTATGCATTACGCTACTAGTAAATTTCCAGCAGATCCAAATGAACTGTTTTAAAGATGATCTTTAAAAATCCAATGCTTAACAGACAATAGCCCTGGTTCCTGAAACCACAAAATCTTCTACACAGAGGATTGCTGGTAGGATATAAGAAACAGAGAAAGTTCACTTCTGTGAATAAGGAATTTCTACATCACTCAGTAATTATTGAAGGGGGTTAACATCCAATACATGATTACATGGTTGTGATGGAAGGTGAAAGAAGCATCTGTCAAGGTGTATTTTAAGAGCCACTAGTTTCTGCTCTCCTCCCTTCTGTACCTCTACTAATAATAAAAGCTAACATTTATTTTTATACTGCTTTAAGGTCTACAAAGCACTTCACATACATCATTCCATTTGCTCCCACAGCAATCTGAGAGGTGAATATCATGTGCGTTATTTTATAGATGAGGAAACGGAGTCTGAGAAAGGTTAAGTGACTTCCCCATGGTCACACAGCTAGGAAATATTACAAGCAGAATCGAATCAAGGTCTGTCTTGATTACAAGCCCAGGACTCTTGTCCCTCTGACTAGAAATGCATTTGCACAGCAAGGAGGCAGGAAAATGATGGACATTTTATGCTCCCTTCCTCCACTCAGCAACTGATACCCAATCCACTATAGAGCCTGGGACAGAAAGACCAATGGCCATGTAGCACAAACCTGTACACACAGTTTGAATGAGAACATTAGGGGTATTATGGTGACAATGCTTTGACAAACATCTGGCTGCTGTGGCTGAAGAATGAAGATGGTTTTACCCCTTGGGCATCCATTCTCCAGGACTTAGTTTTTACAAAGATATATGTGATATGTTCCTGTCAAAAGCATACTGGCCTTTTTCTCCTACCATGGGTCATTTCCCCTAGAGGGAAGGATTCGCTACAGTGTTTTCAGTCTCTTACATTGTGGTGAATGAATAAGATAAGCTGTTCTGTGGCACTGGCTGCCAGCACATATACCAACTCTGCCATGCTGCATGATACACATCTACTGCCAGTGTACACATAGGACCTTGGGGATCTGAGATCATATTGGGTAGACCCCAAACCCTACTATAGCTTTGCATGAAAGTAGAATGGTAGGCAATTGGATTTCCAGATGCTGCATATTCTGGTTTGCCAAGAACTAAACACAGAAAAACATTTTGAAATGTATTGGTGGCACATCAAGAAATTAAGTCATTTGGTCCCTCTAATGTACCTTGGAACTGGTTTTAGATTTAGATACCTCCATTGTACTCAACCCATAAGACAACCCATTGTACCCAATCCATAAGTAGAATATTAACCTTCGTTACTTTTTTTTAAAAAAACAAGTAATCATTTTAAAAAATATAGACACACACACACACACACACACACACATACACACATGCCAGTCACAGTCATATTTGTACTGCTAGAGTTCCTCAAAATCATGTTGTCTTTAGCTTTCCTACATCAATCTGCGAAAGAACGATATTCTGTCAGGGAACAAAAGGAAGATAAGCCCGTGACATCGATAAACCTTTCAGAATGAACAAAAGACTAGTAATGGAACCATTTTTTTAAGGCTTCTTAAACACCATTCTAGAGCCATCTGGATTTGCTGTTGTTCTTGTTGCTGTTGTTGAAAAAGATGACTGAGAGGAGCTAAAGGAGTTCTGAAGGAAAAGCCAAGACCACTGTTTCTCTGTGTATCTTGTGTGTAACTCTAGGTCACGTAGCCATGGTGCAGACTAACAGCTGGTCTCATCGTTGTCAGCATTACATTTTCTCCCCTCTCCTTTCACAGAGTGAAAGTAGCAGCAGTAGCAATATCTCCACCATGCTGGTGACACACGATTACACGGCAGTGAAGGAGGATGAGATCAATGTCTATCAAGGAGAGGTCGTGCAAATTCTAGCCAGCAATCAGCAGAACATGTTTTTGGTGTTCCGAGCCGCCACTGACCAATGTCCCGCAGCAGAGGGCTGGATTCCCGGCTATGTCCTGGGGCATACCAGTGCAGTCATCATAGAGAACCCCGATGGCACTATGAAGTGAGCATCTCTCCGATTTCCTAAAAAGAGTGGGAGGGTGGCAAGAAGGGTGGGGGGAGGGAAAGAAAAGTCGGGACATATTGAGGCCAGTGAGATTAACGACAAAGTAAGAATTGCATTGAAGAAAAGACTGGGGGCCTGTTAGTGCAAGATGCAATTCTAGTTGTGACATATAACCCAGAAAATAGTGCACATTCTCTGCAGAGGCGATAATGATAATTTACATTTATAGCGCTTTCAGGTTGATGAAGCACCTCCCTCAGAACATCTCTATGGAGTCAGAAATGCAAATGTTATCATGTCCATTTTATAGATGAGACAGTTGAGGCTCAGACAGATGAAGTGGCCTGTCTGTGATCACACAGTTGATAAGTGTTACATCCTAGTTTCATAACTAACTCCAGGACCAGAGCGTTGTCCCTGAAACTCCTCTGTCTGCTGGGAAATAGTTATTCTTTATTCAGAAGTGACTAGATTTTCCAGTTCACCAAAAAAAGTTTTAGATCACAGTCTTCCTTCATTCAGCAAGCGTCAATTAAGCCTCTGCTATGTGACGGGCACTATTACTAGGGGCTAGGGTGCAGAGATTAAGAACAAAACAGTGTGATGTTCTCTTTGGGAAAAACAGCACAAATGCAGATAAGTAACACAAAACACAAAATAATGTCTTGTGGGAAGAGCATCAGAGTAAGGCCAGGGATGCTGGGAGGTTGCATTTGAGCTGAGATTTGAAGGCACCTGGGGATGCTGGAAGGTACATACACAGGTGAGGAGAGAGCACATCCCAGGTATGAGCAGCAGCCTGAACAAAGGCACAGAGATGGCAGAGGACACATTATATATGGGGAATGGCAAACAGTTTGGATTTTGTCCTAGAGGAAATTGACTCTCTGAAAATGTTAATGCTTCCAGTGTTATGTAACCAATAAATCTGAGGGGGGTGGTATTTGATGTGTGACTGCAGTAAGGAAACTGGGTGTACAATTTATTCTTGAAAATCAGCCTCCTTGGTTAATGTCAATAATTAAAAGATTGGAAACCTATCAGTTGCTGTAGTAAACATAATCATAAGCAAAATGGAACTTGGTTTCTGGCTTTACAAAAGCAATAATGAAACCTCTTTCTCTCCTGAATTTCTCTGAGACACACTCTGTGGTTGTAGGAAGCTGGCCAAATGGAATCCCCTGCTTGGTCCCATAAAATCCAAGCATAAATGGGTCTTTAAAAATGAAAAGGCAACCAGTTTCTAATAGTATGAATGAGTAGACTTTAAAACTGATCACTCTCTTCAACGTTCTTTGCAGTTATATTGCTAACTACATGCAGTCTTGTTTCCAGGCAATTTGAACTACTAACTGCCACTTACTAGTATCTCAGCACAATTAAGTGCATTTAGGGGTATGGGAAGAGCTCTTAAGTCCCTAATACTTGCCATTTAAGAAAAGAAAAAAAGCTTGATCAGAGGTCTATTTTCTTGCAATATTCCTAGGTTTCTGTAAGCTTTATCTTTTTAGTTTTCTCAAACTCTGATTATATGCAAGGATCCCATTATTGTATTTTTATATTCTCAAAGGGAAAATAATTCCTTTCGTAGGCCTTTTTATATCTCGGTTCTTAAAACTTCAACTTCTTTTGAATGTAAGAGACTGGTAGTGTTGAATTCTTAAAATTCTTAAATTTTATTCTTGAAATTTCAACTTCTTTTGAATATAAGAGACTGATGATGAATTCTTGTAATTTTGTTTATATTAAAGCAGAGGAAAATTTATGAGTTCTTTTTGCTTAGCTCTTCATACCCATCAGCTTAATATTTTTCTTCTACAACAGTTTCTGGGAGTCAAATGAATTTTCTTTCAGAGATTCTCTATAGAACATTTTTAAAAAGGAACAGTATTTAACAGAACATTTTATTTTCTTCTAGGAAGTCAACATCTTGGCACACAGCACTCCGTTTAAGGAAAAAATCTGAGAAAAAAGATAAAGACGGCAAAAGGGAAGGCAAATTAGAAAATGGTTACCGCAAATCACGAGAAGGACTTACCAACAAAGTTTCTGTGAAGGTCAGTGAAAGTGTCTCCTGAAAGTTCTGAGTGTTCTTCCAAATGCATACGCAACCAAGATTAATCATGCACCAAGCAAAGGACAGCCAAGAATATGCAGTTGCTAAATTAAATGCATTTGTGGCAACTTTGCCCTGTTCCACTTTTCACTAGATGCCATTACATCAGAGAGCAAAATGGCTTTCCTTCTTATTCCATTTGGGTTAAGTCACTTTTCTTTTAAAATGTAACTATTCCCCTAAAAGGTTAATCTTAGCTATAAACTACTTTAATCCATTATAATTAGATTCCTTCAAACCTTAGATGCATGGGAAATGGGAGTTTTCATTAGATGGGGAAAAAGGGAATGTCTGACTTACCTCCCATATGTGAAAAACATCCATAGTACTTTGATAAGACACTGATGATATAAAGATAAATATGACATAGTTTGTCCCAAGGCACCCAAAGATTTGAAACCTGTAGAATTAACGTAATAGTTTGTTGTGGCTGGGGGAGAGGGAAGGGTAAGAGAGGATGCAGAGGAAGCACCCTTTCCATTTTCTTCGCTAAATTTTGTTTTCCATTAAGTATTTATTTTCTTTCCCTTTTTCTTCCCCCCTTCAAAAAATCAAAACTCTAATTACAAATACGTTATATATAGTAACTCTTGTCACTAAATGCATAGTCAAGGAAAACAAATTCCTACATTATCCATGTCCAAAAGAACTGAAAGCTAAAAAGGATTCCAGTCATTTGGGGAATAAGTGAACAAATTATGATTTGTGAGTATAACGGAATATTGTTTTGTCATAAGAAATTATGAAAGGACAAACAAGTCAGAGAAGGGTTTTTTTAATTGATTCAGAATGCAATGAGTAGACCAAGGAGAACAACTATAACAATATTGTCAAAAAGAAGCCCTTTTCATTAAAGAAAAAAACAAAGCATATTAAGTTTATGCATCACTTTTGTGCTTGAGGTGAGACAAAAAGCCTTTAAAGACAAAGCATAAAATCGTTGTGGCATGAAGCTTCCACGTTTTGTTCAAAAATAATCAAAAAACATTTTTCATCATTTTTACTTCTAGGTCAAATTACTTCTTTTTATATCTTTAGGAAATAATTCTAGTAGGAACTGAAACCAGTGATCCTTAACATAACCCATCCTTTGGATTATAATTGTTTCGTTTTGTTTTCTGTTTCAGCTTCTTAATCCCAACTACATTTATGATGGTAAGTAGCAGTTTTGGTTTCTAGGATTCATAGTAATTGGTGGGAAGAGAATTTTTAACCCATTGAAGCATCCTAAAGGGATATTTTCTGTTTTGGAATTTAGGGCATGCATACCTGTTTGAACTAAATATCCTCATTCTTTTGTTTCAGGGTGGGGGGTGGGGGCTTATAAGGAGAATACAAAAGAACTAGGTAGTTCACTCATAGTTCATTTGTTCATTCTCCTTTTCAGTTCCCCCAGAATTTATAATACCTTTGAGTGAGGTAACATGTGAGACAGGAGAGACCATTGTTCTTAGATGTAGAGTTTGTGGTCGCCCCAAAGCTTCAATAATTTGGAAGGGCCCCGAACATAATACATTGAACAGTAATGGACGCTACAGCATCTCATACAGGTATGCCAATTCTTAATCTTATTTTCGTTTCACTTACTAAGGGAAGTGTGTGATGGAATACGGATAAGAAAAAAATGTAACACCTGTAGTTCACTGCATTTACCTGAATATAGGAAGGATCTGTGCACTTCTGAGAGATTACTAGTGTGAGAACTTTTTCCATCAAAGTAACTGGCTTAGTATAGAATTCCTAGCCGAGGGTGGGGAAACTACAGCTTTGAGGCTGCATGTGGCCCTCTAGGTCCTCAAGTGTGGCCCTTTGAATCTAGAGAGTGATAGAACAGATCTGAGAAGTTAAGTCACTTGCCCGTGATCATGTGGCTAATAATTGTCAAAGGCAGGATTTGAGGCCAGTCTTCTCAACTTGGAGGCAGGCTCTCCATCCATCGCAGCTCACTGCCCCTCCATTTGAACAGTGCGTGTGTGTATGTGCGTGTGTGTGTGTGTGTGTGTGCGCGTGTGTGCGTGTGCGTGTGCCTGCATGCACATGCACGCAGACATATAGCAAGGATAAGGATCTAACAGGGTTTCCATTGTCTGCTTCATGAAGAGAAATTCTAATCTGTGTATTAATGTGTTTGGCAGTGATTTAGGAGAGGCCACTCTGAAAATAATCAGTGTGACCACAGAAGATGATGGTATCTACACGTGTATAGCTGTGAATGACATGGGTTCAGTATCATCATCAGCCAGTCTGAGAGTTCTAGGTAAGCTACACAGTTGTTGGCTGTAACTTCCTTGGAGGTTCTTGTAGGTCTTTCAAAATGAAGATCGGGTAGGTTGGACAAAGTAAGGATGTTTGCTATTCAGGTTCTCACTGTATAAGCAGGGCCAGACTGTATCATAAGTCATAATGTCCTATCTGTCTGGAAAAATATCTTATCTAATAGTTTACCGTAGCCTGAAAATTCACATCATGAAGTCACAAAAGGACTGGAAGAAGGTTAGGCAATCTTGAAAAGTTGTATTCAAAGTGGCTTCTCCTGTTTTTCTGAAATCTTAGGGATGGTGGGCCCAATGAAACAGTTGGGGGAGGCAGGGGCAGCTGCCCTTTGTGGTAGAGAGGTGGGCATGGAGATGGTGATATGCTTAGAGGGCACCAGGATTCTAGATTATTGATCCTTGGGCTAGAACAACAAAGACAGAGGTATTACCTCCATAAGGCCACTGTTAAAATATGTACTGCTATCCCAGTCCTCTATTATTCAAGTTCAACAAGAATTTATTCAATCTACAAAGAAAGATAGATGAATGAACAAACCAAAAGCATGTATTTAGTGCTTAGTCTGTATGAGCCAAGCCCTGCTAAGTGCCAGGAATACAAATACAAAAGTAAGATAGTGGGGCAGCTAGGTGGCGCAGTGACTAGAGCACCGGCTCTGGAGTCAGGAGGACCTGAGTTCAAATCCTGCTGCAGACACTTAACACACACAAATCTAGCCGTGTGACCTTGGGCAAGTCATTTAACCCCAACTTCCCTGCCTTCCCCCTCCAAAAAGCCAAAAGAAAAAAAGAGTCTGGAAAAAAACTATCATGTTTACCACTTTAGCATTTTGCTTTTTTTTCTTTTCGAGATAAGAAAACATTCAACTACCTTCATGATTATATAGTCAGGTTGGCCATTGCTACAAGCTCCCCAGAGCAACAAGTCATCCATATGATCTTTTACCCCCTGCTGCCCCCCCATAGTGCACACCTACTTTCCTATTTGGTTTTGGGACATTTCCTGTATAAATATGTAAGCCTGGGGATAGTCAGGATTTTATCATCTAAGTCTACTTCTGAAATAAGATTCTAAAAGTGGTCTTAGAGGCAATAATAATATCCTTTGTATTCCCTGATAAAAATGTGCCGGGAGTTTTTATTTGTTTACCAGACTGCCATGATTGTGTTACTTGATCTACATTTAAAAAAAAAAGCCTATTAGTCAGAAATGGAGGAAACGACCAACGTATGTATTGATTCAGATTTAACCTTCATTTTTTAGTAGCTGGGGTCCAAAATTTCTTGACAGAAATGGCAAAAGTTTCAGAATGACCTAAAGAGGAAATTATACTAAAAAAGGGCTACACAATGCATTCCTTTTATGAGTGGGTAGAAATACCTTCAAAAAGCCATGATTTTTTTGGTTTGGGTATTCCATCCAAGAAGGCAGATTGCAATCTTTCTAGGACTTGGTACATGGTTCTTCAAGATTTGCTGTTGCTGGAAAATGCATTTTCCCAGTAGTCACCCTGGTGATGAACCTCTCTGAAAAGAGCTAGGCTACTCTGCAGCAGATACACATAGTCTGTTACCAGGTTGTACCTTACTGGCAGAGCCCTCAAGTACCTAGGGTCAATAATTCTGCCTTCTTTTGAAATACTTAGTTGTAACTACTAACTGATCATGCTGTCATTTCCTAATCTTAGACTTCAAGTTAATTCCATAATAAGACCAAATTAATAGTTTATTTCAAACTTATCAAAATTTTGAAAGTAACTCATTATATCCTTCACTTCAAGTTACTTTACAGAAGTTTGCTTGGGTTTTTTTTTAAATCCTGACAAGAATTACAAAGTAAATGTGAAACCGATTGGGAGGTATGTTAGTGTTATAAAACATATAAAAAGAATTTCAACTGAAAATATAAGTGCTTCCTATTTCATATTTGGTGATCACAAGTTCATTAATACATAGGAGAAAGTTCTTAAAACTAGCCACCCTTAGAACCCTTCACGTAGTGCACTTAACACTGCAATGGCAAATTTTCACTACATTGAGAACTGGCACAGCCCTTCAGTGTTTCTCTGTACACAAAAATTGCTCACGTTACGGGATCTAATAGACAGTGCCATGATGAGTCATCAGAGGAGGACTTTAGTGGAGGAAGAGGTCCTAAGAGGAAGAAATAACAGCATGATGAGATGTCAGTTGGTAGTTGTAATGAAGCATTGCAGTGCAAGTCTGACTCAGCACATGGCCAGCATAAAGCACCATGAAGGAACTTGGGGGAATGAACTGATGATGTCAAGGATAGAAAGTAAAAAGAACCCTTTGATTTGAACGATAAAACAGCAAGTCTGAATTACACTTCTTTTCAGGAGACTAAATTAAAAATGACTCCAGTGTTCCATGGTTTGAATGTTTCTGAAATTATCGTGGGAGTTTAATATATTACACATCTCATGGTCTTTTCTCAGTCCCCTTCTTTCTTGACCTACTACCACTAACATCTTTGAAATACCCTCTTCCTGGTCAGAGAGATGAAAAATGAAATATAAGTGTGTGTTCTCCCTCTCCCTTTCTCCCTCCCTCTCCCCCCCCTTCATAAGGGTCGGGCTGGGGGGAGGGCAGTGTGGGACTATTATACAATACATTAGGTAAGATTTGAGCACTGACTGGACTCCCCAAAGTTAATTTTTCCCAATGAAGTTCTCAGACCTTTCTTTTAACATATTGGATTTTTTTCTCTCTACCCTGTGTCCTCATCCCTATTATAAGAGGCACTTTTGTTTATGTAGTGTTCTTGACTTGGGTACTTTTTAAGAGAGTCTCTTTCCCATATGAGTAGAAGAAGCTGGGAGTCAAGACCTGGGTTCTAATCCTTAGCTCTGCAATAATTCACTCTGGGATCCTGGGCAACTTCATCCTTCTGGGCCTCTCTTTCCTCATCTATAAAGTAAAGAATGTGAATAAGGTGATCTCCTTCTAAAATCTAGAATTCTATGATCCTGTTTGTATTCATACCCTTCCCATATTTTGTTTTGTTTTACTTAAAAAAAATAATTGTGTCTGTGACTATGGAAATTCCTTTCTTGTTTTACATGTAGATTGTCAAGAATTCCCTTTACAGATTGAGTTAGGGCCAAAGAAGAAAATGTTTAAAGACTCTGTATGGGTTTGCATTTTTTTAAGCACTTAATAAAGCTTAATTGGTTTTTATACAAAGGAAATTTTTGTCCATGAAAGTTATCCTGCAATGTAGTCTAATTGGCTTAAAGCAAATTGAAAATCTTTAAGGCAGAAGATTAAAAATGGTTTCTTGGTAACTTTTACAAGCCTTTGACTTAAAGCAACCTGACATACCTTTTAGAGGGTGTCAGTCAGATGTCCTCATTTTCTGGGAATATACTCCAGTTCCAAAGGTTCCCCAGCATTGGCCTCACTTCTTCCTGTGTCAGCCCATGGCACATTTTTCATAGATCATGCTAATGTCACAGTTTTTTGAGAGAAGTATTCAAAGCCTCAGCAGCAAACACACATTTGTGTCTCCTAAGGTGAGGGCCTCAGATTTACTAGTAGACTTTTTATGGCCAAGAAAAGTTTATCAGGCCTCATTTGTGTCAGTCTGGAAAGGATTGGTATAATGATGAAACCTACAATAAGTGCCTGAAATGAGATTTAAAAGAAAGTAACTAGTTTTTGTTTCACTTAAATTGATGAAATAAAGATATATGATAGTTAAAAAAAAAAAAGAAATACCCTCTTCCTTGGATTTTTCACAACACTGTGCTCACATAGTTCTCTTCCAACCTAATTGGCCTATCTTTTACAATCTGAGTCATCACCTTGTTCCACCCTCTATGTGTTGGTTTTACTACAGGGCTCTCTCCTGGGCCATGCTCTCTGTTTATAGTCTCTTGCTTGGTGATCTCATCAGCTTTCTTGGGTTCAGCTGATACTTCTACATAGCTCCCAAATCTATATATCCAGCCCCAGTCTCTCAACCAAACGCCAGTCTCACATTACTAACTAGCTAATAGACATCTCTAGCTGGATGTGCCATAGACATTCACCTGATTTGTATTTTTCTCCAAGAAAACTTCTTAACTTTTCAATTTCTGTTGAAGACACCGCCATCTTTCCAGTGACCCAGGTTCACATCCTCAGTATCTTCTTCAACTCCTTCTTCTCTCTTACCTTTCATACCCCAGTGTTGTCAAGTCCTGTCTGTTTTTTCTCCACAGTATATTTGCCATATGTTACCTTACCTCCACTCACATGGCCATTACTGTACCTCAGGCCTCCTTGTGTCTCAGTCATAGCCTCCTGAATGGCCACCCTTCTCCAATTCATCTTCTATCCAGGTGTCAAATTGATCTTTATAAAATGTAGTTTTAACTATGTTACTCTCTCATTCAAGAAGCTTCAGTGGCTCCCTCTTGCCTCTAGGATAAAATACAAACTGCATTATTTTACAATGTAGAGAGACTTGTTTCACAGTCTGGCTCCAGTCTACCTTTCCAGGTTTGTTATACATTGCTCTCTGTCATATCCCTGTGTTCCAGCCAGCCTGGCCTGCGTCTTGTTCTCCAGATGTAGCAGTCCATCTCCCAACTCCATGCCTTTGAACAGCCTGTCCCCCATGCTCATCTCAGCCTCCTAGAATCCCTCACTCCCTTGAGAGCATAGGAAGCCTATCCCATTCCTCCAGTTTCTAGTTACCTTCCTTTGGAAACTACTTACTGTATATTTTGCATTAATTTTCTATCTGCATATCATTTCCTCCTCTAAAATGTAAATTCCTTGAAGACCAGGGTAGTTATATTTTTTACTTTTTTATCTTCAGGCCCTGGCACTCAGTAGGTGCTTAATAAATACTTTTTGAATTGAATCAAAGTTATTGTTATTTTGAAGTATCTCATATGATAGTACTTAGGAGAGAAAGCTTAATTAAAATTAAGTGGATAAAAACTACAAAGATCAATGAGCTATTAATTATTCATTGCATTGGAGGGGAACACTATTCTAGGCCATCGCATGGCATGGTCAGATGGCTACGTGAGACAAGAAATAATTAGGCTTTCACTAGGTGAAGGATGATGAAAGTATGCCTTCTTTCTTTCAGGTCCAGGAAGTGATGGGATCATGGTAATTTGGAAAGACAACTTTGATTCCCTCTACGGTGAAGTGGCTGAGCTTGGCAGGTATGAAATAAAAACTCCCTGAAATACAGGGAGCATTCTGTAGGACTTAGCAAATCAAATGACTCAGCTGGATAGACCAAATGTAGTATTCTACAATATCCTACAACCAGCTATTAATTATATATGTAACATATTTTGAATTAAACCTATTTTCATCTTTATGTCTCAATTGCATAATATCTGAATAGCCCCAAAATGTTTTTATTTGTTTGTTCATTTTCTTTGCTTTGTGGAGGGCAGTTGGGGTTAAGCAACTTGCCCAAGGTCACACGGCTGGTAAGTGTTAAGAGTCTGAGGTCGGATTTGAACTCGGGTCCTCCTGACTTCAGGGCCGGTGCTGTATTCAGCGCACCACCTAGCTGCCACGCCACCTAGCCGCCCACCTCAAAATGTTTTTGCATGTTGTCTTAAGTGTTATACTTGGATGATATAATCATATCTTAGAGAATAGGATTTTTCCCATAGCAAATCCCCTAAAATGATCTTATCTAACTGCCACTTAAACTTTTTTTAGGGGCAGGTTCTCTGTTGTTAAGAAATGTGATCAGAAAGGAACCAAGCGATCAGTAGCCACTAAGTTTGTGAACAAGAAGTTGATGAAACGAGACCAAGTTACCCATGAACTTGGAGTCATGCAGAATCTCCAGCATCCCCTGCTAATTAGCCTCCTTGATACGTTTGAGACTTCCACCAGTTATGTCCTGGTCTTAGAGATGTACGTATGACCTGACTTTCTTTACCACTTTCTAATTCTTTTCTTCTGATGTTTTCTTAATTCTTTATCTTATACATGAAGGGAAGAAAAAATAGGATCTTTCAGGATTCAACAGAATTTCTTAAATATATATATTGGAAATCAAAAACAAAAAGTTTTGGAGTTTTCTAAAATAAAAACAAAAATAGTTTGACCACCGATCACATGTACCTAACAAATTCTGCTGTCACACACCCTCTGCATTATAGACTGGTTCCCAACCATCCTGGTGACCCAAGCCTGAATCCAGGTGGTTCTAAGCATGCTTGAATTCAGAGGGAGGCTGGAAAGGTAACTCACCCCTGAATTATTACTGGTATGAAGAATATCCCTGAATTTGATTACCTGGGAAGGTTCTACAGTTCAGTTGGTTTCCTATCTATCTCGAAATGTGGGAAAGATAATCTTTTTTTTCCATGAATCCAAACAAAGAACTGTACATAGGAACAGTGTCATAACAGATGTTTTTCTGCATTCTAGGGCTGATCAAGGCCGTCTTCTAGACTGTGTTGTGCGATGGGGGAACCTCACTGAAGGGAAGATTAGAATGTATCTTGGAGAGATTCTGGAAGCCGTGCAGTACCTTCATAACTGCAGAATAGTACATCTGGACCTAAAGGTTAGTGGAATGCTAAGTTCTGGGTGACTTAGGATGAGAATTTAATTCTTACTAAAACACAGACAGCAACATCGTCTCTTCTCTTGAACACAGTAGTCTTGTCAGACTGGAAACAGTGGACCCCCCCTCCCTGGTACGCTGTCCCTAAAACCCATTCCCTGGGACTGGCTTACAGATCAAACCACAGTATTCCAACTCTTTTGAGATTTCAATTCATAAACCACCTAACGTGAGTTTCAAGACACACCTGTCATATACGGAATTCTGCTCTGTGGTACATAGTATTATCTTAGTGTTCCAGTATGACAGGTGGTGCTTGACAGATTTCAGTGTTATTTAAGTTAGAAAGTAATACATCTTTGTCCTAAGTTTGGATACACATTTGTGGTATTTTTCCCTATCCTATAGGCATCAAACGACTGATAGGTCTTAGACCCAGAAGGTAATTTTGGATTTGTCATAAATAGAAGGAATATTAAAACAAGGAGATTTTCCTTTCAGAAACCAAAGAAAGAGCATTGAGAGCTTAGCTTAAAACTGCCCTAAGACTTTGGGCACACACTATATTTCAGTTGATCTTGTGATCTCATTGATAAGGGTAAACATATCTATGCCTTTCAGTGTTCATACCCTAATAAATTCACGTTCTTTTTTTAGGTTATTATTTCTCTATGTCTCTCTATATCTTTATGGATATATAGCTACATATGTCACCTATGATATGTTTGTCAATATCGGGGAAAAGAATAACATTACATCTCTTCATTGCAAGTGACTATTCATAGGCATATAAATGATCCATCATACCTATGGCACAGGTGTTTGAGGTCTTTCAAACACCCAATAAGACTTTCTTGGGTTTCAGCCATTTTTAATATGTTTAAGAGTAGATTTGAACAGTCATGATCAGCTTTTAAAAGCATTAAAGAATGCTTTTTTTTTTCTAATCCCTTTTGGGGGTACCTGGTAGCCAACTTTGTAAGCCAGCATTGCCAATGAAAGGAAACTTTGAAGTTTTATTAGTTAAGTTTCAGGGGAAACTATTTGACCAATGGAATGTCTGTGAAGTCTGTGCAGAGTGTAGAGAAGCAGCGTGGAGCTATTCAGTGGAGGACCTTGGAGTGAGGAAGAACTGGGTTTGAGACAGGCTGGGTTGTTTAACCACTTAGTATCCCCAAACTACTTTCTAAGACATTTAAGTTACAGGTGAGCTGCTGATCTGCTGTATAAATGAAGAGGTTCCAAACTGCAAGTTCTCTTTCACTGATGAAATCACAAGTCTCACACACACACACACACACACACACACACACACACACACCAATTTTATGAAAGAATTTAGTCACATTAGAGCTGTCCCTCTCCTCACCAATGTTAGGGGCATCTGTGCTGAACACAGAGAGGTTTTACCCTGCTCTTTAAGTAAATGGTTTTGACTACTCTTCCAACTCTTAAGAATAGCACCTGTGTTATCGTTGTGGCTCCTGTGGTGCCTAGTACACACAATTTGGTCAATTGAATTGAGTTATAATAAAATTAGCCTAAGATGGAAGTGAGGGAGGTGGGGATTGTTTTAGCACAGGGGATAAATAAAACATGGTAGCTAGAATCAGGAAGATCTGAGTTCACATTGGGCTTCAGACATTTACTATCTGTGTGACCCTGCTTAAGTTATTTAACCTCTGTCTGCCTACATTAACCTCATATGCAAAATGGGGATGATAATAGCATCTACCTTCCAGGGTTGTTGTAAAGCTCAGATGAGTTAATACATGTAAAATACTTTGCAGACTTTAAAGCATCATCTAAATGCTAGCTGGTGGTGGTGGTGGTCATGGTGGTGATGATGGTGATGATGGTGGTGGGTAGGCTGTTGGTTGGTTGGTTGATTTTTCAAAAAATAACAGTTTCCTTTTTGTATTTTCTAGCCTGAAAATATTCTGGTGGATCAGAGCTTGGCTAAGCCAACAATAAAACTGGCTGACTTTGGAGATGCAGTCCAACTCAACACAACTTACTATATCCACCAGTTACTGGGGAACCCAGAATTTGCAGCTCCCGAAATCATCCTTGGGAATCCTGTCTCCCTTACCTCAGATACTTGGAGTATTGGAGTGCTCACGTATGTCCTTCTTAGTGGTGTATCTCCTTTCCTGGATGACAGTGTAGAAGAAACATGCCTAAACATTTGCCGCTTAGACTTTAGTTTCCCAGATGACTACTTTAAAGGAGTTAGCCAGAAGGCCAAAGATTTTGTATGTTTCCTACTAAGAGATGACCCTGCTCAGCGTCCTTCTGCTGCACTCTCCCTCCAGGATCAGTGGCTGCAGCTGGGCAATAACAACAGTGCTGATAGCCTTGATATATCAAGACTGACTTCTTTCATAGAGCGGCGAAAACACCAGAATGATGTTCGACCCATTCGTAGCATCAAAAACTTCTTACAGAGCAGGCTCTTGCCTAGGGTTTGACCTATCTTGAAGTTCTTTCTCATTCTCTTTCACCTGCCAATCAACTGTTAATTTGAATTTTGAGGAGAAAAAAAAAAACAGCCAATCAGCTGCTAGTATGTTCATCGTGTGAAATTGCATTCCAAGTAAGCTGTGAGTAACAGTACTTGGGACTTATAGATGCAAGCTATGCTGGGGTGGAGGACTTTAACATTATACTCTGCAAAAAGGCAGATAGAGCATTGCTGTATCACAGTATTTTATTCAGGTTTCTGCAAAAAAAAAGATACTTTTTTAAAAAAAAATGAACAGGAATAGAATTTTGCAAAATTAACATTTTCAAGATTTATTCAAGAAAAATAAATGCCTATGTTCAAACCACTGATATTAATGAACAAAACAAAGACACATATCTGGAGAAGACTCACTCAAATGGTTACCCATTAACGTGACTTCCATTTGCAGCTTGGTTTCAGCCGGGTCATAGAGCTTATCCAGTTGCCTCGTCTATCTGTATCTTGCATAGCAGTGCACTGAGACCAGATTTGTCTTTTGAGTGCATCCAACCTCAAACTTTTGCATACAAATAGAATGAATCGTTTTGCTCTGATAAAATGTAGGCCTTACTTGTATATAGACTGTTCCTGCCTTCAGTCTGTAATTCTCCCACTCACCGTCAACTTACCCCACCACCTCAACGTCCTAAATAGTGGCATACCACTGTTCAGGTCCTTCAGTTGGGGGTCAAAGTTTACTAGCCCATCAGAAAAGGACTCCAAGGGCGGATCCTACTCCTGTCACTCCCTCCCCGCCACCTCTTCCCACATCCCACCAAACCCATCAATCAGATTGTTGAGCAGTATACAGCCAGATGAAAATACTGTAAATGCACTCATTGGGATTTTTCTGTTTGATTTCATATCATGTGCAATGTTGTGGCTTTAACATTTTATGCAACTATTTATGAGGACCTCTGTTGTAACTGTAATAAATATATAGAAAAAGCACATACTTAGTACGGTGAGCTTTATGGTTTTGTGTGTGTGACTAAAGGGGTTTTTTTGGGGGGGTGAGGGTGGGCGAAGGGATTGTATCACTGTGCCATTAGTTTTTAAGGTAGTTAACACATAGCAAAAATTCTTGTCAGTTTTGAGGACTGTAAAAAGTGATTTCATATAACAAATCTCAAACTGGATAATAGGGTGACATTTTAAAATTTATTATATCGAAATGCCAAAGTATTATTTTTTCCCAAAATCAATCTTGACATTTAGTACTTTTTAATATTTTGGAATCTGTTTACTTTCTGTACAATAATTGGCTGAATTTTGTGTTCTTTGGTTAAGAAAGCCAATCGCAGGTCAGCTGCCACGGGGCCAGAATCCAGGGTTTCTGTTGCTGTGGCCAAGGTAATGGTGAGGTTGGAGGTATTTTCAGTGAAGAGGGATGTGCTTCTGGGCAACTTTGGATTTTCCTGGATGTCTTTTTATCTGTGACTGTGTGAAGTACAATAAATAGGAAACCAGCCTGCATCCCCAAGCCAGTTAGACATCTGGGTCTTGAGCCATAAACCAGCCTAGTTAGCTTTGCAACTTCCAATGTATTTTATTTATTAGTTTCGTTGGACTTTTTGTTTCTTCTTTGTAAAGTTGTACAGAAACTTTTTAAGAGAAAAAAATGAATTCAAAACTGGATGTGTATTCGTAACCTCATAACTTTTATTTGTGTATGATTTCTTTTATTATTTCAGTTCAATTTTGACATTATTTTGCATGTATATTTCTTTGTACAGAGACGTGTTTACACAGTATGATGTGATGTAAATATTTTATTTTGCCATCAGTTATTTTAAAAAATTAAACATATTTGACATATTTGCCTGATTTTTGTGTTAGGCCTTTTATTCAGCTTGATTTCATAGGAATTACACTGGACTAAACATTCTCCCCACCATCTGCGACCTTTAGATCCATAACAATCTTTTGAATGCTTTGAAGACCAAATCAATCCAGTTTACCAAATCCCCTCTTCCCTTACTCCATCTCTGGAAGCATTTCAAATCATTGATATGATCTTTAGGAAAGAGAAGAGCAAGGAAATCAGCATTTACATAGTGCATACTATGTGCCAGACCCTGTGCTAAGCATTTTACAAATATTATTTCACTTGACCCTCATGGCAACCCTGGGAAGTACCTTTATTTTCCTCATTTTAAAATTAAAGAAACTCAGGCAAACAGAGGTTAAGTGACTAGCCCGGGGTCACCCAGCTAGTAAGTGTCTAAGACCACATTTGAACTCTGTTCTTCCTGACTGCAGGCCCAGTGATGTAACCATTGCACCACCCAACTGCCTCTAATAGCTGATACTCTCTTTACAATCACCAGCCATCATTTACTAGTTACTATTGTACTGTATGCAAAGATGTGAAAACTACTCAGAGGAATGGCTTTTATAGAAGTTTGTTCTATAAGGCTCTCTGGTCTAATAATACCCACTTTGCCATCTTTGTTATTAAAATTGAAGACCAAATAAGCAAAGAAAAAAATCAAATTTTTTCAGATGTTTTTTTTTTTAATTCTCCTGTTGTACATTCAGAAAGTCCTAAAACATCTTAGATCACACGGTGACATCTTGGTATAGCTCTTGTAGAGCTGTAAGACTGTAAGACACCCTACAATGAGGAATGAGGAATTTCTGAGGCCATAAATAATGCATATTCAAAGCGAGTCCGCATATATTAAATTAAAAGGAAAAACAATCCATATTATCAGGCACCAACTTCTATAAGGGGGCTTCAGGCTCTGGTTTTTTTCCTTTTATGGGCCAAAATCCTAAGTTGAGACATTTCTATTTAAACTGAGCTCATTTTCCTGCACCGAGGAGACCCCTAAACTCCAGAAGTGAATGACTGAGTTATTCGTATAAAGGTAGCAAGGCTCAAGGGGCTTAACAATGAAGGCAAGATTAAAAAGCAACTAAAGTATAATATGTCTTTGAATGAATCTCCTACCTAATGAACCACCTCAGCCTTCTCACCCCTGAAATGGGATTGTCAAAGTACCCTCACTGAATGTTTGCATAATATATAGCTGTCTATAACAAGAAGCAGATGAAAAATTAAGCCAATTATTTGGACATTTTATGAACAGGGCACAAAATATGAATATTAATTCAAGTCCACAAGCACGTAGGCATCTTCTAGCAAAGATGTAGAGACAAGGCTGGAGGGAAAAAAAAGATATACCTCAAGCTCAGGCTACTAAAGTACAAATAACTATGATTCACATTTAAATGGGGTGCATGTAAAGGAAAAGTCAAACAGATCATTCATAGATGAAAGAGGTTACAGAAATCTTCATGTAGAAGAAGGGGCCTGAACTGGGCCTTAATGGAAAGCCGTGGGCTGCTGGAAAAATCATGAAACCATGCTGTTTTAAGGATTCACAGCTGGTCACCTTAGCCAGGTCCTAGCTACTGCATGGACGGCCTTGTATTTTGTCTTTTCTAAACCTGCTATCACTTCTCAAGGGAGCTCTTCATAATCTCTATTTCCAGGATTTATAACATGACCCTGCCACTACTGAGAAGATGGACCCATCCTACCAGAAGAGCCTTTCTCCTCAACAACTGAAAATCTCTGTTCGATTCTCTTAATACTCATCTTTGACCTCAGAAGTTGAGGTAGCCCTACCCTTCCCCAAAGTAAGCCCCTCCACCTCTTCTCTTAACATCTTTCTTCCCCTACCATCGAGAGATTCTTGCTCCCTTAGTCATTCCTACTGTGTCTTCCAATTTTAGTCTTCCCATCTACTGGTTACTTTCCTCTCTGCCTAAAAACATAATCAAGTTTTCCCCACCCTAAAAAGCCTTCACTTGAATCCGCTTTCCCTTTCTCCCTTCTCCCACTCTTCCTCTCCACATCTTCCCATGTCCCATATCCATGATCCTATGATCTTATCTTTAATATCTCTAAAACAAAATTCGTTTCTTTCTCCCAAAATTATACCTCTTCTGAACTTTACTAGTACTGTCAAAGGCACTACCATCACCACTCTCAGGCACCCCAACCCACAACCTTTGTGTTATTCAATTCATTCAATACATATTTATTAAGTGCCAACTATGTACCAGGAACTATGCTAACCAGTGACATGTAGTGTCACCATCAACCCCTTACTGTAACCCAGCATCTCTTACATACACTCTTCCTGACTCCCACAGCCACTGCCCTGTTTCAGGTCTGGCATCACCTCTTGCCTGCATAATTACACCAGCCTCCTATTTGATGATCTCACTTCTACTTTTTCCCTATGCCAATACATCCTCCACGCAGCTGCCAAAGTGTTTTTCCTTAAATGAATGTAACAGTGATGATGTCACTACTACCCCACCTACCCATCCATTCAATAAATTCTGGTGGTTCCTATTCCCTCTAGGATCAAATATAAACTCTTCAAATGGCATTTAGAGCTCTTCACTCTTCCCTTTCTACTCTTCTTATGCATTATTCCCTTCCGTACAACTTTGCAATCCAGTAAATGTGCACACAAACACACGTGCACGCACACACACACACCTTCACTACCCTCCAATCCTGGAGTGCACTTCCTTTTAACCTCTGTTTCTTGGAGGTTCTGACTTCCTACAAGATTCAGCTCAAGCGCTAACTTTATGAAACCTTTCCTGATCTCTCCAAATGCTAGTGCCCTCCTTCCCCAAACTACCTTGTATTTGTTTTTAATATATTCAGTCTATTCCTCGTATACCAAGATGTGTGTGTGTGCGTATGTGTGTGTGTGTTATCTTCCATTGGGATGTAAGCTCCTGGAGGGTGGAGCCCTGTTCACTTTTGTCTTTGTATCCCCAGCCCTCAGCATATAAGACCTGGCATGTAATTAGGGTTTAATTTTGGTACCTAATTAGGTATTAATTGACTGATTATATCTACCCATGTCACTCCTTTAGTCATTAATCTTCATTGTTTTCTTGCAACCTACCTTGTCAGATTCAGATTCCTTTGTGTGATACTGAAAACCATCATAATGTGGTATCAACTCATCTTTCCAGCTCTACCTCAAACTAGTCCTCTTTGTACACTCTGCTCCAAGCAAACTAGCTCGATTTCAGTCTGAGAAATTAGTCATAACTTGAGGCTTTTATTCATCATGTCAGATTCTTGAGTTACCACTTCTCTCTCTTACTAGATGCCAACCTCTGTGGAGAACATGTGTTATAGATTTAAGCTAGGAAGGATCTCCATAATTATTCCAACCCCATTACCTTACTTTAGTCATCCTATTCCTCAGTCCCTAATCTAGTGCCTTGCACAGAGAATTGACTTTCAGTAAGTGTTCATTCCAATTAAATGGATAAATAAGTGGAGCAACTTCATAACTGTAACTACAGAGATGCTCCCAGATGGAGATCCCAGGCAGTTTTTCAAATGACTATTTCTCCTTAATAAACTCCTTTGGATTTGACAGGCCTCCAGCTAAATCTTATCCATCCTCCTGCTCATAAGAAGAACACTAAAAGAGAAAATTAGACCCAAAGCCTTTGGTTTGGAATCCTCAAGACAATCATAATTTCTCCCCACTCCTAGCATGGAGTTATGATAAATTGTTATAAAGAATTTCCTTGGCCATGAGAAGAGCCCAAGGAATCAAAATTCAATCTCTCTGTATCTCACAATCCCTGCTCCAGTTTCTAAACCCTATTTCAAGGTCCTGAACCAACCCCAGCATCACTCTCTTCATTTTGTTTCTATACGAAGCCCAGCTCTGCTGGCCAGCGCCCAAGTGCATCTTTTTCAGGGTGTTTCTTTTGATGTAGATAGAGGATATTAACTAAAAACTGGTACTCAGAGTTTCAAAGGTAGGACAGCATGCTCTGGACTTAGAGGTGAGAGACAAACAAACAACTATTATTTATTGAGGGCCTATTTACTATGTTCTAGTCATGGCCCTGATATTTCTATAGTGGAGGTACAAGGGGGAGTATGCAGGGGAGGGGAAAGGAAAGGTTTATTAACAGTGAACCGTGGTAGCCAAACAAAAAAAGCTGATGCAATTTTAGGCTACATTTACAAAGAGTTGACAAGCTGGAGTGTCAATGCAGCAATTTTAGGATAAATGTCCAAGGTAGAAATGGTTGCACAGGCAGTGTCTGTGTCACCCTTCACTTGAAGATCTTTGAAGCTGGAGGTGTGCTCCCCCTCCCTGCTTCCTGGGGATATTGGACAGGTAAGGGTTGGAGCAGATGGCTGTGAGGTTCCCTCTCATTCTGAGGTTCTGTGTAAGCAGGGATGAGGTTTCTCCTTTCTGAACCTTGTTTCCTCATCTGTAAAAAGGAGTTAGACTAGATGTCCTTTTAAGTCCCTCCCACATTCTGTTATTCTGAGAGGCACGTATAAAATAAATCAAGCCAGTCCAGGCTAGGTGACTCCTGATCAATCCCATCTACCTGAAAAGCTCTACAGAGATCAGGCTAAATACCATTGGAATCTCAGTTGTCCTACTCTTGCTCAAATAAGAATGCCCTCTTTCTCTTCTATGTCAGTCCGAATTTTAAAACAGGGCTACTACCAGCCTCCCACATGCACCTACCTTTCAGGGTTGTGACAGTCTCCCTTTTTCCTTCATATCTCTGACTCGGAGGTACCGATTTAGGAGTCAAATAACCTGGGTTTTCATCCTGCCTTGCCTACTTGTGTGATCCTGGGCAAATCAATGGATTTCTCTGGGCCTTGATTTTCCCATCTGTAAAATGGAGGTGTCGTACTCAAGTACCTCTAAGGTTTCTTCCACCTCTAGATCCTATGATTCTATGATCACTTCAATAAGGTTCTAAACTTCAGTCCATAGTCAGTCAGTCAATGGTGGATCAATTAATCAATTAATTAACAAGTAGTAAGCACTTAGTATATGCCAGGCACTCTACAAAAAGGAGTCTGATCCAAAGGTGCTTAAATTCTATTGGTTCAACAACACATACGTGTAAATACGTACCAAAAAAATTCAAAATAAATAAGGTTGTTGCAAGGATCAAATGAGATATTTTTTAAAGTCCTTAGTATGATGCCTGGCACATAGTAGGCACTTTAAAAATGCTTGTTCGTTTCCCCTTCCCTGATTTGTAGCATTTGCCCGTTTCTGAGGTATAAACACTCACACTGAGCTGATACAGAATGACTTTGGCACACCAATAAGTGATGAATTCTTTGGCCATGGCAACCCAGTAAATAAAGAAAACTACAAAAGGTCCTCAATCCTGTGTAGGCCTCTCCCTGTTCTGCAGTGATAAGTATCAAAAAAAAAAAGAAGGAAGAAGGAATTAAAAATTTCATCTTGTTTGAACCATACATGACTTATTGACCCCCTCTCAAATAATAATCGTAATAATATTGTACTCTGTGTTGTAGGCACAAGCCTGCCAGAAACAGTTTTTAATTAACTTACCTTTATTCTAAATTCGAGCATTTTCTGCTTGAGAGAGAAAACGGATAGACTTCCCTCATTCCCTCAAACATCTTTCCCTCAAATACATTTTGAAATAACATTTATAGGATTCTGAACATGGAAAAAAATCAAACTATGATAAAACATAATAACACAGCTCAGGACTGATATTTTACTTCATCAAATAGAACAATGGTCACAATCTTTCCAGCAGTGCCTAGAAAGTCATTTTCCTAAAACTACCCAGTATCTCTGTGACTGTTCCCCTGAGGTAGGCATCAGGTCACAAATGGCCAGAAGTAATCAAAAAGATCTCCCCCTGATCAATAACCCTAATGCATTCAGATGGGGAAAGAAGGTACTGCCCTTGAAGGGGAGAAAGCAATAATTAATCGTAACTACAAGTGAAGTATTTCTTCTTCTAAATCTGGTTACCACCCTTAATCCATTTTTCCGTAGCCTTCCCTTTTGCTCCTAACCTCTTCTTCAGTTGTGTCTGACACTTCCTGACTCGATTTGGGGTTTTCTTGGCTAAGATAATAGAGCGGCTTGCCGTTTCCTTCAACTCACTTAAATGAAGGAGGTTGGGCCTAGGAGAAAGGAGGAAAACATTTTAGTGGAGGAGCTGTTTCCTGAGAAAGATGACATACATCTCTCTCAGAAGAGGCAAACAAAGGACTCGATGAAGTCGTTTTATTGGTCGTCTGGCCTTTCAATGCCCATGCTGAATATAGGCCAAAAGAACTTTGTGGAAGTGATAAGATCACAGAGCTACAAAAGAACAGGCAGGTCATCTGATCCTTCATGGAACAGAGAGATTAAGTAGCTTGCTCAAGGTTAGACAAGAAGTGACAGAGTTGAGATTCAGACCCTGGTTCTCCTGTTCCACATTTAGTACTCTCTTTTCACTGTACCAAGAAATGACAGTGAATGCACCAAGAAGATATTGTTGTTGCATCAAGATTACAGTTGATATACCAACCAAAGTCTAGTCCAAGGCATGAAGAAGAAAAAAAGTTCTGTGAAGATCTTCCAAATTAAATTGACACATGTGAATGTTTAATGACTCCAATGCAAAAGTAGGTAGAGGAGAAGACTAAAAGTATGGCCCAGAATCAAAAAACAAAAGAGGCTTGTGGACTACACAGAAGCTTCATACCTACACATGATGAATACTTGGACATCTGCCAAAGCCAAAGAGTCCTAACCTCATGTGGTTGGGTTTTTTTTTATGCCCTTCAGTGACAAGGAAGCTGCATCAATATTGCTAGAAGCAATTCTAAAATCAAAAATTGCTAGATTCAAACCAAATAGCAAATCAAAATTGCTAGAGGAAGGGAGATGAAGCTTGAGTCTTAGCTACCTGGGCTCACCAAGTCCTGGGACAGCTTTGTCACCTTTCAGGGAAAAACTCACTTAACGGGCACGGGGAGAGGAGTTAGGATATTGCTCCTTCCACAGGCAGGGACTGCTTCATATTTGTCTTCGTTTCTTCAGGGCCTAGAATAGGTGCTTTTAAAATATTTGTTCAATTATTGAAATGAAGCTCTACCCTACAGGGTGGCAACCAGCTCTGCTGAATTCTCTTGGCACAGCACTTAGCACTGTACAACATGCAAATGGGCTCTTAATTTGTTTTATGCTTAAAGGGATAATTCATACCGCCTAGCCATTAACTTTATAAGGGCAGCAGACATAACTTACAAGCTAAATGCTTGTCCCTTGAGGTTAAGAACTAAGAGTGGCATTAAAGGAGAAGCAAAACCATTACTGACAAATTCTTGGGGTCAGTCAGGCTGCTTAACCCTGAACTTACTGAGCTGGTTTCATTGTTTTACAAAGTTTAACTACTCCAATGGTCTTTACTTCTGCCTCTTTGAATGTAGTTAGTCTCTGCTCAGTACTCCCCCTACAAGAGATGTTGCTACTCCTGGTGCCAAAGATTCTTGGCATAAGAGTAACATAACAGTCTTCTCTCTAGCCCAAAAATTCCCAGAAGAGGAAGGAAAGTTTCCCTCAGAGACTAGTCCTTACTGTGAAATTTCCTGTTTACTCTAACTTTTATGATAGATGTTATAGACAGCCATTGTCTCTTCTGCTCAGCCAATCTGGGGACACACCTGGAAGAGAATCACTGGAGAGGATGGTTAGAGTCATGAGAGATTTCTTGTCAGCATTCATAGCATCTCATAGGGCAGAATCATAGAATCAAAAATCTGGAGCTGGCAGGGACACAAGCCATCTGATCCAAAGCCCTCATCTTACAGGTGAGGAAACTGCAGGTCAAGAGGCTGATGAGTTCCTTAAGGTCATACAAGTGGTACGCATCAGAGGTAGGTTCTGAACCTCATTCCTCTGACTCAGAGCCAATGCTCTTTCTACAGCATTTATCTTCCTGTGAACACATGCTAAACATATCTCCCTTCCCATTATGAGAAAAGCATCTTCTTGCTCTGTGGAACTCAGACTGACACAAGTAAGCATCACGTTGCCTTAACATCACCTTACCCTCTCCCAAAGCCAACATGGTCTAGTGGAAAGAGTCACAAGACTGCTTCCGATTGTGTGACCTAAAATAAGTCATTTAATATCTGCAACTTCAGTTTCCTTATCTGAAAAACTATTTGAGTTACACTTACTTTATGTAGCCCTTCTCCTTAAAAAGAGGCAACATGTTCCCTTGATCCCGTCCCTATGGGGGAAAAAATGCTCCAAATCACTACTAACAAAAAAAAAGTAAATTAAAGCAATTTCAAGATTCCACCTCACACTCATCAGAGTGGCAAAAGTTACAAAAAAGGAAAATGATAAATGTCAGTAGGGTTGTAGTAAAATAGGCATATTGATGCACTGTTAGTGGACCTGTGAATGAGCTACAACCATTCTGAAAAGCAATGGGGATTAAATGCAAGAAGTTAATAAACAGTGCATGCCTTTTGATCTGGCTACATCACTGCTAAGCATATAAACAAAAAAGATAAAAGAAACAGGAAAAAGACCTACATGTACCAAAATATTTATAGCAGCTCTTTTTGTGGTGGCAATAAAAAAAAGGAAACTAAAGAGATGCCCATCAACTAAGGAAGAAGCTGAACAAGGTGTGTTATAGGAATGTGAGGGAATACACTTGTGCTATAAGAAATGAGGAAATAGATTATTTTAAAGAGGCATGGAAAGACTTAAATGAACTGATGCATAGTGAAGTGAGCAGAACCAGAACAAGTTATAGCAAAACATCAATATTATTAACCTGAACAATTTTTGAGACTTCTATAAATTGAAGAATGAAATGAGCAGAACCAGAACAATTTATATAATAACAACAACCCTACAAAAACAAAGATTAAAAGATGTAAAACCTATGACCAATTCAATGACTATCCATGATTCCAGAGGACCAATGATGAAACCTATCTACCACCTGACAGTTGACAGATGTAGAATATTACATATACACGTATGTATGTATGTACGTATGTATAAGAATTCTTTGAGGGAATTTGTGTGACTATGCATACTTGTTGCAAGAAATTTGTTTTTCTTTCCTCTTTTTTCATTGAGTATGGAAGGAGAAAACAGAATGGGGAGAGAGACAATAGATGTACTAATTTTTTAAAATTATTTTAGACAAAGCAGTGTGACAAATATGGAATGTACTTTCAGATGAAGTCACTGTATTGTTGGTTTTGCTTAATTATAAGAGATATCTCATGGAGTGAAAGGTAATCTGTAAATGCTTATAATGATAAATAAGACATATCAATGATTAAAAATGCCAATTTCCCCAATCCTTACAAAATTCTTACTAGACCATCCATCCAAGTTGTCATCCTATAACTCTCCTCCTTTTTTGCTGACAAATTCCTGTATTCATTTCTCCTCGCTCACTCTGAAACCCTTTGCAATGTGACTTCTGACTTCATTACTCAATTGCTCTTTTCAAAATTGCCAGCTATTTTCATTCTTCTTGACCTCTGTTGTATTTGGTACTGTTGCCCGCCCTGTCCTCCTGGATACTCTTTCTTCTCCAGGAGATAACAGCTAATAACAGTTCTCTCCCTTGGTTCTTTTCCAATTTATCTGAATAATCTTTCTCAGTCTCCATTACTGCTTCATTGTCCATATCATGCCCCATTAATTCTAGGTGTCCCCCGAGGTCATGTCCTAGGGGCTCCTTTCTTCACTTTCTATATCCTCTCTCCTGGGGAACTTATCAGTTCCCAGGTGTTTACTCTCCATGACAAACCTGGTGGTGCCGTGGATAGAATACTGGGCCTAAAGTCAGGAAGACCTGAATTCAAAAACAGCCTCAGCTACTTACTAACTGGGCAAGTCACTTAACTTCTGTTTGTCTTCATTTCCTCAGCTGTAAAATGAAGATAGAAATAGCGCATAAATCACAGGATTGCTGGGAGGATCAAATGAAATAATATTTGTAAAAAGTTCTTGGCACAGTTTCTGCCACCAAGTATGTATTATATAAATGCATAATCCCTTCCCTTCTTCTATATACAGGATTTACAAATCTCTATATGCAGCTACACTTCTTCAGCTCTAATCTCACATCACCAACAACCCAATGGACATTTCAAACTTGATGATCCAGAGAAATCTAAAACTCAACATGTACAAAGGAGAACTTGTTAACTTTCTCTCCATAACTTTGCCTCCTTCAAATTCCCCTATTTTTGTCAAAGGCATCACCTTTCTTCCAGTCTTTCAAGTTCATAACCTCAGTGTTATCCTGACATTCTCACTCCCCCTCACCTTATGTAACTGATCAGTTAGTTGCAAAATCTTTTTCAAACGTATTTTAGTTTATTTTTAATTTATGGAATAAAACAAGTATTTCCTTATCATAGTATAATTTTTACTAAGATGGTTACACACAAAACTGCGAATCTATTGTGTAAAATTTGCTATTCCTTTTAAATATATAATAAAGTTATCACGTAAATTTCTTTTTTCTTTTTTTTTTCTTCTCTCCTTCCTCCCCCCACCCCCGCCATGGCAATCATTAGACACAAGTATGTACTTGTATCTATAATCATTCTAAACATAGCTCTGTTTATCAAATCTTGTCTTTTCTACCTCTACAACACCTCCATTATTTGACCTCTTTTCTCTTTCCTTTCCTCATGTAGGCAACCACTTTAGTTCATGCTTTTATCACTTCTTGCCAGCATTATTGCAATAGCTTCCTACCTCAAGTACTTCCCCTCTCTGTTCATCCTCCACACAACTGCCAAAATGATTTTCCATGAGCATAGATGTGACCATGTTACTCCCCTACACAATAAACTTCAGCGGCTCCCCATTGCCTCTAGGATAAAATTTAAACTTCTCACTCATTATCTTTTTTTTCCCATTGACTTGTTTATTTACTTTTAGTTTACAGGATTCAGTTCCACGATCCCTTCAGTTTCAGATTTTCTCCCTTCCCTTCTTCTCCCCCCCACCCCCGCCATGGTGGCATGCAATCATGTATAGGATCTGCAAACACTTTCACATTGTACAATAGTCTGGTTGTATAGAAGGGTTGTAAGCAATGGAGTGAACAATGGGAAAAAAGAAACAAAACCAAGCATGAAAAAGGACGATAGCACGTATTGCTTCAGTCTCCATTTAAACT
>CM053580.1:246743217-246769233 GCA_028627135.1 Pseudochirops cupreus | reverse complement strand
TTTGGGCCTCTTTTGCCATTTCAGTTAATCTATTTTTAAGGTGTTATTTTCTTCAGTCAGGTTGTTGACTCTCTTTTCATGATTTTCTTGCATCATTCTCATTTCTCTTCCCAATTTTTCCTCTACTTCTCTGATTTGGTTGTCCAAATCCTTCTTAGTCTGCTTTATGCCTTGTTGGCAGTCTCCATGTTTCTTGGAAGCTTTTGGTGTGGGAGTTCTGACTGTGTTGTCTTCCTCCTGTTCCATGCTTTGATCCTTTTTGTCCCCAAAGAAGGAATCTAAAGGTCGGTTGCTGTTCTTTCTTTGCTTCCTTTGCCTGCTCATGTTGCCAGTCAATTACTTGACTTTTTCACTCTGTGGAACTCTGCTTCCAGAGGGGAAAGCACTGTCCCAAATTGCTGGGGTTTTTGCAGCTGCCAGAGCTATTGGGAGGCTGCCGTTTTTTTGCAGCCACCACCGGCTCTGGTTCACTGAAAACGCACCCCAGGACCACCACCCAAGACCACAATCCGGATCCTGGCTGCCCAATACAAGAGCACTTAGCTTCTCAACAATTGCTTGGCCCCCCTACACTGCATGCCGAGAGCTCTGAAGCAGCCATGTGGAGGTGGCTGCAGAGCAGCCACTTATGCCGCTTCCTTGCCCTGGAGGCAGTTTGGCCTGACTGCTTTTCTCCCCCAAATTTAGCTGAGTTCCACAGACCTTTCACTTTGTCCTTGTTTCTTATGCCTTGATAATTCTGGAAACTGCCACAGCTGCTGCTGATCCACTCTCCTGAAGGCTCCAGCTGCGGCTTGTCTTGGCCATCCCGGGGCCAAGCCACAGTTTCAGGCTGGGCTGGTTTCGGCTCCCAGCGTGCTGCAATGAGCCTTTCCTGCCAAGCTGCCTTCAGCGGGAGATGTGTTTTTCTGTATTTTTGTGAGTTTTGTAGCCCTAAAATTTGTTTAGAGTCATATTTTATGGGTATTTGAGATGGCTATGTGGGAGCTGTGGAAGCTTGTTGCTTCTATGCCACCATCTTGGCTCCACCCTCCCCCCCAATTGAATGAAGTTTAAGAGACATAAAAGCTACTTAATGTCAATTGATTGACTGACAGGAGGATGCTAATCACTGGAACAACAAATAATATAAAGAAGATATTAACTTTAAAGGGTAAATGATATTAAAGAGAGCACATTGGAATGGGGGCTTGAGCTAATAGAAGACATTGCCCTCAAGGGATTCCAGGAACTCTGAAGTGAGAGATGTAGCAACTACTTTTGTTCTGGTAACTCAACTTACCAGTTGGAGTGGGAATTGAGACAATTAAAAAGAACAAACAACCTAGAGTTAAGAGGGGCTACACAAATATATAAGCAACACACATATTTTACAACAAAAAAGCAAATGTATAGACAATAAATACAAAATAGAGTAAGAAGAGCGGGATTTTATATTCTGCAAACTTTTCAGTCAACTGTGTCTGTGCATGGTCTACTATAGAAAATAGTTGGAGGAAACCTGCCTGTTTCTTTCTTTTTTTCATTAAGGGTGTCTGCAATATATGTGAATATCATTCTTATAAAGACTTCCTAGATATTAAAAAGAAAGCACAAGATTTATGAATATCCTTTTAATTGCCTTGGGGATAAGGAATTATTTTATCTATGATTTTTTTCTTTATCATTTTATATCTTTTCTTTTTGGGGTATATTGAAAGCAAGTTCCTCAATGCTTTCACATTTTTATCATTTCCAGCATGATTTTTCCCTTCTTTTTGTACTTGGTCTAGTTCATCCACCTTTCCTAACTTCTCCCTAGTCAATATCATCATTTCCTTATAAATAACACTGGAAACTGAGATGTTTGAGTCTAAACTTGGTAGTTTTCCTGTCATCAGTGATGAAAATATATTGTGATAATAACACCGGAAAATCTTTTTTTTTTTTAATGTCACCCATTATCTCCTCCCACAAGATGACTCTGGCTCTGAACTCATAGGTTCAATCCTGGGGGGACCCTGTCTCACAAAGAGCAGTCAAGCTTTTTCTTTTTTACTATTATTATTAATTTATTTATTTACTTTTAGTTTTACAACATTAAGTTTCACAGTCCCTTAAGTTTCTAATTTTCTCCCCCTCCCTCTCTTCCCACCTCCCCCCACCATGGTGGCATGCAATCAAATATAGGATCTACAAATGCCTTCACCTTAAACATTAGTTAAGTTTTAAAGAAGGATTATGACCAATGGAGTGAACAATGAGAAAGAAGAAACAAAACAAAACAAAAAAAGAGAGAGCAGGTAGTTTGCTGGTAGTCTGCATTCAGACTCTATAGATGTTTCTCTGGATGTGGATATCCCTCTCCATCATGAGTCTTTTGGAACTGTCTTATAACCTTGCATTGCTGAGAGGAGCCCAATCTATCAAAGTTAACCATCACACATATGATGTGTCTGTAATTGTGTACAGAGTTCTCCTGGTTCTGCTCTCATCACTCAGTATCAGTTTATATAAGTCTCTCCAGGTTATTATGAAGTCCATCTGCTCCTCATTTCTTATAGCACAATAGTGTTCCATTGCATTCATATACCACAATTTGTTCAGCCATTCCCCAATTGATGGGCATCTCCTTGATTTCCAATTTTTTGCCACCACAAAAAGAGCTGCTATAAATATCTTTGTACATATGGGTCTTTCTCCTACTTCTATGATCTCTTTGGGATACAGCTCTAGAAGTGGTATCAGTCAGGCTTTTTCTTGAACTCTCTGGTTTGTTATGGCCCCACCAGGAGTTCCAGGGGTAGTGGGGGAGGGAGATGCTTAAAGCTAAAGTATAGTTCCCTGTCTGAAGGCTCTCCTAAAGGAGGGTAACTGGGTCACTTCAAGCAAAGGTACTTAATACGCAAAATAGATATCAGATATGGGACAGCTATTTATTTCTACCACCACAAAAGAAACGCTTGTTTTTCTTCCAGTTTCATTTATAAATGCTCCTCAAATAATCTGACTTCATTTGGTCTTGCAACATAACCTATGCAGACATGCTTTCTTTTCCATTGATAGTCCCTGTGTTATAAGGTGAGACTGCTCATAATCAGTCACTTTCCCTAACTGTTAAGTTCTACAAATTAATTTATATTCTAAACCATTTGTTGCATTTGACTACTATGTCTCTCTATTTGATTTTTCATGATTTTCTTGTAATACTCTCATTTCTCTTCCCAATTTTTCATCTACTTCTCTTACTTGATTTTCAGAGTCCTTCTTGAGCTCTTCTATGGCCTACAACCAATTAATATTTTTCTTGGAGGCTTTTGATGCAAGAGTTTTACTTTGTTGTCTTCTTCTGGTTCTATGTTTTGATCCTCTTTGTCCCCCCAAAACAATTCTATAGTCTTCATCTGTTTGTTCATCTTGCCAGCCAATTGCTTGACTTTTGAGCTCTTTGCCATGGTAGAACTCTGCTTCCAGAGTGGAGAGAGCTGTGTCCCAAATTTCTGAGGTTTTGCACAGCTTGTCGTCAGAGCTTCTTCTAGGCACCTGCCTTAGAACTGTGAGGAGGACTGCTGCTCCACAACCTCAACAAGCTCTGTTACACCAGCACTCCTCACCCCAGGTCTGCCACCTGACCGTGACCCAGATCCAAGTAGGGCAAAGAAAGAGAGTCCTGCCTCTGTGCCAGCAGAGAGATTCCTGCAGTTGCCCTCTGGTCAGCCACTTGGTTCCCCCCACAATTTGTGGGCCAGGAACTCTGGAAGCAGCTGCCTCTGCAGCAGCTGCAGCAGCTATCACTTGCCCTCCCTGGGGGCAGGGGTAGATATGTCTTTTTATTTGGCAAGGAGATTAAGTGCACTGGCTGAAATAATTTGTGGATTCTCTTCATTGCCTTGTGTGATTACTGTTTTACTTTTGTTAAACTTTTGTAGGAAATGGTTATCATCAGAGTCAATGTCCTTTTCTTTCTATGTTTCCTAAATATAGGCCTCAGCTTGTTTCCATATGGCAGTCTAGAACTTTTGTAATTTTATACGCTGTCTTCTTCTCATGTTTATCCTTTCTCCTCACTTTTTTGTCAATTTTGGCTACTTATAGAACCCATTAAAATTGTCAAATAAAGAAAATAAATATCACCATAAATTTGAAACATATTGAATTTATTTCAGCAGCTGAGGTTATCTTCAGTGACCTTCAACTTTTACAAATGAGTCTCTGATATAAGCTTCTTTCTGAAAGATAGTTTTCCTACATGTATTTAAAAAAGAAAATCCAATTTTTTTAAACAGTGGAATGAAGTTTTTTTTTAAATCTTTTTTTTTTGCTTTTTCTTAGCCAAGAGACTTTTCTCCATAGAATGCTTTGTCCACCTGCTGTTTAACAAGGTAGTAACACATCCTTTTCCTGAGGAGCAGTAATATGACTAAGACTGGCCCTTACCATGCCAGAAATCCATGTTCTATGACCATTACAATAAGGCTAATGATTGCCCCCAGACTCTACCCTTGGGAATAATGAGACTGGATAAGGGTTGCTATGCATTAAATACTCTATGTTGATAGGGAGTATGTAATAAACAACCCTCAGCTTTTTCTTACACCTTTCACCAAGTTGCAAGAGCAAGACATTGAAGCAGATCCAAAATGGAGAGGACAGGAGAGGAGAGGAGGGAAGGGGGGGGAGAAGAAAGGGGAGGGAACATGAAACCATTTGGATTTTTTTATTTCTTCTTATAATTTATTTTTTATTTTATTTTTATTTATTTAAAATTTTTAGAATAAAAAAAAGCATTTCCATAACATAGTACAATAGGAAAACATTTGGATTTCCTGAATACTCGCCTGCCTCTGGCCACTTCATCTCATTTCAGACAAACTCCATTTATTTCAACACAGTTCAAAATGGGATAAATGTTAAAATATTTATACACAAGGTTTTTTTTTCTGTTCATTAGTAAGTCAATTCTCTGACCCTCCATTTTATCACCTATAAAATGGCAATGATAATACCTATAATACCTAACTCACACAGAGCTATTTTTAGGCCCAAATGAAATAATTATGTGGAGCACTTTGAAAACTTTGAAACACTTTATAATCACTTAATAAACTCATATAGACTTCTAATTCATTACTGTTTCAGAAATCATTTTATTTTCCAACATATAAACTCCACTAAGCTCAAAACAGATACATGATCTGAGGTCACATCATAGTTAGAAGAGAATGAGAAGAAAAAGAGAAGTTTCATGGTTATAGCTGGAGGAGAGTTTAGTGAGAGAAGATTTTTGAACCAAATAAAGGACAGTGCAAATCACAGAAGACAACAGAGAAGATTTTGTGTGGGTTTGTTTTTGCTTTTTTTGGAGGGGGGAAGGCAGGGCAATTGGGGTTAAGTGACTTGCCCAAGGTCACATGGCTAGTACGTGTTAAGCGTCTGAGGCTGGATTTGAACTCAAGTCCTCCTGACTCCAGGGCTGGTGCTCTATTCACTGTGCCACCTACACACCCCCTCATGATTTTTAACTACACACAATTTACAAGCTTTTGTATGGCAGAATTAAAAGAGAAATAGTAGAGGAGAAAACAATATTTGTTTCAAAAATCACAAATAAAAGTCTAATATCCGAAATAGAGAGAGAGAATTGACACAAATGGGCAAATGGCATTCCCATTATAATGAAAAGATGTTGTTTTCAAAAAAATTGCAAATCATAAACAACCGCATGAAAACAGGCTTCAAATAACCGATAGTAAAAGAGATGTGAATTTGAAAAACTGCAGCGTTTGTCCTTGCACCATATAAACTGGAGAAGTTGGTTTAAAAAATAGAACAATAATTTTAAATAGTGTTACATTGTTGATGGAACTGTGACCCTCCTAAGTAACGAAACTCCCAATGCCAATTGGCAGCTGCTCTGAAGCTTAGTCTTAAAGAGTTCATAATACCATTGGATCATCATGGCTTTAGACCTCTGCCATTTTAGGAAGGAAGGAAATAAGTGTTTATTAAGGGCCTACTCTGTTTCAGGTGCAGTGCTAAGTGCTTTACAAACATTATCTTATTTGATCCTCACACCAACCCTTCGAGGTATTATTATCCTCATTTTACAGTTGGGGAAACTGAGGCAAAGACCAAGGGACTTACCTAGCATCTCAAAGCTAATAAGTGTCTGAGGCCGGATTTGAACCAGATTTGAGTTTTCCTGACTCCAGCTCAGTGTTCTGACCAGTGATTTAGGCAATTCCTTTAATATCTCTGGCCCCCAGCTTCCCACCTCTTTCCAAAGAAGTAGTGAACTAATTCCTCCTACAAGGTATAGTTTTGCACAAGGATGATTCATTTTCACTGAACCCCTTCCCCCAACCTCTAGTTTATAACTGAAACTTCCCTCAACACTGTATTTAGGTTTTACCTATAGCTCCAGGACTCAGTTCTCCCCCAGGACTTAATTCTCCCCCTTCCACTTATAGGAATATACTCTCCAACTACCTTAAAAAATAAAAATAAAATAGTTTCTCTGTAGTCTCTAGATTATTCAATTTTAAAAAATAAACTAATCTAGGGCAAAAGTGCTTTACCTGGGATCCATCCCAACCCTAAGGGGAATCCCTTTATATATTTTAGGTGGTCCATGAACTTAGATGGTAAATAAATTACATCTTTGTTTCAATATAATTGGTTTCCTTGGCAATCCTGTATATTTTATTTTATGCATTTAAAAACATTATTTTGAGGAGTCCTCAACAGGCTTCATCAGACTTTTACAAAATACCCTAACTCTATAGGTATTTTGACAACTTCATGAAAAACTTCATTGATTCTGTATATCTCTTAAGCATTCAATTAACCCACCTTGACCTTGAACTTTTTTTGATGCAATCAGTCTCTAAACAAAAGAACTGCCAGGTTGAGGCAAAGGGAGAAAATACCTTAAAATTTTACCTTAAATATTCCCCTGGAAAACAGGAAACTCCCTTTGAAAATCACCACAGATTTTTATGCAAACAGAACTTTCAAATCATGCTGGGAACAACCAAAGTTATTCTCTTGGTCCAAATCAATGTACCTTTCATAACTGCAGAACTCATCGGGGAGCGTTGCTCTATTCAATTGCTATACTTTCCTTTTCAAAGTAAAATGATAGAATTTCAGAGTTGGAAGGCATCTCCAACTCTGTCTAGACCAACACATCAAAGCATAAATCCCCACATGCTGTCCCTGATGAGTGGGCCCAAGTCCCAATGGCTTTAAATAGATTGGCTGGAGAGAGAGTTTGGCAGTTCTGGTGAGTGCAAGCCAAAACCTGCTGCCATGAGGCATAAACCCTAGCAGGGAGGGAGGGGGGAATGCTTTTCTCCTTCCCTTTCCCCATTGTCCAGGGTGGCCAGCTCTGGAGCTACTTATCCAAAAGGTCACATCCCATTCAGTAGTTGGAAAGTCAGTTTAAGCTATTAAAGCTTAAGACTTTGGGGATACACTGTATATATTGATATATCAATCAATCTACCTATCTCTCTCTATCTAGATCTAGTAGATTTCCTTATAAATAAAGATATTTAAAGACATATCTGTATGTAGAAAGTCTTTTTTAAATTTAGTTAAGTTTAATAAATTATAATTCTTACTATCATAGTTTATTGTGGTATAAAGATGGCTGGAGTCCCTTCCAGTTTCCTTGAAATTTCTAAAGTCAACTTGTACCTTACTAACAGACCAAGTAGAAATCATACACTGAAATAACAAAATATTTTAATTGTGATAGAATTGAAATACAAAGTAACTGAAAAATAATTCACAATACCCATTTCTTCTTTTTCTTTTTTTTGGAGGAGGGAGGGCAGGGCAATTGGGGTTAAGTGACTTGCCCAAGGTCACACAGCTAGTAATTGTTAAGTGTTTTGAGTCTGGATTCAAACTCAGGTCTTTCTGACTCCAGGGCCAGTGCTCTATTCACTGTACCACCTAGCTGCCCCCAGAAAACATCTTTGAGATTCATGTCTCCTGATGAAAGTTTCTCAATCTCTGTCCCTCTCTGTCTCTGTCTCTCTGTCTCTGTTTTTCTCTTTCTCTCTGTCTCTGTCTCTGTCTGTCTCTCTGTCTCTCTCTCAGCAGGTTCTTCTGGTTCTTGTTAGAAAACCAAATCTATTGTAATGCTCTACTCTTCATAGCCATCTCAGGAACACATTCGGACTCCTGGATTTCTGTATATCATCTCTGAAGTCTTGGGTGCCCAAATAACAAGCAATTCCAAAATAATGAGAAGTAAAGTCCTGGGAATCTGGATGGGATCCATCTGTGAGACCTATAACCTTGTGCTAAATGTGTCTGGGTAGGTCTCTGTAACATCAGTGTTTAACAATAATTTTATAAAGAAATTACTTATGAAAAAAATACAAATAATCCTCCCAACATCGGGTCCAAATTACTTTCCTTTTTGTGCATCTCGTCCGCTATCTTGTTAGGTTAGCCCTCTGAACTACTCCGTGGCGTTTGTAACCACGAAACTGTCCCATGCTGAGTTATCACACGTCAGGTTCTTCCCACGGTCTTTCTCTTCAGCAATCTGAAATGGGATGGGCATCTTCCATCTTCTCTTTCAAAAGCGGAAGCCAGAAGCGCCCAAAGTGATTGCAGCGCCGAAAGCCCGAAGAGACTCGAATCTTGAAGACTCTCTTCTCTGCCATCCTCAAACGCGATAGAAATGTCCTGGAAATTCAATTTTCAGCTAATAATAAATATATGTATCAATTCAGTGTGCATTAAAGTGAACATATCCACAAATCACAAAAATTTGAGAGACCCAAACAATGGATCATAGGCTGAAGAAATCTCCCTTAAGAAACACATACATAGCCAATATTTTAAATTCACTCTAGATACAGGTCTTTTCCCTCCATTCACTCTCAACCTTTCTCTTTCCCTCAAACGAACTTAGAGAATAAAGACCAGAGGTCTTATGGGCCTTTCAAGGTAGGGATTCATTTGTTGTTTGTTCAGTGACGCATTTCCTGCACCTATAACAGTTCCTGACACATAGTGGGTGCTTGGTTAAATTCTTGAAGATGAATTGTTTTAAGAAGCACTAAAGATATGACTTTACCTGGGCTAATAAGGAGTTAAGGTAGCTGGCAGCCTTGAGTGATCTGAGTAATGTAAGCTAAGTGCTTAAAATCAGTGTTTTCCAAGCTTCTTAAAGCAGTATCACTCTTTTCTAATAACAAGAAAAATACCTCCCCTGCTTACTTTTCATAAAACAATCTAGACAAATTATTTGTCTTAGCTTATATTTCATTGAAACATAATTAAGTATATGTTATGATTTTATAATCAATTTTAAATATAATAAAAGTCAAATACATATTTTAAAATCCTTTATAATTTTCATATTTCGAACTTAAACAATAATCAGAATAATGTTATTACTAGTATGATGACAGGGCATGTTTTTCTGCACAAAATCTTTCAAAATGAGTTGTATTGATGATATCGCTACTTGTAATTATTTTTCAACCATTAATCCAATTTGATGTTTATGTCTTTATAGCAAATACAGCAAGAAATTCAGTTTCACATGAAGATGTTAGAAATGTTAGTAAAATTGATATTGCTTTACTTGATAAACCAGAGAGCATTTTATTTATCTGTTGTTAAAACATAAAATTTTCAGGTTCAAAAATTTCTCAACCTATTATCACAAAACAAGTCTTATTAACCATTCTTGATCAGATAAAATAACAACAAATGTCTATTTGTCCAGGAAAATGGGTCCCTTATCTATTAATGTTTAGAAACATCAAGGTGTTTCTATAGATTGCACAAATGATTAACGAGCAGATTTTTATTTCTATTTCATTAGCAGGCAATATAAAAACTAAAATAGGAAAACCTATCAAAATGCTTTTACGTATATATTATCCAAAGTTCTAACTAATTCATAAGTGCAATTATTTTATCTTTTAATCAGAATATGAATTTGAGGACCTTGTATTGATTAATTTAGGGTAATCGGTTTTTCCAAAATATCCATCAATCACAATTTCAGAAGAATATTTTTTTAATAAAATGAATTTGCTTCATCTTTATTATTACTACTAAGACAAATGGAAAATCCTTCCACTTCAAACATCCTGTGCAGTACTTTGGCACAAGAAAACTACCCATTTCATAATAATACAAAAATGCCCTAAGTTATGCCCCTATATTTTCACAAAATTATGCAAAGAGTTTTCATATTAATGAATTTTTTAAAAGTAAAGTTGATTGCTGTACAAACTGAAAAACCATATGTGGTTTCTCCTTCATGTTTTTCAGTTAAAGTGATTATGATGCATGCAATATACCCGAATTGGACAACGGGCCACTTTTTAATTAGTACTTCCTGTAGAATCATGTTCTGTTCACTACCTGCTTAGTTACATGTGTATCGTACATTTGTGATCCTGTAAGCATCATTCACTATATCTAATATTTTATCCACTTATTTTTTTAAGATTAATTTTATTTTTTCATTACATTTTAAGTTCCAAACTGTCTCTGTCCCTCTCTTGCCACTTTGCAATAAAGTCACCATTTGATGAAGATTTATAAATATGTGTAAAATCTGCTATGCACACTTTTATTTTTCAGTTTGTTCTCTATAGATGGATAGCATCTTCCTTCATAGACCCTTTGTAATTGATTCAAGTTTTTATGATATTCAAAATAACTTGGTCATTCGAACAGTATTGTGTTAGTATATATGTTGTTCTCTTGGTTCTGTTCACTTCACTTTTCGTTATTTTGCACAAGTCTTTCCATGTTTTTCCTCAAATCTAAAATCACTCAGTTCATAATTTCTTATAACAATCACATGCCACAACTTGTTTAGCCATTCCCCAATCAATGGGAATCTCAATTTCCAGCTTTTTGCCACTACACAGGTAGCTGCTATAAATATTTTAGAACATATAGGCTCTTTTCTTTTTTCCCTGATCATCTTGGGAAACAAACCTAATAGTGGTATTGCTGGGCCAAAGGGTATACACAGTTTTATAACTCCTTGGGCATAATTCCAGATTGCTCTCCAAAATTGTTGGATCAATTCACAGTTCCACCAACAGTGTATTAGTATCCCAATTTTTCCACATCCCCTCCAACATTTGTCAAATTTTCCCCTTCTATCATTTTAGCCAATCTGATAGTTGAGACATCTCAAAGTTGCTCTAATTTGCATTTCTTTAATCAATAATGGTTTAGAGCATTTTTCATATGTCCATACATATGACTATACAGCTAAATATAGTATACATATTACATTTATACACATGTATAGTTATGCATCTATATAGGTATGCATCTATACCTATACACATTTTTTAATTTCTTCATTGAAAAATTGCCACATCCTTTGATCATTTATCAATTGGGGAATGACTACTTTGTCCATTTTCAATGCAAAATAGGAAGGGTTTTATTTCTCATTTAATTGATCCCAAAGGTCTTCAGTCCCATATACAATTCTCCTTCCCCTCTGCCAGGGGAACCATTTGAAGCTGACTGACTACATTTTGATTTACTGTATTGTTTTGACCACATTAATAGCTGTAGGTAGGTTTGTCCTTTCAAATGACGTTCATTACATTTAGTGATTCTGTCAGCAACTTACTCAGTACATGTAATCCTTTCACTCACAGCCATGGGTTTTTAAAAACATCTGTTTTTGCTTCTTAAAAGCATCTAATTTTCTATTTTAAAAGTTTTTAGATTGTATGTATACTTTCTTCTAAATTTTTTTTTGATACCTCCTGTTTTTATATCATACTCATTTAAAAAAAAAAAATCCCTTTATACTTCCCTACCCATAGAACCATACCTGGGGCAGGGAGGGAAAAGATGACCATAAAAGCAATTCAGCAAAACTATGGAATTTATACTTGGAAGAGATTGTTTCAATTTATTATATTTCATACTATCTGCAGCTGAAGCATTCTTAAAAACCAACCTGGGTGATATTTTTTCATCATAAATAATTGACATAAATAATAAATGAGAAATGTGTTGACACTCAGTGCCAAATATGTGTTTTCTGGATTAGGACTTTTCTATTTTGTGCCTCTACATTTCTACTACTCAAACTCTATATTGTCATATTAGTTTCAGTGGCATCAGTGGAGTTTCTCTTTAAACTACCTACTTATTTATTTATCATGGTAGGATATTTTTTTTCACTAAAATTTTTAGAGACAATGAAAAATCTAAACAATTATCTTTAACTGTTTTGAGCTGTTTTATTTTATTTATTTTGTTTTTTTTGGAGGGGGAAGGCAGGGCAATTGGGGTTAGGTGACTTGCCCAAGGTCACACTGCAATTAAATGTTAAGTGGCTGTAACGATACTGGGATTTGAAGATCTTCCACACCCCTTGAGCTTGCTGACATAGCAGGAAGCAGTGGAGCAAGAGAATGCCGGAACCAAGCTAATCTCTGTGCAGTGCTGACTGGAAGCTGCAGCACAGGCAGCGGATGCAGTTGTGAACTCCTTTTGCTTTGAGCCAGCCAGAATCTCTGCTAAGGACTCCTGCTGAGGATTGCCAGGGACGGGAACTGCCAGGGGCCGGAGCTGCTGGGAGCAACCTGCCTGGATGCTGAGCAGGTGTCCTACCTGAGGAGAGGAGGATCTTTGCCTGAGGTAGCTGTCCTGTTTGAAGGCTTGAGAATGTGGGTGTTTACTACTTTAACCACATGTGCCAACTTCATAACTTCTGTGTTGGCTTTGACTTTCTGGTTTTGGGACTCAGTTTTCTAGTATTTAAATGAGTGCTCTAGCTATATTTCTTATGTAGAGAGCCTGTTACATTTCGTGATTAATAACCATATCAGCATATTTATAGTTACTGTAGGCATTGTGAATGCTGCATTGCTGATACAGTGGCTGAGACTGGATTTGAACTCAGGTCTTCCTGACCCCAGGGCTGGTGCTGTATTCACTATGCCACCTAGCCACCCCTACTTTAATTTTTAAAAGTTAAAGTTTTGGGGGATTATTTTTCTTTTTGGAAACCAGTTTACTATATTATACTTGACAAAATAAATAATGATGACAAATACATCTGATACTATAGTATCTTTAACTTTCACACAAAGATTGTTTAATTTCAAGGGTATACAGTTCATATTGAAATGTAGTAAGCAGTCTGATACACCAGTTAAGTATTAAATACTGACTCAGTTTTTACTTCATTTACACAAATAATATAGAATATTCACTGTACCACATGGACTATAGTTGAAATGAATTTACCATTTTAGTCTCACTTTTTTTTTTACTTTGATTTGAACTCTGTCTTTTCTAGAAAGACCAGATATGTTTATTTGTAAATTGTGTTTAAAGACAATCAATAATTGTGACCATTGCTTTGAAACAATTTCTCATTTCCCTTTAAGGATCTGGTGCCTCCCCAGTAAAGTTAGCCTCACAGTTGTGAAAACTCTAGGTTAAAACAGTCAACTGGAGAACAATTGAAGATGCTCTCTCAGAAGATGCGACAGGAAATATAGGGGGATTGGTTGAGATAATCAGACACACCCCTGTAACTATATATGCTACAGCAAGCCAGTTCAGAATGGTCATTCTAGCAGCAGGGAGTCATGGGGTAGAGTGGGTTCAGGATCAAGTTTCTCTCATTTCCCTCCCCTCAAATGATCAGCCTTATGAACTTTGAAAACAGAATATACAGAGTTTCAGTCAATAATGGTACCAGTGTACCTGAGCAGGAGTGAATGGTAGCATTCATTAGGAGCTGATAGAAATGCTGAGAAAAGGAAATTATGGGACCTTACAATGGTACTGACACTCAGTACTAATCAGATCTTCAGGAAGACCCCAAAAAGGAAGAAAAGGACTTCATATAATCAAAAACTGTTAGTTTATTCTTTGGTCACATTAGCTCTTTAAGTCTTTCTAGAGATGTTGCATGTACAAAAGAGAGTGCACCCTAGGTTTGGAGAATGTTTCTGTAAAATTTTCTGTAATAATTATCCTTGCCATTCCTGCTTAGTAAATATCACTTTTTAAAAACTAATTGTCTGGTTGACTGATAAACCATGGAGAGCACACCAGATGAAGGCTCATAAGTAGCAGTACTAAAAAAACCCAAGGCCTCTGAAAGTTCATCCTAGAACTCCAAGGAGAAAAGAATTCATCTGCCCTCTAGAAACCCAACCTTCAAGTGCTAATAAGAATTAGGGAAACAGGTGAGGAGGGAGGGAAAGAGGGTAGGGTTCTGAAAATGTGAAGAGCACAAGATTTATCCCAGAGGAGTCTCTATATGTAATAACTCCACCCTCAGCTGCTTCCTCCAGCTTCAGTGGCAGGTTACCAGGATGCATATGTAAGTATAAACTGTGTCAATGCATCATAAAGCTGAGTTAGACAACTGTCTTAACTCCCAAGACAGCTTTCAGCTAGTAACCAATGACATTAACTGCAGTCAATTGACCTCGGTGCCTTTGGCAGCTTCAGCACCAATGCCTCAGATAAAAATGGCAGCAGAAAGTGAAGTTGAAGGCAAAGCTGGAAGTAACATTCAGCATACATAAAATTCCCAGCCCTCATACCCTGTGAGATTTCTCTCAGGGTCACTTACATCGTCTCAATTTAGTCTATGCAGGAGATTATTGATTTGATATACTCTCATCCTTTCATCAGAAATCAAGGATATTCCTCTTCCCCTCTCCTCTTACTTCATAATTAAAAAAAAACCACCATATAAATATAAATAATCTGTCCCTTGAAAAGTAAAACTTCTTCTCCACCTCACCGAAAGCCACTATCGTTAAATTGTACCAGTTGGAATTCAGAGGCTACTACATTTTCATTTATATCAAAGAGAATAAATTAAAAACAAAAAAAACAAACAAACCAGTAAACGATGAGAGAAACCTTTTGTCTGGGTCTCTGATGCCCAGGTAGCTGCTACCCGCAGGGGACAGAAGAATCTTTTGTTCCCATAACTCCTCCCCCCTAAGGGAGACATATGGTGGGAGACAGTAAGGAGACACTTTTCCAGCCAAAACTGAAAAGGGGAAAGAAAGACGGCTGGGATTCAATGTGTGTTCTATCTCCGCAGCTTATCTAATCAGTTTAAAGTATAATTTCTGCACTTCCTCTTAGTTCCTGATTTCTAATATCCCCATCGGCAACCCACCTACATTGTCCCAGAGGGTTTCAAGGCCCACAGAGATAAGGAATATGGAGACTTTTAAGGAACAGGGCAGAATTCTCCCTGTTCTTCTTTATGCCCCCCCCAAAATGGATTAATTCCTCTTTCCAAGAATTTTCCATGCCAAGTGCAAGAGGTCATTATTCCTGTAACCTGTAGGTAAAATCTGTTTGGCTGCTACAAGTACCCAGGGATCAGAGAACCAGATCAATTAATTAGTTCAGGTTTAGGACTGGAATTGCTTTCTAGTCCTGTCAAGCCTGGACCAAGAGCTGATAAGGGTTGGACTTGGTCAGTTCCCTATTATGCTCATTGACTAGGCTGCACTGACCCTTACAACTGTAGGAACTCTGCCAGACTGAAGGAGTACCAATTTCCCTATAAGTTGGGCTTTTTATACTTTCCAGAGCTGTCAAACAGACAGCAAAGACACATGCAGGCTGAGCATGCTACTGAACCAGATTAAAATGCAATTGGAAAATGTTTAACAAAATAAATAAAAAGACAATGCAATATAGATTGTGTTAATTTATGGTTTTCTAAGTCAATGTGCAGCCCAAAGTTTCTATTTTAGTTGGATACCACTGCTAGGTGACCAGGAAGCCAGCCAATGATTCAAGCCCTAGTCCCTAGAACCAATTAAATCCTGAAAAACATTAAAGAGAAATCAGCCCGCCTCAGTAAAACAGATGCTGCTACAATCAACCTCATGCTATGCTGGGATATGGCAGGAGGAACAGCCTACTCGCCTCCTCCCCCAAAAAGTAGGCTAATTTTTCATTATAAAGTATTGAAATTGTCATTAAGATTTGATTAGCTCAAATGACTACAGCTCAGACCTTTGATGTGGTTTCTTAATCACCTGGGCACAAAACACTCAGGATGCAAAGGGTTAAGACCCAAAACTTGATGTTTCATACCATAGACCAGCAGCATGAACAAGACTTAGAAGCTGTGGTGATCTGAATCTGAACTTTATCCTGGTTGAACATCATTTCCCTGCTCTGAAAATCCTGCCCCTGCTGGGACTAAACAAATTTCTTTTAGTTAATTGTTTGATGAATTATGAGATCTTATTTCATTTTTATGTCAGAGTTAACCTACCAGGGGACGAGCCTGCATCAAACCCAGTCTTGGGCAAGTAGTATTTTTACCAATAGCGTCCAGGGTAAGACCCAGACCTGATTCTGCTATTCTCTAGGTCTTGTCCTGCCCACCTCCCCTACATCTACCAGTCAGGGTGATGGAAAACCAGTGCCTTTCTGGAGCCCTCTTCTCCCAAGTTGCCTCTCCCACTTATCTAGCTCATCCCCATTAGGCAAATTAAATATTCATATTTATATCTCTATATGTCAGCCACCTCCTAGGGTCAGCTTGAAGTTTAAGTGCCCAAAATGTTGGTGCTATAACCCAAGGGAAGAAGAGATACCAGGCTCCAGCATTTTGCTGGTCATACCCTTACATTACCCTACTTCTTCACTGCTTCTCTGGGAACATATGGCACACTCATTTGGCAGTGTTCTAAATTCAGGAATGCCTCAAGTTAAGTGATGCTTGCCCTGGTTTTGACTGAATATAGTTCTCTGAGAGAGGACGGTGGCTATGAGGCTAGCTCCCTCTGGGTAGGGCTAAGGGTAACTAAAAAGTAGTAGGTTTCCCAATCGTTGTCAGAGGACATCTCTAAGAAGAGAGAGTATTTGTAAGAGGACAAGCTAGCTAAGAATATGGAGAGCAGCAGGTCATCAAAAACAATTTGCCCCTGGGGGACCCCAATAAGGGAAGGCATCTCATGCTATTACTTTAACTCTGGGGAACACTCAATGTTGACCTTAGAATTAGAGGACTATAATTCATGTGGGAAGTACAAGATGTTCTTGGATTTTTCCACTTAATAATAAAACTGCCTTTTCATATAATCTGGCCTTACAAGTATAGGATTGATGCAGGATACTGGCCTGATCAGTGAAGAGATTTTTCCTGGTTTTCTAGTTGGGAAACGACCACCCTCTGTCTCTTAAATTTTCCCAGGTCTTTGAGCCATAGCCATTTCTGATAAAAAAAAAAAAGATTACATGTTAATTTATAATTAGGTCTATAGTATATATGACTGTGATATATATAGCATACAGGTCTTGGTATGGATAGTGCAGTGGTAGTGATGACTAACCACAACTACTCTAGTAACAACAAAGCCTATAAACACCACATTCTGTGCATTAATATAAAGCCCATAACTAGTCCAACTGTTCTGGGAAACAATTTAGAATTTTACAAGAAAAATCACTAAAAAGTTCATACTCCTCAACCTAGTATTCCCACTACTAGGCACATACCTTTATACCCTATGGAGATCCAATGCAGAAAGAATGGCCCTGTATGTGTGTCAAAATATTCAAAGCAGAACATTTTGTGTTGGCAAAACAGAATATGATTGAGAACTCTTTGAATGAGGAATGACTGTAAAAATTGTAGCATATGAATGTAATGGAGTATTATTTTGCCATAAGACTCAATGATTATGAAGAATTCAGAGAAACACCAGAAGATTCATATGAACTAATGCCAAGTACCACAATAATGCCAAAGAGCACAATAATGTAAGAGAAACACTACTCAAAGGCAGTGGAACTCTGATGAATTCTAATGACAAATAGTGAAGGACAGAAGGACAGATGATGAAATATGCTCCTTCCTCCTCATAGACAAATGGGGAGAAAGGGTGAGGAATATTGAAAACATGGTCAGTGACATTACTGGATTAGTTTCGATGAGCCATTATTCTTTGTTGCAAGGAATGGTCCAAGGAGAAAGGACACGTAATATATAGAAATGACTGTGATGTATGAAGAGAAGGCATTAATAACACTTAAACATAAAGCTAATTTGACTCCTGGTCTGCATTTGTTGCTTTGCATTATTTTTAAGTGACTTAGAGAGGAAAAAAAACTGGAAAAAAGTATCATATACGTTATCTTTTGTTATCAATTATTTGAAATAAAAATAGTTATTGAGGAAGAAAAACTAAAACCCCCAGTCTGACCCAATCTTGGAGACATAAATTTGTGGTCTGAAAAAGGAATCCTTTGTCAGACCCGTAGCAAACTTTGCTTTTAGTCTTATTTTCCTTTATAGCATTATTCTCATTGTGTATATTGGTCATTGGGTTCTACTTCATTCTGCTTTGATTCGTACAAGTCTTTTCATTTTCTCTGACTTCCTCAGTTGTCGTTTTCACCACGAGAAAATATTTTATTACAATATCTGGTGCAGTGGATAGAGCCTTGTTGGACCAATCAGGAAGTCTTGAGTTCACACTGGGCAAGTCATTTCACCTCTGTTTGCCTCAGTTTCCTCATCTGTAAAATGGGGATAATAATAGCACCTACCTCCCAGGGTTGTTGTGAGGATCAGATGTGATATATTTGTTAGGTGCCTAGCATAGGACCTGGCACAAAGTAAATGCTATTTAAATGTTAGTTATTATTATTATTACATTCAGGAATTCTACTATATATTGTGTTTGAACTCTAAGGCAGCTACAGACTCAAGCCTGGAACGCCACAGATTCCCACAGTAAGGACGACCCAAAGATGCTAGTCACAACACCACCATCATATCTGCCCTGCAACTCCCAACCAAAACCAGTCTTTCTCCTGCATTCATTCTACTCACTCTTACCTTCAAACACAGACCAGTCTGATCAATGATACACTATCTGTCTTCCCACTATTTGGCTCATCTACATACTCTGGCAGAGGTACAAGTGCCATTCAACCTACACTCAATTTATCTGTTCCCAGGGAGTTTCCCCCATGAATTTCCCACATGCTACTTATGCCTTCTTTCATCTCTGCGGTCTATATACCCCATTCTCCCTGATGTTCTGATAGAAAACAATTCCTACATATTCATAGATGTAGCCTGAAATTCAAGTCAATTACTGAAGTTTTAAACAGCAATTAATGTCATTTTAAGTCAGGGAATATTTAGAGTTTATTCAAAGTACAAGACTTGTGATCATGGAACTATTCATTCACTATCCAAAGGACATATGTGATGAATTGTTTTTCCAATAGAATTTACTGTTGTGTGCAGAACCACTCTCTTTCTCAGTCCCATTTGTGAACAACTATTTCCAATTTAGAGCCTAACCACAGTTAGGCATGAATTTGGCCATGGATCAGAGCAAAGACAATGGATTCACATAGGAGTGAATTTCATGTTCTTGGCCTTGTTAGCAACATACACAAAGCTTTACTTAAACTAACAAATAACTTTTGGAATGGATGTATAAACAGAAGGATAATTTATGGTTTCACTAATTGTTCTTCCTTCCTGAAAGCATCGACTGGCTTTGCTCTTTAATCTTAAATATAGAACAACTTAATTTTAAACAGTTTATCTTGATCATAGGGTTACAGCAGCAAGAGATCACCCCCTTATATTAAAGATAAAGAAACTGACTTCCATGGAGCTTGAGTGACTTAAGTTCCTTGAAAAGAATAGTTTCATCTTTTGTTTTTGTAGCCTCAGTATTCAACACAGTTCCTGGCACATAGAATGTGTTTAATAAGCCCATGTTGATTAATTGATTGTCTACAGTCACACAAGTAGTAAATGACCCAACCAGGACTTTCCATTATCCTATACTGTCATTTTATCCAGATTGTTTTTTGGTCCAGATCCACTCTCTCAAAGAAGACCTTGAGACTTGCAAATGCTTTTACTGATAAAGCCTTAGAGGTCTCTGGGAACTTTCTGCACTTATTCCCAGACCTTCAATTTAAGGAAGATGCCAGGGCAGCCATTTCTTCATCCCTACACAGGTGCATTCCTCTGATCTCCATCATGCTCCCAGGAGCCTCAGTATTCTAGAAAATAATTTCAATTCTGAAACTCACAATCCATCAGTACTCCCTGTCCCTGGGTTCCCTCCCTCACTCTGATTGGAGGAGGTAGAGGATGGACAGTAGAAAGTTCCTTCCAGATCCTCCATTTAAAGAGGAGGCCCAAGGTATACATCCATTTCATCATTTCCCATCCTGCCACACTTCTCTGGATTTCATCATGCTTCCTCCCTCCTTCCCATCCTCCCCACTTCCTTTCAGCTTCTTTTTATTTGCTGCTTTCTGCCATTAGACTGTGAGCTTCTTGAGAGCAGTGACTCACTTACACTTTTCTTTGTGTCCATAGCACTTAGTATAGTGCCTGGCACATAATAGACACTTAATAAATGGTTATTGACTGGTTGACTTCTCCTAATTAAATTAATAGAACCAAGGAATCTATCCTGTAATGGTGGCAAAGTACACATAGTAGAATAAGCAATAGGTTTATAATCAAAGAACCTTAGTTTAAATTACAACTCTGCCATTTTCTTGTGTGAATGTGGGTAAGTTACTTAATTTCACCAGGCTGCGTTTCCCTCATCTGAAAAAAAAATGGCATTGGACCAGACTTCTAAGGTCATTTCCAGTTCTAAAACTATGGTCCTATAAATTCCAGAGGTTTACAATTTGTATCAGGAATATAGTTCTGACAATGAGGAAATTATAGATCCTTGAAATGTCCTTTCAGTATTGACATAGCCAAGAAAGATCCCATACCTCATTTTAACTGTCTTTATGGGAAAATACTTGGAGAGAGATAGAAAGGGAGAAGAAGAGGATATCCTGTCACTTAAGACCCCTAGATATTAAACTAGTCAGAGCAAAGATAAGAGAATTGAATAGAGATCAATTTGTAAATTTAAAGTATGATAGGTAATAATGATTTTAGTGAAGACAGATGAACATTGTTCAAATACAAACATTATTAAAGGTGCCAACAGAAGTATAAATAGGACTCAGTGAATTTCCTAATTGATCATTGCCTAACATGTAGCAGATACTTAATAAATGTTGAACTAAATTGTCCTTCCCTCCTGGGACATTATCCCATTAGTCCCATTAATTAGGGCACAGATAATAACCTTTTAAATACCTTAAGAAATCCTGTCACCCACTTGATCTCACCTGTTACTTATTTGTACTCTAGGGCCTCAAAAAGAAGGAAGAATTAGGTAGAACTATAAACTAGGTTGGTGGGTGCAGCTGATAGGAAATATATTATCATTTGGAAAGAGGTAGACTGGATGATCATTTAGAGCAGTATTTTGACCAATATGCCGGGTGAAAAATACTAGTTGTTGGGTAGAATTACAGGGTATCCAAGGCTCAAGATCAACATTACTTTCTTGGGGGAAGAGATATCCAAACTTGAGTGAATAAGTCTCTTGCCATTAGGTATGGGTATATTAGGTAAGTCCTTAAATGTATTCTTGATCCATGTAGGGACAGTCCTATGAAAAAAGATGATCTATTTGCTTTTTTCTTGGTATCTCAGTTTGTCACTTTCAATCTCCTTGGAAATGTCTCCTATCCCCTACTCTTTCAGCATTCCTAATCTGTAAAAATTAAGAGGATGAAGTTCCTTCCATTTCTAATTTTATTACTGTGACATTTGTATACTTCATGTACCCAGCTCTCTACCCTGCCCCATAAACATGCTGTGCTGGAGACTTGGCCCTTGGCTAGCACTTTTCTTCCAAGCTTCCTTCCTATTACACTGGAAATTATAGCTCTGGTACTTTATTTATTTGGAGGATTAAAATCCTTTCTACTGCTTTTCTGTGGCCATTTTGTTGTAAACAGGTTGCTTTTAATGAAACCCTCTTTGTTCCTGCCTTTCTACCCCTTTAGGTCATTGAATTTTACTGCATTTCAAGTGAGAGAGTGTGCTTCAGAAGGCATGTGTATCTGGGAGCTTGTGTTTGCTTTCTGACTCATTTTTGCACAGTCAGATAATTGATTTATTCTTAGAGTAAAATGTTCTGCCCAAATTAGTTGCATTTCAGAAGCAACTGACTTTTTTTCTGCCAGGTATTTTTTCCTAATCTTTTACTTCTTTCTTTATTCTTTTTGTGACACCCTCAGAAACGTTAAAAGTTCCTTTTCATGCTTGATTTATTTTCCCCACGTATAGTTTTAATTTAGCTTTCTTACAGCAGAATTGAATTCATTGTGTGTGAACCTTGGAACCTGTACTTCACATGAAATTATCAACTCTATAAGTGAAAAGGCTCCCATCTAACTCCTTTCCCTTTGTGAGGAGGAGGCAGGAGGCAGAGGGAGGCATTGTACAAAATGGCTCCTAAGGCAGTTTCAATGTGTCCCACTGTTCAACAAGCACTTAATATCAGCTGCAGAAATGAATAGGAAGAAAGAAAAGAAAGGTTTCTGTCTCTTAATTGGCATTCTGTCCAGTTTTTTTTTTGGCCTGGTTTTACAAATGCAAATGTTACTGTTGTACAAGTACTAAATGTATTCAAGTTTGAAGATTAAAATAGCTTAATAAGAACACTGGATTGATCCTAAACTATAGTTCTCTCCCTAACTCTGCTGCTGTTTGGAATCCTTCACAATGAAGAAGATGAATATAAAGGTAGCCCTTAGCTTTTACTATAGATATTTATGTACCTTAGAGCTGGAAGAGATCAGAGACCTTTAAATCCTATCCCCTCATTTTATAAATGGGGAAACTGAGGCCCTAAAAAGTTGTATGACTCGCCAAAGGTCAAACTGGCAGGAAGGAGTTAGAGGCAGAATTCTCATTCATTTTTTCTGGCTTTTTTTTTTTGGAGGGGGGAAGGTAGGGCAATTGGGATTAAGTGACTTGCCCAAGGTCACACAGCTAGTTTTTGCATGTGTGTGTGTCAAGTGTCTGAGGCCGGATTTGAACTCAGGTCCTTCTGACTCCAGGGCCAGTGCTCTATTCCCTGCACCACCTAGCCGCCCCCTCATTCATTTTTTATAGCAATTTTGATAGTTATCAGAAAAGGGAGAAAGGCCTTTTACTCAGAGATTGTAGAATACATTCTAGTAGATTGTAAGTTGTTTAAAGGTAAAGCTATTCTGGTTTTTGCAGAGCCCTTCCTTTAACAAATATTTGTTGAATTATACTGCCAGAAGTAATGGAGATGAGAAAAGAGATTCCATTCATTTTACCACAGGGTACCAAACATGCTTACACTCCTTTATGATTTCCCCTATTATCTTTTTTAAAAAATAAAGTTTTAATTTTTAAAATTTATCAGATTTTTTCCTCTTACTTTTTACTTCCCTCACTGACAAGAAAGAGGGAAAGGAAGGGAAGATGGAAGGAAAGAAGGAAGGAAGGAAGGAAGGAAAGAAGAAAGGAAGGAAGGAAGAAAGAAAGAAAAGAATGAAGGAAGGGAGGAGGGAAGGAAGGAAGAAAGGAATGAAGGAAGGGAGGAGGGAAGGAAGGAAGGAAAGAAGGAAGGAAGAAAGGAAGAAAGGAATGAAGGAAGAAAGGAAGGAAGGAAGGAAAGAAGGAAGAAAGGAAGGAAGAAATGAAGGAAGGAAGGAAAAAAGGAAAAAAGAAGGAAGGAAGAAAAAAAGGAAGAAAAGAAGGAAGGAAGGAAGAAAGGAAGGAAAGAAGGAAGGAAGGAAGAAAGGAAGGAAAGAAGGAAGAAAGGAAGAAAGGAAGGAGAGAAAGAAGGAAGGAAGGGAGGAGGGAAGGAAGAAAGGAAAGAAGAAAGGAAGAAAGGAAGGAAGGAAAGAAAGAAGGAAAGATGAAAAAAAAATCCTGTATCACATAAGCATTGAGAAGAAAATAAATTCCTGTGCAGTCCATGCCCAAAAATGCATTTCTTATTCTGCATTTTAATCCATTATCTCCCTTTCAAAAGGTGAGCAGTGCTCTTTATCAGTCCACTGCAATTATAGTATTTAATCGATCATAGTACTTAAGTCTTTCAGGATTGTTTGTTCAATTTTCCTAAACCTTATATAAGTTCAGTCCCTAGATCCTAAAATTTCATTTGTTCTTGATTTAGGCCCTTGTTAATATTGACTATTGGTTATACATCTTATAAGATGAGGCCCAATTAGCATGTCCTCCCAAACTCGACTAGAGTAACCTTAAAAAAAGTAGAAATAGTACTAAAAATACCTTTAGAATACCTAGAGTTTGGGGGTGCCTAGGTGGCGCAGTGAATAGAGCACCAGCCCTGGAGTCAGGAAAACTTGAGTTCAAATCCAGCCTCAGACACTTAACACAAAAGCTAGCTGTGCTACCTTGAGCAAGTCACTTAACCCCAATTGCCCTACCTTCCCCCCTCCAAAAAAAAAGTAAAAAAAGGATACCTAGAGTTCTCACTGATTACACTCAGGGGAGAACAGCCTCTAGAAGAGTCTAGGCACTTAACCCTTTTGCTAAACTAGATCCATCAACTAGAAAAACTAGAGCTTGAAGAGATTCCAGCCCAGATAGGAATTGGCCCGCTGACTCCAAGAACTTGCATCCCTTTACAATCCAATGTAAACAGAGCTCACAGACCTGCAGCACAGCAGGGCACTGGGATGAGTGGAGAAGGGTATGCATAAGGCTGGAAAGAAGCTTTCCTTTTCCCCTTAATGAGGGGAAAGAGTTTATACATAAGCAGTAGATACACAAAATTCAAGAATCTACAAATGCTGAGATGGCTGAAAAGTCATTCTTGAGGATAATTTCCCCAAAGAATCTAGGGTAGCAAAGAAATTTTGGAAATGGCAGATTGCAGAAAAGGGCAAGAAGGCAGGTTTAGAATTCCTTAAAGTGAGTATTTGGGGCAGAGCCAAGATGGCGGCATAGAAGCAGGAAAACTCCGTGGCTCCTCCCATAACCATTTCAAATACCTATAAAATATGACTACAAACAAATTTTAGAGCTACAAAATCCACAAAGTGACAGAGAGAAACAAATCTCTCGCTGAAGGAAGACCAGCAGGCCAGCAGGAAGAGTTCATCATAGCACATTGGAGCCGAGCTCAGCGGTTTTAGCCCCAAGGCAGGCCCAACCATCAGCTGCAGTGTACTTCAGGAGAGGGGATCACCAGCAGCAGTGGAGGTTTCCAGAATTATCAACCCATAAATTCCAAAGAAAAAATGAGAGGTCAGTGTAGAACTCTGTTGGAACTGGGAGGGATGGAGGAGCAGGTCTGGTCCCTGTCCCCGGAGCTAGAAGTGACAGAGGTGCAGTGGCCTTGCAGCTGCCCTCCATATTGCTACTTCAGAGCTCCTGCCCAGCAGATCATAGCGGGGGCCAAGTGAACATCTAGAGGGTAATTTCTCTTGCTTTAACTTGCCTGGATCTGGATCTCAGTCTTGGGTGGTGGTCCTGACATGTGTGACCAGTGAATTAGAGTTTGTGAGGGCTGCAAAAATGGCACCCTCCTAATAGCTCCATCAGCTGTGAATACCCCAGCAATTTGGAACAAAGCTCTCCCCTCTGGAAGCAGAGTTCTACTGTGGCAAAGAGCTCAAAAGTCAAATAATTGACTGGCAACATGAGTGAGTAAAGGAAGCAAAGCAAGCACAAAGCAATCCAACTTCAGATTCCTTTTTTGGGGACAAAAAGGATCAAAGCATGGAACAGGAGGAAGACAACACAGTCAGAACTCCTGCACCAAAAGCTTCTAAGAAAAATATGAACTGATTATAGGCCATGGAGGAGCTCAAGAAAGATTTTGAAAGTCAAGTAAGAGAAGTGGAGGAAAAATTGGGAAGAGAAATGAGAATGATGCAAGAAAATCATGAAAAGAGAGTCAACAATCTGACTGAAGAAAATAACACCTTAAAAAATAGATTCAATCAAATGGCAAAAGAGGCCCAAAAAGTCAATGAGGAGAAGAATGCCTTCAAAAGCCGAATTTGCCAGATAGGAAAAGAATTTCAAAAGCTCACTGAAGAGAATAATTCCTTCAGAATTAGATTGGAGCAAATGGAAGCAAATGATTT
>CM053580.1:246687448-246742717 GCA_028627135.1 Pseudochirops cupreus | reverse complement strand
AAAAAAAATTGACCTGGAAAATAGATCCAGGAGAGATCATTTAAAAATTATTGGACTACCTGAAAGCCATGATCAAAAAAAGAACCTAGAAATCATCCTTCAAGAAATTCTCAAGGAAAATAGCCCTGATATTTTAGAACCAGAGGGCAAAATAGAACTTTAAAGAATTCACTGAGTGCCTCTTGAAAAAGATCCCAAAAAGAAAACTCCCAGGAATACTATAGCCAGGTTCCAGAGTTCCCAGATCCAGGAGACAATATTACAAGTAGCCAAGAAGAAACAATTAGAATATTGTGGAAACACAATCAGGATAACACAGCATCTAGCAGCTTCTACATTAAGGGATTAAAGGGTTTGGAATATGATATTCCAGAGGTCAAAGGAGCTAGGATTAAAACCAAGAATCATCTACTCAGCAAAACTGAGTATAATGTTTCAGGGAAAATATGGTCATTCAATGAGGTGGAGGACTTTCAAGCATTCTTGATGAAAAAACCAGGGCTGAATAGAAAATTTGACATTAAAATGCAAGAAGCAAGAGAAGCATGAGAAGGTAAACAAGAAAAGAAATCATAAGGAGCTTATCAAAGTTGAACTATTTATATGCCTACATGGAAAAACAATAATTGTAACCTATGAAACTTTTCTCAGTATGAGGATAGTTGAAGGGAATATAAATGTATATATGTATACATATGTTATATATCTATATGGGAGGGTATATGTGCATATGAATACATATGTGAGTGTGTATATATGTATGCAGATATACGTAGAAAGAGGGCACAAGATCAATTGAATAGGAAGGAATGATATTTAAAAGGCAAAATTGAGAGGTGAGAGAGGAATATAATTAGAAGAGATAGGGAGAGACAGAATGGGGTAAATTATCTCATATAGAAGAGGCAAGGGATAACTGTTACAATGGAGGGGAAGAACAGGAAGGTAAAAGGGAATGGGTCAACCTTACTCTCATTGAATTTGGCTTAGGGAGGGAATGACATACACACTAAATTAGGTATCTCACCCTACAGGAGAGTAGGGGGAAAGGGGATGAGAAGGTGGGTGATGGAGGGGAGGACAGGTTAGGGGAGAGGGTAGTTAGAAGCACACACTTTTGAAAAGGGACAGGGTCAAAGTAGAGAATAGAACAAGTGGGGGGTGGGATAGGATGAAGGGAAATATAGTCATTCTTCCACAATATACCCACTATGGAAATGTTTTGTGTAACTACACATGTACAACCTATATTAAATTGCTTATCTTCCCAGTACGGGTGGGTGATGAGGGAGGAAGGGAAAGAATCTGGAATTCAAAGTTGCAAAATCAAATGTTTAAAAAAAATTATTTTTTTTTACATGCAACTGGGAAAAAAGATATACAGGCACTGGAGTATGGAGATCCATCTTGCCCTACCAGAAAGTGGGAGGAGGGATGGGGGAAGATATAATAGAGAGCAGATTGGGGGAGGGGACATACAGTGGGATCGCTGTTTTGGAGTGGTGGGTAGGGAAAAGACAGGGAGAAAATTTGTGACTCAAAATCTTGTGGAAATGAATGATGTAAACTAAAAATAAACATAAAATTTAGTCTTAAAAAAAGTGAGTATTTGGGAAGTACATTCTAATTGGATATGTGACTTTAATATTAAAGATCATACTATTGCTAAAAATTAGAAGAGAAAGAAACCATACACCTCTCACAGCTATGGGTAATAGATGTATCCTAAAGCAAACCAGAGATAGAGGCAATTACAAAAGATAAAACAGATGAATCTTGATTACTTAAAACTAAAAAGTTTCTCCACAGACAATATTAATGCATCTAGGATAAGAACCGAAGTGGTTGATTAAGAAAAAAATTGATGTATCAAATTTTTCTGATAACAGATAAACTATATATGTGTGTTTATACATGTATGTATACATACATATATATATGAGTCATTACACACTAGATTGTCAAAGGATATGAACAAAGAGCTCTCAAAAAGAAGTGTAAAATATTCACAACCACGTGAAAAAAAATGCTCCAGATCACTAATAATAAGAGAAATGTACATCAAAACAACTGTAATATTTCACCTCACCCCTTGCAAATTGCCCCTTCTCCTCACAAATGACCAAAAATGGTAGTAGTCAATGTTGAAGGGGTTTTGGAAAGATGGGCACACTAATACATTGTGGTAGAAATGTGAAGTGGTACAACCATTTTGGGAAACAGTTTGAAATTATGCAAATAAAGTTACTAAAATGTCCATACCCTTTGAACCAGACTCTATTACTGGACTTATAAGGAAAAAAAAGTCCTTATGTACTCCAAAATATTTATAGCACTACTTTTTGTGATAGCTAAGAATTGAAAACAAAGATGATGCCTATCAATTGAGGAATGGCTAAGCAAATTGTGGTATGGAGATGTAATGGAATACTACTGCCCTATAAGAAATGACGTATGTGATGAATATAGAGAACATGGAAAGATCTACTTGAATTTATTTATTTAATTGGTTTTGCTTTTTTTTTTTTGAGGGGGGAAAGTAGGGCAATTGGGGTTAACTGACTTGCCAAAGGTTACATGGCAAGTTTTTGTGTTAAGTGTCTGAGGCTGGATTTAAACTCAGGTCCTCCTGACTCCAGGGCCAGTGCTCTATTCACTGTGCCACCTCACCATGCCCCTCTATTGAATTTATGCAGAATGAAGTAAGAAAAGCTAAGAAAACATTAGATGCTGTAATTACAGTGACATAAATGAAAAGAACAATGACACGCTAAAGAACCAAAAGTAAATGTAACAAAATTATGAAGTTCAAGCAAGAGTCAACTAAGAAGATCTAGCAAGACACCCCCAACCTCCCCCTTCATGGAGGTTGGAGGTCCGCAGGTGGTAAATATTGTATTATTTCAATGTATTGTTCAGTTGAACTATTTTCCTCCCAAAAAATACTATTTGTTATATGAGATGACTCTCTGGGAGGGGGAGGGATACTTGGGATAAATGGTGACATAAGAAATAGAAATTCTCAATTAAAAAAAACTCCTGTAAGAGCTCAAAAAGGATTTTTAAAATTAAATAAGAGGAATAGGAGAAAAATTGGGGAAAGAAATGAGAATTATGCAAGAGAATCATAAAAAAAGAGTCAATATCTTAGCAAAGGAAGCACAAAAAAAGGAAAAAGATGTATAAAAATTCACTAAAGAAAGCAACTCCTTAAAAAGCAGAATTTGCCAAATGGAAAGGGAGGCACAAAAGCTAATTGAAGAAAATAATTCTTTAAAACTAGAATTGGCAAGCGGAATCTAATGACTTCATGAGACATCAAGAATCAAACAAAATCAAAAGAATGAAAAAATAGAAGAAAATATGAAATATCTCATTGGAAAAACAACTGACATGAGAGATAGATAGATGCAGCAGAGATAATTTAAGAATTATTGTACCACCTGAAAGCCATGATTAAAAAAAAAGAGCCTGGACATTGTATTTCAAGAAATTACAAAGGAAGACTGCCCTGACATCCTAGAACTAGAAGGTAAAATTGAAAGTGAAAGAATCCACTGATCACCTCCTAAAGAGATCCTAAAATGAAAACTCCCAGGAATATTAGTAATCAAAATCCAGAAGTTTTAGGTCAAGGAGAAAATACTGCAAGTAGCCAGAAAGAAACAATTCAAACATTGTTGAGCCACAGTCAGGATTACATAAGATTTAGCAGCTTCTGCATTAAAGAATCAGAGGGTTTTGAATATGATATTATGGAAGGTAAAGGAACTTGGATTACAACCAAGAATCACCTACCCAGTGAAACAGCATAATCCTTCAGGGTGGTGGAAATGAATATTCAATGAAATAGAGACTTTTAACATTCCTGATGAAAAGACCAGAGCTAACAAGAAAATTAAATTTTGAAATACAAGTTTCAAGAGAAACATAAAAAATGTAAACTGGAAAGAGAAAACATAAGGGATTCAATAAGGTTAAACTGTTTACTTCCCTACACATGAAGGTGATACCTGTAACTCTTAAGAACTATTATCGCTATTAGGGTAGTTAGAAGGAGTGTACATTGACAGAGGGTGCGGGTCTAAGTTGACTCTGATGGAATGAAATAAAAAAAGAAAAAGCATACAAGAGAGGGCTCTGGACCATACCCTGAGGCATACCCTAGATATCATAACTATACAGAGAGAACATATGTTAAACAGTACAGTAACACGGCAGGAGACAGATAATGTCCTTTATGATCAAAGCAAGGTAGCCAGGACTTTCAGTGGCAGGGGTCCTTAATCTGGGATATGTGAACTTCTAAAAAATTGATAACTACATTTTAATATAATTAGTGTCCTTTCATGCATTTAAAGCCATTATTTGGGTCAAGGGCCTTTTGGGTCAGAACAGATTGCCAAAAAGATCCATGACACAAAAAAGGTTAAGAACACTCCCCTATCCCCCATCCACATCACACTACTCCACTTCCAGCCTCCTACAAGCTCAACTGTTAGGGCATATTTTCACATTAGCATTATAGGTGTTTTGCTTCTTTATCGTTGGCTGTAGGTCTAAAGAGAGAAGATGCCAGGAAGAACCATGTATTTTCTTTTTTTCTTCCGTGTGCTGTAGGGACTTGAGTAAGAACACAAAGGAGATAAGAAACTGCTTAGCTAAAAAAAAAAAAAACCAACCACCCTTCTTGGGAAGAATTTATGTCCAAACAAGATATAGAGAGCATTACAAAATACATAAAGGATAATTTTGATTACATTAAATTGAAAAGTTTTTTGTACAAACAAAACCAATGTAACCAAGATTAGGAGAGAGGCAGAAAATTGAGAAAGAATTTTTACAACCAGTGTCTCTGATAATGGCCTCATTTCTAAAATATACAGAGAACTGAGTTAGATTTACAAGAATTCAAGTCATTCTCCAAATGATAAGTGGTCAAAGGATATGAACAGGCAGTTTTCAGAGGAAGAAATTAAAGATATCTATAAGCATATGAAAAAATGCTCTAAGTCACTATTGATTAAAGAAATGCAAATCAAAACAACTCTGAGGCACCACATCTCACCAGTCAGATTGGCTAACATGACAAAACAGGAAAATGATAAATGCTGGAAGAGATGTCAGAAAAATTGGAACACCAATGCATTGCTGATGGAGTTGTGAACTGATCCAACCACTCTGGAGAGCAATTTGGACCTATGCTGAAAGGGCTATAAAAATGTGCATACCCTTTGACCCAGCAAAACCACTTTTAGGGTTGTATCCCAAAGATATTGTACAAGTGGAAGGAGGACCAGTATGTATAAAAATATTTATAGCATCTCTTTTTATGGTGGCAAAAAATTGAAAATCAAGGGGATGCCCATCAATTGGAGAATGGCTGAACAAGTTGTGGCATACGAATGTAATGGAATACTATTGTGCTATAAGAAATAAGGAGCAGACAGACTTCATAATAACCTGGAGAGATTTATATAAACTGATATTGAGTGAGGGGAGCAGAACCAGGAGAATATTGTACACAGTTACAGACACATCATATCTGTCATGACTGACTTTGATAGACTGGGCTCCCCTCAACAATGCAAGGTTATAAAACAACTCCAAAGGACTCATGATGGAAAAGGCTATCCACATCCAGAGAAAGAATTACGGAGTCTAAATGCAGATTGAAGCAACTACTTGCTTTCTCTCTTTTTCATTTTGTTTCATTTCTTCTTCCTCATTATTCATTCCATTGGTTATAATTCTTCTTTACAACTTGACTAATGTTTAATGTGAAGGTAAATGTAGAACCTATATCAGATTGCATGCCACCATGGGGGGGAGACAGAGAGAGCGTTCGGGAGAAAATATGGAACTAAAAAACCTGTAGAACTGAATGTTATAAACTAATAGTAAATAATTTTTTAAAAATGACTTCTTTCAAATAAACTTATTCCCCCCTCCCCTTCCTAATCTCTTTTTATTAAATGATCTGGGTGAATAGCAACAATGGATGCTCCAAGATTAATGCAAATAATATATTTTCGCAAGAGAAAATATCACACTTTGAAGAACACAAGGAAATATATATGTACATATGTATTATATATATGCACACACATGTATATCTGTGCATACATACACATACGTATATGTATATTGTGTGCACAAACATTTATATGGGAAAAGCTAAATAAATTAAAATTTTACAGCATTTTTTTTAATTTAGAGATTGTTAAATCTGAAAGAGACTTCAGAAATCAATTAGTTCAAATTCTGCATTTTATATATGGGGAAACTGAGGCTCAGAGAGGAGAAGTGACTTAACCAATGTCCCCCAACTAGTTAGTTGCAGAACTGTGATCACTGACCTTCAACTCCAAAGTCTCATTACTTACAATCCAGTGTTCTTTTTAGTCTAGTACGTTGATCTCTTCTTAAGAATCCCAGTTTTAATACCCCAAAGAGATAAAATAGTGAAAGGACCTATATGCACAAATATATTTGTAGCAGCACTTTTTGTTGTAGCAAAGAACTGGAAACTAATGGGTTGTCCATCAACTGGGAAATGAGTAATTGTTTGATAAGAAATGACAAAAGGCATAGATTTAGAGAAATCTGGGAAGACTTGCATGAACTAATGTATAATGAAGTGAGCAGAACCAGGAAAATAATTTCTACAATGATTACAACATGTAAAGAAAAACCATTTTGAAAGACTTAAGAACTGATCAGTATAGTGACCAACAATGACTGCAAAAGCCTAATGACGAAGCGAATTTCCCAGAGAGGTGATGGCCTAGAGATGTAGAATGAGACATACATTTTCAAACATGTCCTATGTATGGGCCAGGCTTGCTTGATTATTCTAATTTGGTAAAAGAGAAAGATTTTTTTCTGTTTGAGGTACAGCAGAAAATCTGAGGAGGAAAAGCAGTGATAGTGACACCAAAAAAGAAAAGAAATAATAGGTCACTAATGAAGTATTTTTTTAATGTACAGAAGAGAACAAAGGGTGATTCAAAGGAAAGCAAGAACAACTGTGAAACTAATGTGCTGAATTTATTATATACTTAAAAATAGGTTGCGTGTAATAGAGAGTTAAGGTTTCATATGCAGTCCTCTTTTTCTGTTCTTTGAATGTAAAAATGTTCATATTTGCTGGTTTTCACCAAGTTCAGAATGACACAAAATAATTTTTAAGAAATTATTGTTTTAAGCGGACTAAGATGGCACTGTCCGTGATTCTACTGCCACAGCTGCCCAGCTCCTTACCTAGGCCTGGGCTGCCACAACACACTTTGGTTCCTTCAGCATTTTACATTGGGGCAACCAAAATGACTAACCCAACTGGCTGAAAGTTATACTAACCTTGGGCACTGCTACAGGTCTGTGAGCCTTCCTCCTCCAACAACACGAAGAAGATATTTTAGAGTATGAAAGAAGAAAAGATCTAGAATAAATTATTTGAATCTGCTTCTTTCCTAATTGTGTGCTGTAAGAAATGATGACAACCAGTTTGTGGGTCCGTTGAAAAATATACCAGAAAAATAACTTGTCAAATCAAAACAACTTTGAGGTACCACATCTCACCAGTCAGACTGGCTAAAATGACAAAACAGGAAAATGACAAATGCTGGAGAGGATGTGGAAAAATTGGAACACTAACGTTGGTGGAGTTGTGAACTGATTCAAGCATTCTGGAGAGCCTCAAAGGGCTGTAAATAATTGCATACCCTTTGACCCAGTAATACCACGTCTAGGGTTGTATCCCAAAGAGATCATAGAAGTGGGACGAAGACCCATATGCACAAAAATATTTATTGCAGCTCTCTTTGTGGTGGCAAAAAACTGGAAATTAAGGGGATGCCCATCAATTGGGGAATGGCTAAACAAGTTATGGTATATGAATGTAATGGAATGCCATTGTTCTATAAGAAATGAGGAGCAGATGGACCTCATATTTACCTGGAGAGGCTTATACAAACTGATGCTAAGTGAGAAGAGCAGAACCAGGAGAAATTTGAACACAATGACAGACACAACATGTGTGATGACCAACTTTGATAAACTGGACTCTTCTCAGCAATGCAAGGTAACAAGGCAACTCTAAAAGTCTCAGGATGGAAGGAGATGTCTACATTCAGAGAAAGATCTAGAAAGAACAGAGTTTAAATGGAGACTAAAGCAAACTACACACTCTCGTTCTTTTCCATGTTTGGTTTTGTTTCCTCTTTCCCCTTGTTCATTCCATCAGTTACAACCTTCATACAACCAGACTAATGTCCAGTGTGAAAGTATTTGCAGATCCTATACTTGATCGTATGCTGCCGTGGGGGGAGGGGAGGGGAGGGGAGAAAATTTGAAACTCAAAGGATTGTGGAACTGAATCTTGTAAAATGAAAGTAAATAAACAAATCAATTTAAAAAAAAAAAACAGCTTGTGTTAGGATTTCTCTACAGTATCACAGAATGTACAAATAAAGTTATCTAAAAAAAGGATACATGCCCATTTTTCAGGTTATATACTTCCTATCAACTTGTAGAAAAGTCAGTTTGAAACCAGTATTTAATACACCTGTACAGATAAGAGTGACCTTACTTACATTTGAAAGACATTAATATAGATAAGCAAATTAAGAATTTCAATAAAAATTTAAAATAAAAAAAATTATTGCTTTAATTAAGCCATTAATAAGGCAAGGTCTCAATGTTGTCAAACCAGAAATCTAATGTGGAGTGCTAGCTTTGAAGTTCTTCAGAAAGAAATGAGTCATTTTAAAAAAACAACCTGGGTTTTAACATTCCTAAATATATTTTAATATGAAAGTGGAGATAAAGGTACAGGCGCTGCTGTTTGCTTCTCACTAAATATAAACTATGTTTCTCCACTCCAAAAAAGGGGAATAGAATCACTATTTAATAAGGATTGCTGGAAAATTGGATGACTGCTGGCAAAAAATGGATTTCTATCCAAACTTTAAACCATACACCACAACGAATTCAATAAATTCCATTGTCGTGTGACCTGCTGTTGCGCCCCAAGGCTTCCTGGACCTATCATTCACTTTGCTACTGAACAATAAAAAACTACTAGAGGCCTTTCCTTTGGCCCTGTAAATGAACCCTGCTATAGGGGCTGTGTGCCCTTAATTGGGATGTGAGCTGCCTGAGATCAAGGACTTGTCTTGACTTCTTATTTTTCTCTCTGGTTCTCAGCACAGTATTTGACACAGTAAGCTTTATTAATTTTTTCATTTGTTCATTCATTCTATCTTGATGATCTAAATATTAATAAGTAAGTGAATCGTCAGAAGAGAGGCATCATGACTTAATATATCAAGAACTGACCTAAGACGTGGGTTCAAATGTGACCTCGGACACGTGACCGTGAGCAAATTACGGAATTTCTCAGTGCCAGTGCTGTAGACAATTCTTTAAGACCGTAAGTTGCCAAGCAGGTACCAACACGTATTTGGTAGAGGGAGTTCCCTTCATCCACTGAAATTGTAACTCCAGTAAAAAATAAAAAACTACAAGAAAAATATATTCCTCTTTACTATAGAGAGAATATTTGTAGCAAACAAATAGAAAAAAACATTGACAAAAATAGGAATCACGTTTGATTGTTTTTAGTGCTACAAACTCGGCAAGACCTCTTATATTCAGTCTTTGAAGATGGAGATAGGCTCTCCCTCAATCCTTTTTTTGGTCAGCTTAGATTGTAAACTTTTTCTTTACTTTGCTGGGGTTCTGTTTGGAGAAGCTTTTGTGGCCTCCAGAAAAACTTTTAAACGTTTGCCAGAGGTGAAACAGGAAACAGAATTTTTCCCGGTTGGTTATTCTCTCAAAAAAGTCCAGTTCAGTCTCACCACTCAGATACTAGATGAATTGACAGGCCACCCATTGATTTTGGAGGCTCATCCACCAAAGCAGGACATGAAGATGAACTTGGATTTTGAACTTTCCAAGAGCTATAAAATAGTCTGTAGCATCTGAGGAGAGAATAAGAATTAACCACTTGTCAAAGGAAAGCATGGGTGAATTTGGGTCTGGCCACATGGAAAATTGTGAAGCAGACAGTTTGTTTCCATAGGACTGCCCTGCCCCCTTCACCACATACCTCTTCTTTCTGTTCCCTTTCCCCTCCTCCATAGTCCTTCCTCCTTCCTTCTTTACCAACCCCAAAGTTCCCTACTTCCCTTTATCAAAGTCTATTTTGCTCCTAGATGGGAGATGGAAAACTCATTCTATTTACTGATAAGATTTAATTCGGGTTACCATGCCTGGGAATATTTGCTTTTGTTTTAATGAGGGTGGAGGAGAGAGGGAGGAGGTCCCTACCTATAATTTCCTACAAGATTTTCTTATTGGCAGTAGTAGGAAGTAAAATTTGCATTTCATTGTTAGCTCTAGTGATCAAAATAGTTTCAAGAATCTTTCAATTGGGGCAGCTAGGTGGCACAGTGAATAGAGCACCCTCCTGGAGTCAGGAGGAGGACCTGAGTTCAAATCCAGCCTGAGACACTTAACTCTTAGTAGCTGTGTGACCTTGGGCAAGTCACTTAACTCCAATTGCCCTGCCTTCTCCCCTGAAAAAAAAAAGAGTCCGGAAGATATAAACTAGGTATGGAGCTGGAAAGGACCTCAGAGGTCATGTGGTCTGATTCTCATATTTTGCAGAGACCCAGAGAGGTAAAATGACTTACCCAAGATGGTGCAGGGCAGAGGTAGGATTTGAATCCATCTCCTGACTCTAAATCCAGTACAGATCACTCAACTCTCTTATAATTCCTGATGCTTTTGTAACCTTGATTTCTAAGTATCAACCATATAAATGTTATATCTAAAATAGAATATGTTTTGGTAGTGCTCATTCTGAATTCATCAGATTTCCTGTTTTGGACTGTCCTGTTGACATAGTCCAGTGCTCTGACTTTGCTTTTCTGAATTATATTACTCTAAATTGGGAGTATTAGTAAATGCCATAATTGTTTTTTTTTTTTATCCTATGCTATTTCAGTACTTGTCAGCAGCCACAGAAGCCTTTGATGAATATGCACTATAGGTGGTTCAGCACAGAGAGGTCTGTGCTGAAATAGTGATTCTGCAACTTGCTACTTCTGTGACTCTGGACCTCACCGTACTTGTTTCCTTATGTGTCAAATGAAAGCATTGGCTTACCTGATCCCTAACACCACTCCCAGAGCTGGTCAGCTCTGATAGTGTATGTCTATTTTGCCACTTTTCCAGACACCCCACATTGTATTCTTCAGAAGCAACTTGCCAGCAGAAATAACTGCTTACTGTGACAATGTCAGTATAATAAGAAAGAAGAACATGGAGTCTCAGGAAAATTGAAAGAGGCAAGAACAAAAAGGAAAGGGAAAAAGCAAAAAGAAACTTTATTTCTTAATCATTGTCCCCTTCACATTGATGGTTCAGTTAAGTTCTCAGTTATAGAAAATAGGTCAAAAAGGTATTTGTTTTTTTCAGAAGACTTTTATTCTTTGGAAACTTTCTGTATATAGTTGGGGATATATGGAACAAGGATATACTAAAAGCCATTGTTCTAAAATCCACTTATATTTCAAATCTTTACATAGAACATTAAAATTATATTAGTCTCTTTGGCTGCTTTTTAATTGTTTTCATAATTTTTAGGATGCATGTGTAATTAATGTCCTGTAATAGAGTGTTTATAAAAAAAAAATTTGAGAAACATACTAGTACCCAAGGAAATAGTAGGCCTCAATCTGTCCAATAAAAACTTCTCTTAACCATGAAGGATTATGTTAAATGCACTGGTGTCAGATAAATTACAAGCAACTGGACTAATAAATATCATCTGGTAGGAGGAGAAAACTGGCCATTTAGAGTAATTCTGCAGTTACAGGATGTGAGTAAATTTTATTTTATTATAATGAAGAGAAATTAGTACCCTTTTTTTTTTCCTACTTCTCAAATGAATTTCATTGCTAACAGCTCTGTTTAGGTTTAATTAGAAACAGCATCTTTAAGGCATATTCACTTTGTCTTGGCTACGTGGCTACGTGGCTTCATGCACGCAACTGGTGGTTTATGGAAACTGAAAACTATCCTGATGACCTTAAATCCTGAGTGGTTGGGAGGGTGTTTTTCCTAAACAAAAAAGTAGAGCTTGGCTACATTTTCATTATCTTTCATTCAACAACAAAGTGCACAATTCTTTATCGTCCTTACCCTGTTTGTCACTCAGCTCTCACTCTCCAGAAGGGAAAGATTGACTCAAATCACTGCCTTTAATTGTAAAATGCCAACGTGTTCACAAATCTTCTTTCAATTATGAAGTGTCTGTTTCAGTAGATGCCACAAATCTAGTCCTTTCTTTTCTTTTCTTTTCTCTTTTTGTCTTGGGAAATTGTACGTGATGGAGAATGCAGATATATCCACTAGGACTTTTCATTTTTATCCCATCTGTCTTCTGTCAAGGAGTCCATCTGTCTGGGGAAAAATGAAAGAAGCTTGTTTCAAGACTTTTTTTTAAACTGTTGAATCTGCTAAATAATGTGATTCTCTGTCATCCCTGGTGCTTTTACCAAAGCAGTTGACGATGGGGTTAATTTCTAAATAACGCTTTTCTTGTCTCAGAGAAACCCAGGTGGCACATATGCCCCCACACAAAGGGAATTTCAGATTACAAAGGTGATTGCTGTAGACATTACTAAAACTACTCTTTTCTGCTGATCTAGTGGAAAGTAACAATGAGAAATTTGAGCGTGGAGTCTAATTTCGTGGAAAAATCACAGCCTTGGTTTTCCTCCTATTGTAGCTCTGGGAGTTTCAGATGAGTTTAATTGAATATAAATAACAGGGAAGAGAACATTAGAAAAATCCAAGAGCATTCTGAGCAGTATCCCCGGCGTTTTCCTTTCCAGAAAGGCCATAGAATCAGAGACCTGGAGTTAGAGGGACCTTAAAAGCCAGTTTATCCAGTCTTTTTCCTTAAGGAAATTAATAGCCAAGAAAGTTAAGTCATTTGTACAAAGTTACACAGGCAGAAAGAAAATCGTCGAAGATGTGAATTGAACCTAAGCCCACAGACTGCAGAATTAACGATCTTTCCACTCTACCCCAAGGCTAGGCACCCAGCACCACACCAGTCATTCAGAAAAAGTGATGGATGTCGGAGGAAAGTTCACAGGGAAACGCCCACGGAGGCAGTCACTGTTGGGCCAGGTCTTGTCTGCTTTACCTAGGAGGAGGCTGGGGATTCACTAGACATTTCCTCATGTCAGAGGCTATATGGGCTTCTTCAGTTTGGAAAAGAGCAAGCATTCTAAGGGGCTGGAAAATTAGCCCTACCTCTGGGCGAGGCAGGAAAACACCCTCAAGCACCACCACCACCCCAACAAAAGAGCACAAGGTACTCCTCTAGGACACACCCAACCTCTCTCGCTCTTCCGAAAGGCGGGGTCTGATTGGCTGGTCGTCCAGTCTGTTTGAGTAAGTGAGAGGCCAGGAAGGGCGGCGCACGGAGCCCCGGGAGGGAGCGGCAGCGGCCCGAATCTATCGAAGGCTGCGAGAGGCGCGGGGAGCGAGGTCCCCGAGGTGGCCGCCGCTGTCCCCTCGCGGCCGGCGGCCCCGCGGGGATGGGAGGCAGAGAGGTGGCGGCAAGCAGCTACTCCCCGAGCTGGCTCTAAGCAGGCGCTCGGCCACCCTCCAGCAGCCTGGGATGGCAGCCCGAAAGAACCCCCACCCGGCCCGGGAGAGGTACCAGCTTCCTCCCGCAGCAGGTGACGTTCTCCTTGGACTTTGCAAAGGCTCCTGCCCGCTCCCTGCCACTTCCCCGGGGAGTTGGGGTGGGGGTCGAGGTTCTGAGGGAAGGAGGAAGAGATGCTGGAGATCTCTGGGTTCCCCCTCTCCTCCCAGGAATTGACCTTTGCGGGGGGTGGGAAGCGGAAACTTTTTTTTGGTGGGGGGAGGGAGGCTGGGGGAAGCCTGGCCGCGGAGGGACGCGAGCACGGGCGCTGCGGCTGCTCCCTTCTCCCTGCTCCGGGGTCTCCGCACCTTTGCTCGCTGCTGAAGCCTTTGCTAACAAGCTGCTGCCTCCGTCCTCCCCCTCGCTCCAAGCCTGTCAACTTCCTCGATGGCTTCTGGAAAGTTGTTGTCTCCGAAGAGGCAAGGGCCGTGGGTGGGAGGGAAGGCGACTGAGGTGACAGCGACAGCGACAGTGGCTGTGAGGGACAGCGCGGAGAGCAGAGGAGTCCGAAATGCTTGCCGAGGTTGTTGCCTAAATCTTGGGCTTTGTATTTGTCGGAGCGTGGCACACTGTCCGGCACGTAATAGGTGCTTAATAAATATTGACTGACTGACTGCCTTGGGGTAGGAGCCCTAGGGAGGGACAGTGGTGTTCACCTCCTGGGAAGTTTGCTGGCAGTGCCCTTTGGGCCCTTCTCCTGCCCACCCACCCTTTTGGTGGTTGTGGCAGACCAGGATCTCAAGAAAGAAGTGGTACCAGGATAGCCAGAGACAACGGTATCCATGGAGCCCCTAAAACATCCTCAGGAGTCACTGAATAGATTGACCAGAAATGAGGAAGACTGAGAAAGTTTTTAAGATAACTCTTGGATGTTCATACTTTTCCACTATTCCGGCATTGTGTTGTGATGGCTAAGTAACCACTTTCCGGACAACCCAAGGGAAGTTAGTTTCCTAACAAAGAGAGAATTTCTCTCTGTAGGAAGTTGGTGAATCCCAGACTGACCCTTATATCAGAGGTACTGTAATAATCAGAGGTACAGTACTATTCTCTATAATCTGAGAGGCTGTGTGGAAGAACACTGATCCTGGAGACAGAGGTGCTAGGTTTGAATCCCACCTAAGATACTTAACAGCCTGTGTGACCTTGATTAAATCTTGAGCCTTCCTGGGGCTCATTTTCCTTAGCTGTAAAATAAGAGGGGGGGGGGCAGAGGGAGGTGGATTAGATAGCATCTGAGGTCCTGTCAAGCTATGATAATAAGCTGGCAGCCTGTAGGAGGAAGGAGCTTGAACACTCAACAAACTATTCTCAGCCACTGGATAATTAGTTAAAGGAAAATGGTTATAGACCTATACTGTCTGGTGACTGTTCCTAAAAACCACCCTCTTCCCCACACCCAGGCACAAAATCTCCTCCCTTGAAGGAACAAAAAAAACCTCTGCTCTATAACAAGACAGACTTTTATTTAAACCACACCCCTGAATCAGAGTTTCCCTACAGAGAATAATGCTGTACGCATTTGAAAACAGAATCACAGAATTGGATGGGATCTCAAAGGCTGTCTAATCCAGCCACAGGAATCTCCTCTATAACATTAGGACAAGTGATCATTAGTCTTCTTGTTGTTGTTTGTCCTTTATTCTTGAAGAGGACCGTGACGTCAGCAAGGTGATGCCCTGACATGGAAATAAATTGGATTTAAGTGAGGCATTGGTCATCTAGTTTTTGCCTGAAGACCTTTCTTTATCGAGAAGGGGATTCCGCTATCTCCTGAGACAATCAGTTCTACTTTTGAATAGTTCTAGTTGTTAAGTAGTCTTTCCTTCTATTGAGCTTAAATCTGGGTTCAGCTTTCACCTATTGCTCCAGTTCTGTTCTCTGGGACCAAGCAAAACAGAGGTCTTCCAAGTGGTTGCATGTCAATTACTGCACTCCCCTTCTCCTCTACCTTCTCCTCTCCCCCTCCAAACCACTTCAATCAGTCAAGTGTTTATTAAGCACTTTCTCTTCTGCAGGCTAAATAGCATAGTTTCTGGCTCTCAAGATGTGGCCTTTTACCAGCCTTTTACCAACCTGAACAATTTCCAGCTTGCTGTGTGTATATGTCTCTGTACTGATGAGAGTCTTCTAAGGATCTGACCAGGGAAGAGTACAACAGAACTATAACTGAACACTCTACCTCTCTCACTTCAGCATTAACTGCACTAGCTTTGGGGCCTGCCATGACTTACTTACTTTTGAATGCTGCTAAACTTGTGGTTTTGTAAAATCTTCAGATCTCTTTCACATGGACTGTTGTTGTCTAGCTCTTAGTGTAGGACAGACCACTTTCCTCACCTGTCTTTTTTAACTATAGTACTGGATCCTATGTACAAGAAGGTTAAAGTTGCTGGAGGGAGGGAGAGGGGAAAGAGGGAGACAAAGAAGGAAGAAAGGAAAAAGGAAGGAAGGGAGAGAAGCAGGGAAGGAGGAAGCAGAACAAGGATTTTTCAAGTTTTCATTATGAGGCAGGCACTGTGCCTGGAGAGAGGGAGGAAGACAGGCAGAGATTGGAATCCTGTTTGTCAATAGTCTTGTCACATATGACCAACCCACTGAGGGCGTCTTTCCTCTGGTGAAATGCCATATTTAATGGTCACTTAAAAACTGACCTATATATACTGAAGACTATGGAGCCCTGTCAGTGGACCAGTCTGCTTATTAACTGAAGTTTATAATTATTTATGTTCTTGTCTCATGATATCTTTACAGGGTGGGTTAGTGAAAACAACACTATACTAGCATCTTCAGCAAAGTGTTGTTATGAAGGTCAAATGTGATAGTATTTACAAAATGCTTAGTGCAATGTCTGGCACATAGGCACTATATAAAAAAATACTTATTCTGTCCCTCTTATTCCCCTAGTAGTCAAAAGACCTCAGTTCTAGTTCCTCCTGGGTTAGACTTGAATAAACTTTGGTCAAATTGGCCTCAGTTTGCTTATCTGAAAAATGAAAGGAAAAGACTAGATTATCTCCAAGACTTCTCTGTTTTAACATTCTATATTTTTCATATTTCTCATTTCTTAAAAAAAATTGGGAACAAACTAGTTATGCCCCTCCCTTTTGTACCTTCAGGCATTATAGAATTTGCTGAATATTTCCCTGTGGGTGTATTTATTTGAACTTTTTATTATGTACTTCTTTCTTCTCCACCTTATTTTTGCCGAGAAAGGAGAGATGAATAGAGAGAGCCATTTTGGAAAGAGAAAAATTTCTAGTTGGATCTATCTAGCCCAACCAACAGGGACTTTTTCCTTTCCCTACTTGGTCACAAGAATGCCAGCAAAAGTATTCTTTGTTTTTCACACTGTGGTGTTTGAAGTTGAACTGAAAGAGTGGAAAGTTGATGCTAGAAACAGATTATGGAAAGCTTTTCCAACTAGGTCCTAAAACATTGAGCCCTAAGGAGCTGGAAGCATACTTTCCTTGCATTGCTGGTTGTGTTTGGCATTGAATCTGTTTTAAAATTGGCTGCTAAATCTGTGGGTGGGGGGAGAAACTTTAACTTATCCTTAAACAAGTTTTTATTAGAAAGAGACTGAGGCTCAGTTTTGTGATAAAGATTTCTATACACACACCCCTGAAAAGAATCTTAAAGTCTGAAAGACTGTGGGGCTAACATCTAATTTCTGTGATATACAAATGAGGAAACAGAGATTAAGAGTGGTTAAGTGACTTTGCTTGAGATCATACTTCTAGTTAGTTGGTGTATTTTTATGAAATAGCATCGATTTAGTTATTCAATGATATCCAGGGTAACTTTAATGTCACGAAGTGGAATTATTCTTGATCCATCATTAATAGCACATGCTCATTGAAATCTTTGAGCAGTAATGGATTTGTGGCATTCTATTCCCATTGTCCAAAGTGGTCTCACTTGTGAGTAGCTACGGTGAACATTTGCAGGCCAGCTGACTTGGGTTAGGGGTGCAGTTTGTATAAACTTTTACTTTACTTTTGCCTCAGTTCCTTGGAGCAAAGAGCAATTAATTCATTAAGCATGTATGAAGGACCTATTGCCTGCCAAACCTAGTGCTAGGAGCTAGGGATACAAAAGCCAAAACCAACTGTTTCTGCCTTCAAGCAACCTGAAACAATAACATCTACTCAGATGAGTCAATAATAACATCTCACAGTTAAATTACACTTTAGAGTGAAAAGTGCTTTATGCACATTGTCTTATTTGGGTCAAAGATCAATCCTGTGAGCTAGCTGCTACTAGTATTCCCATTTCACAAATGAGGAAACCAAAACTCAGAGGTTAAGTAACTTTCCTGGTTTATATAGATATTAAGTGGTGAGGTAGGATTTGAACTCATGTCTCCCTAACTCTGAATCTAGCACTTTAACCTTTCTATCATATATGTATGTGTATGTGTATATGTATGTATTTGTGTGTGTGTGTGTGTGTGTGTGTGTGTGTGAGAGAGAGAGAGAGAGAGAGAAAGAGAGAGAGAGAGAGAGAGAGAACACGAAAGCGAGTGAGCTTGAGAACTTTTGAAAGGAAATCTTTAAGTGGGGGGATTAGGAAGGACATGACACTATAGCTGAGACTTGGAAAAAGTTAAGGATTCCAAGAGGTGAGGAGGGCATAGGACAAAATCAATGCATAAGTGTGAAAATGGGAAGTGGAATGTTACGGATAGCGAGCAGGTACAGTGGTGTGTAAATTAACCAGAACAAAGTAAAATAATTGAATTTATTGACTTTTCAAATAGTCAACTTTTCACATCTTAAAAAAAGTCTTAATATGTAATATGTTCACATATTACTTCAGTCATTTGTTTTAAATTATTTGGAATTGAGTTCATATGATTTTGATACATTCTTTAATTATTCATCATGAAACAAACATTTATACATTAGATATTAAAGTATCTTTGATGAATAATTCATTTCTTGAGTCTAGCCTTCATTAGAGCCTATGGTTTTTTCATTGAAGTAGATGAGTTCCCAGGCTATTGAAGTATGTTTATTATTATTTCTTGGATAAATTTCTTAACATTTGTGACATATGTCATGATGCAAGGTTATATCATAGTATCCTAGCACTGTTTGGGAATTTCTGTAAGTCTGGAATAATTTGTTTTCATTACATCAATATTTTTATCAAAGTGGGGACCAGAAGACTTCCAAACCAAAAAGGAAGCTAAGTGGCTCAGGAAATAGAATTCTGAGCCTAATGTCAGGAAGATCTGAATTCAAATCCAACCTCAGATACCAAGTAGCTGTGTGATCCTGGTCAAGTCACTGAATCTCTATCTGCCTCAGTTCCCTCATATACCAAATAGTTAGTAATCACACCTAGCTGTCAGGTAGGTGAAGATCAAATGAGATAACGTTTGTAAAGCACTTAACCTAGTGTCTGGCTATATAGGTGCTATATAAATGCTTATTCTCTTCTCTTCCCCAAAAGAAATTTTTTTAAAAATCGCTGAAATATCATTTTTGGGTGGTTATTTTACAATCTGATGAGGATACCCATGTCTTACAGGCTCACTTGAAGTTTTAACAATGATATCAATGTAGCCTTGCATAAAAAAGTGAATTTCATTAGGAAAAAAATGCTTTTTTACAATATTTAGTACTCAGGTCTCTGTGTTGTTTGCCTTTCACAAGCATTTTTTTCCTTCATAGCATCAGTTAGCAACTCTTTCTTCTGTTTTTTTTTAATGTTCTTCAAACTTCAGTCTTTGTCATGCTGTAATGGAATTAATAACTCCTCCAGCTGCCAGGTCTCTCTGAAAGTCTGTTATAGGAATCTGAAGATCTTCCCTGCCCCTAGGCCCTTTGCTTAAGTGGTTTAAGTGACTCTGAGAACCTTCCCAGATTTGCGAGTATACTCTGTCCTCTAATAGGCTGAATGTTGTCACATGAACACTGTGGCGGGAGGCTTGTTTTTCGGGAATGCCCTCACCTTGTTGCTTTGTGATTGGGCAGTGGATCAAGAGGACTGTGACATTCTCTGAGCCAGGAGAAGGCTATATATACCCTGATGTGAGGTTTTCCTTTGGGGCTCACTTTGAGAAGAGTTGTGTGATTTGGCCAGACCAGACTCTGGGAAGCCGTTGAGCCCCCCAAGCTTTGAAAAACCCAGATGTTGGTGCTTCCCTCTCTGGTAACTAACTAGGTATGGATGTAATGGTCAGATGGAAGCCCATCTGCTGATCTGTTTCTTTGTCTGCTTTTAACTTCTGCTTGTTAACTTGTGTTTTGTATTCTGTAACTGTATTCTCTGGAGTTCAGGGTGCTGACTTTTTTCCCCTGAACTAGGTAAATGATATATGTTTGATTGATTAAAGTAATATTGTTAACCCTTTTTGAGTTGCTTTCCTTTAGAAAAGCAGATCTAAGAACCTGTGCTAGCAGCCATCCTGGGTATGCTAGGGTGCTTGCTGATACAAGGTCTTAACTTTTCTCCGAAGATTAAAATGTTTTATTACAATAATTTTTCAGTTCTTGGTATTTTGGTTTGGTTTTAACCTTACTTTCCTTTATACTTCATGTCATTGATACAGTTTCATTGTGGGCACAAATGATCCTTGAAATGCTTGACTTCCCTAAACCATTAAACACTGCAATATCTTTATCAATGAATAGTGTTCTTTAAGAGGCGTAGATTTTGCATTTTTAAAGTAAAAACCACAGAATTAAAAAACACAGCAGAAGGAGCAGTGAAACACATGTATGGCACAAAATCTCACACTCAACAGAAACTTAACTAAAGGTAGAAAAATCTCAATATAGTTTTATCTAGTCAGGGTCAAACTTTGAGTCAGGTTAAAGTCAGTAGAAGCATACACGTGTATAACCACTGCTGTCACAAAAAGAAACCCTATCAGAATTATTACTTGTCCTAAGTAATTTGCACACAAACATATCTACTGTTATAACAGTTGGGGATAATGATAATGGTTCCTCACTGGGCTGCTTGCAATGAATGCTCTTTCCTTTAAAAATTAACATGGACTTATAAAAACATTGAACTTTAAAAAATCAATTTAAATTAATTCAACAAGCATTTATTTAAAAAAAACTGCTGTGTCCCAGGTACTCAACTTGGGATACAAAAATAAAAAGGAAAACAGTTCCTGCCTTCTAGGAGTTTATAATCTACTGGGGAACCTAGCATGCACACAGATAAGTGTAGGGAATGGGCCTATGTGTATCAAGAGCTGTCACTGTGTGACTTAGAGGGAGACAAATAGACTTCTCTAGCCTCTTCTCCCTGCAACTTTCTCCAAAGAAGACTTTAATTTCTTCTAGGAAGGAAAGCAGAATTTTTGGACTGGGGGCCACTCTGCTCTCTTTGGAGATATCTATTTGCTCTCTTAACTATTGTTAGTCATGAGGATATGATCAGATTTGATCTAATTTCTGATTGCTTTGCCATTTAGGGGGAGGAGGACCCCAAGTTTTATTTCTGAGACTTGACCCCTTTTCTACCAAATACTAATTCCACATTGAACATACAGAGTGAATAGCAAAGAAACTTATTTATCCAAATCATAGCAAAACAGAAATCATAGGAAGTATACACAGGAAAATGTATACCAGATAATACAGTGAATGAACTCTCCCTTTGGAAGGAGATAATTCAGCTCAACCAAGATAGAGAGTCCTAGATCTCACCCAAGGGGAAGTTCTGCAAAGTCTCTAGCATAGCAAGATAGATATAGGGACATGATGGAGACTGCCTGCTCCTCTCGTCTCTTCCCCGATCTAAAATAGAGTTGGCTTCTTCCTTCTCAAAGCTGGAAGCCAGATGGACCCAAAGTAACTGGAAAAGTAAAGAGTCCTAAAACTTGAAGAGTCCTGAAGAGGACTGGTACTTGAAAATTCCCAAAGGGTACTGTCCTTGAAGAGTCTAGAAGAGGATTTACTTAGACTGGAGCTCTACTTCTCTCCCCATCTCCACCCTACCACTATAGGGAAGAGTATTCATCTCCACCATTGAACAAAGAGTTTCATACCATTTGGCTCTGGGGACAGGAGTTATATAAAGAAATGCAAAATATATATAAAAATAAAGACAGAAAATAATTACAGGATGGGGCTGGGATGCCAACCTAAGAAAGTCTTCTTTTAGAGATCTTGTATGAGGTATCACTTGAACTAAACCTTGAGTAGAGCAGCACTTCTAAGAGGCAGAGGTGAGGAGGGATAGGATTTTAGGTTCAAGAAACAGCCAGTGCATAGGCATGGAGGTTAGAGATTGAATGTAGCATCCAGGGAATAACAGTTCAATTTAGTGCATGAGAAGAAACTGTGAAATTAGGCTGAAAAGTTAAACTAAAATCAGACTGTGAAGGACTTTAAATGACAGAGGCTTTTATATTTTATGTAGAGACAAGAGAAACTTTGAGTACAGGAGTGCCATGGTCAGATCTGTGCTTTTGGAATACCAATTTGGCAACTATCTGGAGGATGGTTTGGAGAGGGGAGAGATTAGAAGACCAATTAGGAGACTATGACAATAATCTAGTAAAGAGGTAATGAAGGTCTTAATGAAGGTGTTGTTGGTATGAATGGAGAGAAGACAAATTCAAGAAATTTGGTAATTTTTGACAAAACTTGGCAAATGATCATTTAGGTAAAGACAAAGTGAGAGGAAAAGGTAGAGTATGACTTAGGTTTTCAGCCTAGGTTACTGAAAGAAGAGTAGGGCATTCAACAGGAATAGTCAAGTTAGGAGGAGGTGGTGAATTTCAGGAGAGAGATCCTGTCTGTTTTGGACAAACTGAGTTTGAGATGCCTATGGAGCATCCAGATGGAGATGTCCACCACAGAACTGGAGACATGGGCATGGAGATTAGGAGAGAAATGAGGGTTGGATGTGTAGATCTGGAAGTCATCTTTGTAGCAATTGTAAACGAATCTCCCCTTCACATATTTTAAAAATAGAGGTATTTGCAGTGATTGAATGGTTTTATGCTGGTGTCTTCGGTTCTGGTTTTGGTTTTCTGAGCTTTCCTTGCTACCAAGTCATTCCATGATACAAATTAATTCTTTTTTTTCAAAAGGTGCATTTCATCATTGCTGGAATTCTGTTATCATGCAGCTAGAAATTCAGAAATGGCTTCTCAGTGATGCTCAAAGAAATGCTGTGCTCAGCAGTTTGCCACGTGGTGTAATGGTTATAAGACTTTTCATCTGCTTGCAAAAAGATCTTTTTTTCCTGCCTAAAACTAGATTCTGATTTTCCTAGCTGATTCACTGTATTTGCTTTGCCTTATTTTATCTCAGTTAAGTAGGCTTGGCAGTTTGAAAGAAAAGCAGAATGCTTTTTCTTTAGTTGATCAGGTATTGATTTTTTAAACCACTTATAAAATTCTATCCAATAAACAAATATTAAGCAACTATTACATGAATAACTCTATGCTAGGTGCTAGGGAAATCTAAAATTTTTCTCACATGGAGCTTTACAACCTGGTACAATTTGACATATTACGGGTTTAATACAAAATGCTATTTGGTAAGGCAATAGAAAGATTCAGGTGCTCTTTTTTTTAGGAACACGGAGGAAAGGATTAGTACTGGCTTGGAGCTGGGTAGCAGGGGCAGCTAAGTCATCGCAGAGGAAATAGAATAAATAGAATGGCTCAAAATTCAGGAAAGTCCATGTGTACTCTGAAGGAAGAGTGAATAGTGTGAATACAGACACAGAAGCCTGAAAACAATTGTTGATTAGACATTGTGTGTGTGTGTGTGTGTGTGTGTGTGTGTGTGTGTGTGTGTGTGTGTGAGTGTGTAAGTAAGATGGCATTTATCTGTTAGAGACTATAGAACACTGGGGTTTGGAGTCAAAAGACATGGGTTCAAGTACTAATTTGGTCTTACTAGTTGTGTAATTTTAGGTAAGTCACTCAATTTCTCTGACCTCAATTTTCTTATCTGGAAAATGGCAAGAAAAATAGGAAGCCTCTTCAATTCTGATCTATGACAATATAGCAGAAGTGTTTGAATTTTAATTTTTTGGGCCAGCTAGGTGGCATAGTGAATAGAGCACTGGCCCTGGAGTCAGGAAGACCTGGGTTCAAATCCAGCCCACGTGTGGTTTTGGGCAAGTCACTTAACCCCAACTGCCCCGCCTTCCCCCTGCCAAAAAGCAAAAAAAAAAAAAAAATCGAATTTTACTCTTCACCAGTCAACATTTTTAAGGCAAAGAGTCACGTCTTGTACGTAGATTTTTACACAAGGAAGATTATATTGCGATAGGATGTTAGAAAAAAGGGAATGGGAAAACTCATGAGACTATTACACTAGCTCTAATGGATTGTGAGCTTACCTAGTTACAAAGGTCAATGTTGTAATACATCTTTTATTTTTTTAAATAATATTTTTTCTGATTATATATAAAGACAATTTTTAGCATTGATTTTTACAAAATTTTGAGTTCCAAATGTTTCTTATTTCCCACTTCCTAAAATGGTAAGCAATTTGATATGGATGCATATGTGCAATCATATAAAACATATTTCCATATTAGTCACAGTTGAGAAAGAAGAAACAGACCAAAAGGGAAAAAACATACAAAAACAGAAAGTAAAAATAATATGCTTCAGTCTGCATTCAAAGTCCCTCAGTTATTTCTTTGGATGTCAATAGCATGTCCTTTGTAATTGTCTTGGATCACTGAATTGCTGAAAAGAGCTAATTTGCTCATAGTGGATCTTACAATGTTGCTGTTACTGAGTACAGTGTTATCTTGGTTCTGTTTGTTTCAGTTTGCATCAGTGCATGCAAGTCTTTCCAGGTTTTTCTGAAATCTGCCTGTTCATCATTTCTTATTGCACAATGTTATCATTATTATGTCATTGCACAGTAGTATTCCACTACATTAATATACCACAACTTGTGTAAGACATCTTTTAAAAGCAAAAATTTGACTATTATTGCTATGTAGCTATCATTATAGCTAGTGACTCTCAGCTGTCTGTGCCTCTGGAACAGAAGTATTGTCAAGAAAAAACATTCATTAGCCATGCCCCTGCCTCTCCAAGTCTTGCCTAGATTTAACTTTCAACTTCCCCTTTCACAGAAGCTACTTAGTTAGAAAATATGATTGATTCAAGTTCTTTCTCCCCATCAAGTTCTCTAGCAATGTGAGTTGACAAAATGGAAATCTGTGAAGTGGTTAATTATTAAAGATGGCCTTTTGGACATTTATCCAACAAGCTGCTTATATCATGGAAAAATTTTAATGTAGCAGCACAACAGATCAAAAAAGCAACTTACCATATGCTTTCAAAAGTGTTCTTTATTTTAATTCTAAGAACATTTTATTCCTACCCTAATTCCCTTTTCTGCTTTACCATTTGATTAGCTACTAAAATGGACAGGTTCAAACTAGGAGAGTAATAAAATTTTATTTATTTTCCTTTCTAGGATACTGTGGACAATAGTTTGAGATTCATCATTAAAGGACATGAATTCTAAGTACTTTGTTATCATATAGGAGATTGTGCTTGTTAGCATTGTAATCTCAGTCAACTGAGACACTTGGCAAATAATTCTTTCTCCATGCAAGAATACCTTTAAACCATTCCTTATTTTTTAAAGTTCCTATGGAAACTTTCATATGGCTCTAAATTTTGAGGGCTGTATATTCCTCATTAATTCATTCATCTCATTCTCTGGGGCTATTGGTTATGGGTGTTTTCATGGAGAAGCACAACTAGAAGCAAAGGTAAAGTGGCATGAATTTTAGGGTATTTCTTCTAGCAAAGGGAATATAGCATAAGAACAGTCAAATGCTTAGTGATTAGTTGATTGGACAATAATTTGATTTAACAAGCATTTATTACATGCTTACTATGTGGCAGGCTCTGTGTTATATTCTGGGAATACAAAACCAATTAGAAATAGTTTCTTGCCCCTAGAAAGTTATAGTGTATATGACAGCACATATAGAGAAAATTAAATAAATCCAAAGTATTTCTGGAGAGAGAATGATAGCAATGGGATAGAACAAGATAGACTTCCTGTAGGATGTAGCACTTAAGCCGAACTTTGGAGGAAGCCTAAGGATTCTGTGAGGTATAGCTAGGTTGGAGTACTCTTCTGGCATAGCAGATAGCCTATGTAAAAGCACAGAGATAGAAAATTGTATTCTATTATGTAAAAAACAAGAAAAATGCCAGTTTGGTTGGACAGTATGTAGAAGAGGAAGAATGTGTATAATAAGGCTAGAAGTTAGTTGGGGCCAGATTTTGAAGGGCTTTAAATATGAAACAAAGAAGTTTGGCTTTGATTGTCAAGCCCAGAGGGACCCATTGGAGATCCTTAAACAATAGAGTGATTTAGGAATATCAATTTAGCTTTGGTGGGAGGATGGATTGGATAGGAAGAGACTTGAGGCAGGCAGAACAATTATAATTGCTGTTGCCATTATAAAGGTGAGAGGTGATAAATACCTGAACTAGGGAATGCATAGAGAGAATTTGGGGGGAGGGACCAGTTAGGTGACACAGCAGATAAGAGTCAGGAAGACTCATCTTCCTAAGTTCAAATCTGGCCTCTGATGCTTACTAGCTGTGTGACCCTGGGCAAGTCACCTTGAAAAAATTGAAGAATGAGAGAGAATATGAAATTTATTGTAGTGGTGGAATCAAAATATTTAGCAATTGATTGGATACAAGTTTTGAGAGAGAAGGAAACTTTCTAGATGTCTGTTTTTGAACCTGAGTGAATAGAAGGATGGCAGTCACTCCTATAGGATTAAAGAAGTTAGGAAGAGAGGAGGGCTTTTTTTGGGGGGGGGAGAGAAAGATAATGAATTCTATTTTGGAAGTATTGACTTTATGTAAATAGATTGAAAGCAGGAAAGCAATTTGGGGACCATCTAGTCTAACTCCCTCATTTTGCACATGAGGAAACTGAGGAGGAACTTGTCCAAGGGCACACAAGTAATAACAGGTGGCTGGTGTTAGAAGTTGAACCCCTCTCTTCTGACTCTATCTGGTGCTTGTTTTCTACAACAACAAACTTAGATTTGTGCTTTTTGTGTACTAGATGTTGAGAAAGATGCAGAGGTTAACTGTCCTGGTCATCAGGACAGAAACTTACTGTCTGGTCATCAGTCAATACATTCTTTTTAAGCAACTACTACATACCCAGCACTGGGGATAAAAGAAAGGTAAAAGAGAGTCCCAGCTCTCAAAGACTTCATAGTTAGTAGATGGACAAGAGACCAGCACAGATAACTTGACTACCTGATAATACATTGCTACGTGCTTTTTTCTCCTTCCATGGCTCCAGTCTGCAAAAATCAATCTTGTATAGCGTGATGAAGTAGAGTGAAACTGGACACAACATGCTTTACGGAATTTTCCTTGGGCTCAGTTAGCTGTCTCCTGTGACCAAGAGAAACCTGCTGATTCTGCTTTGCTTAAGAATAGAGAGCTTAGGAGGGCAGCGGTAAGAGCTCTATTTCACTTCATCCTCCCTGGTGTGAGTGGAGGAATGGAATGCCATCTTTTCTTCAGAACTGTTTATTCAGTGTGATGGAAAAGCTTAGGGGGGAAAATAGGCTGATACAGAATGGGAAGAGCCTGGAAGCCACTACTTTGAACTGAATTTAATCAATTACCATCTAAAAGTGAAACCCCAGACAACGTGAACAGATATGAACAGCGATACACAGACAAGAAGAGCTTTGCGTTTGACTTGGCGTTTTAAGAAGTTAGCTTAAGCCTTCCCTCCAAACTGAACTTTAAGTTGGCCAACCAATTTGAAAATGAAACCAGAGCGATATAAACATAAAACCAAGTGCAGTATTTTTATGTCGGAATCTCCTAGTTCAGATGATCCAAAGTGTGTCTTATTGATTGCTTCATTTCTTTCTAAAACCAAAACAAAGTGAAAAATCCATTTAAACGTGAGAGAATGATTAGCTCAGTTCTACTCAAAGTCCGTTGTTCCCATTTTAAAATGATTAACAGATTCTGCTTTTTAGCAGCTCAATTATATGCCATAGCAGGAACAGCATTTGTGTTCTTGTATTGTCCTCCCTTGATCTTACTTTAACATTCCTAACTTCTCTTATTCTGTGCTTACTTTTGTTCTCCTTTTTACTTTCTGCTGCGTTTTAGGTATTATGGGATTTCAAGCCTGACCGTCTGGGGACTTTACTTTAAAACAATAAGTTTTATTGATGCCTTTTGTTTTTACTTCAAGGTCATTTCTAAACATATGGGCAAAACCACCTTTCTCCCCCCTTCCCTTATAACAAAGAAAAACAGTCCAGCAAAAACCCCTAATAGAGTGACCACATCTGACAGTATGTATGATATTCCAACATTGTACAACTTGACTTTTAGGAAAGACTATGCAACGAAACTCATTTGGAGACTCCTTGGATTATAAGACCTACAATACTGTGTGATGCTGCTATATTTTTTGTGATTTTGGTCAAGGTATAATAAATCTTCTGGAAAGTGCCTAAGAGATCTTTCCTGTGGTAAAGCTTTGAGTCATGGTTTTGGCTTCAGTTGAATTTCAGTCATTTTGCAGTGGTTTCGAATCATGTAAAGTGCATATATGTCATCATTCCCTAAATAGTCTACTGAATGATGTAAAATTTGTATGCTTTATGGGAAATTGCCAAATTTGGGAGCCAGAAGAGACTTTAGGAATCATCCAGTTCTAAAATATAATTTTGGAGTTGAAGAAACTGAAGCCCAGAGAGGGCTGACATTGAGCAAATCACCAACCAGATCAAGCAAAGACTAGAATTCAAGTCTCCTGACTCCTAGCCCAGTGTGCATTATAGGAAGAGAAGGGAATTTTCATCTTAGAGTACTTACTGAGTCCTAGGCACTGTGATAAGCACTTTTTATAAATATCTCATTTGATCCTCACAGAGACCGTGAAAGTAGGTGCTATTATTATCCCTATTTTGTGGTTGAGGGAACTGAGACATGCAGGGTTAAGTCACTTACCCAGGGTCACTCAGTTACTAAGTGTCCAAGGTTGAATTTGAACTCAGGTCTTCCCTAGGCCCAGCTCCCCCAGCTGCCTCTGATAATGTGGAGTAGACCAAACACAGATCAACTCAGCCATCACTACACTCTCTTTCCTTGCTTTGTGTATTCGCATGACTGTTGTTACTGGAAAATGGACTACAGTAGTATTTCAGCATTTTACGTAGAACAGATTTTGAGATAATTTGAAATGTATTGAGAGAGGGCGTGACCTGACAGAGAGAAGGCCTGGATTCAAGTTTGGCCTCAGACAGTACTGGCTGTCTGACGTTGTAACTCCTCAGTGCCCCTGGGCACTCTCTGTGTGGCAAAGCAAGTGTTGGTCTGCTTTGGTAGAAGGAGTTTCCTCCCTGAGAGTTCTTTATACCAATGAAATCACAGCTGTACAGAAGCAAAAAAAAGAAACTTATTAATGTTAAGTACAGTATATATTTTTGTGAATCATAGTTACTTCTGGAGAATTAGTATTTCCTAATGGTAGATGAAAATACACTGCTTGTTTTGTTGTTGTTTGTTGTTATTATTTTTTTAAGCAGTTAAACATTTTGATAAGACAATATGTATGCTACAGGTACAAAAGTGATGTGATATTCTGCACGCAGGTTCTAAGACTTGTAGAGAAGGAAGGAGAAAAAAAATCAAACTTCTTTTTAAAAAGATGATGGGCAGAATTAAATGTTTTTAAAACTGTGTTTTCAGGGTAATGGAAATATTGAACTTATAGGGTTGCTTAAAAAAAATCTTCTAAATGTTTGTCAAGGAGCAGATCCCTGTTCGTTCACTAACTTGACTTTCTTGGTCTTTGTTTAATGTTAAGTCTCAGATAAAACATGCCAATTCCTGTAGTCAGCTTGCTAATACCTGAAATGGTTTCGTGATGGAACTTGCTACTGAAAATCTTACTGGTCATTCCTAACAGAATAAAAATATCAGTGATCGATCGGAGTCTTCTAAACATTTTAATATGAATATACTACTAAGTAACAGAATATGGCTCCGTTTAAGAGTACATACTAAAGCCAGCTTTATAGTAGCACACATAATTTTATATAACATTTATGTAATACTGTCTATGTGTCAGGATCTGTGCTAAGTGTTTTACAATTATCTTGTTTGATCTTCATAACAATTTTGAGGTAGATTGCTATTTTGTTGTTCAGCCATTTCAGTCATATGAACTCTTCATGACCCCATTTGGGCTTTTCTTGGCAGAGATACTGGAGGGGTTTGCCATTTCTTTATCCAGCTCATTTTACAAATGAGGAAACTGAGGCTAACAGGGTTAAGTAATTTGTCCAGGGTCACATAGCTAGTAAATATCTGAGGCTGGATTTAGCACAATATCCACAGCACCACCTAGCCACAGAATGGTTTTTAATAGCCAGACTATTAACTAATGGGGAGACAGAGACCCGCAGTGACTTTGAATCCCATCCCTTCTACTCATATGTGGAACTGTGGTAAAATCTCATCACCTTGTTGGGTCTCTTTTTCTTCATGTCTGAAAATGAAGGAGCTGGACTAGACAATCTCCGGAGTTCCATCCACCTCTAAATCTTTGAACTTGTGATCCTTCTGTGACATAAAACCAGGAAAGAAAATATCTTTTTTAGTATTTTCATATTTTTCAATTTTTAGAGTGCTCATTGTGAAGATTTCTGCAAGAAATAAAGAAAGGTTTCTGTTCATTTTGTTTCAAGGTTTCCCAAGAAGGTGGAAAGATTGCTAATATGATCATAATTATACTGCTCTCTCTGTCTTTATTTTTAGATAGAAAAAGAATATTCAGCACTTGTGGTCCAGTTACTATGTGCTAAACACTGGGAATACAAATGCAGGCAAAGAAGACAGTTCCTGACCTAGAGAAACTGTTACCTTCTAATGAGTGAAATTAATTAGAAATTAGATTAGAAACTAATTAATGGGCAATGGAAACAAAGGGGAGGAGGAAGACGGAGGGTACTTGAAGGAAGGAGCAAAGCTGCTGGAGAGGAGGAGAAGGCCAGAAAGTTAGGTTAGTACTAAGTAAGTTCTCCTGCAAGTATTTTCAGCTTCATGACCTAAAAACATTTGTTCCATCTTTTAGTAACTTAAATTCCATTCTCTTTAGTTTATACTTGTTTTATACTTGTAGTCTTATGTATAGTGTTTTGAATTACATATTCCTGAAATTTTTGCAACTTTTAAGAGTTAAGAGATTTGCTCCAGTCAATCTTTTCTCCTTGTAGCCTTAAGGCCTAAATAGGTTTTTATCTATTTTAAAGCTTTATTTTTGGGGATGGGAGGATGGGGTGTAGGTGTGGAACAGATGGGCCGTTTGCCATAAGAAATCAATCATTCCTAAACATCTCTGACTGAAGAACGCTTGATGGATTTAAGGATGCATTGGGGTTAGGGCACCTCATACTTAGGAGAATTTTAACCCAAATTGTAGCCCCTTCCTCAGTCATTAAAGAAAATGTGATTAGAGAGCCCTCTAGCTTTCTGGGGAATGTAGAGGCATGGTTGCCATGCTCCAAGGATAAGCTGAGGGACAAGGAGAGAGAAAGGAAAAGGCTTTGTTTGACCCAGCCCTAGTCTCACTAGTCCAGTGCCTGGCCTTTAGGATCTCACTTGTCTTCTTAGTGCAATGATGTGGGTCGTTATGATCCTGCCATAGTGTGGAGAGTTACACAAGTTGTGTGTGTGTGTGTGTGTGTGTGTGTGTGTGTGTGCGCACTTTTCCGGGGAGCAGGGTAGAGAAGGTGGATACAGGGATTTTCAGGTGCAGAGGAAGAATCTTTTTTCCCCATTTTGTTTTTCAAGAAAGGATCTGGTAGATGTGGCCAAAGAAAGGAAATAAACATTTCGAGATTTTGAGCATGGGAGATTAAAAAGCATATTTTGAGTCACCATCCATAGTGATACTAGAGTTACTTTAATACTTCAAGTCATCTACAAGCCCCAGGATGAAGATGTTTCTTACATGACAAGCTGTCCATACTTCCCAGCCCTGGCAGTGATTGTGTCAGTTTTTCCATTGAGCTCCACAGGCTTTGTCCAAGCTATTGGAGGCCTTTCCCCAGGCCAGGGCTTCTGAGCCACATACAATTCCACAGTGATGTCCTTCATTACTCTTTTTCTATGGTCATCATTGGATATATGCTGATGCCTGTTTGCACCCAAGTATGTTTCTCCACTCATCTCTGAGTCACCGACCATTTTGATTATGTGCAAATTGTGGTGGTCCAAAATTCCTAATCCTACGCCTTCATTGGAAAGATATTTGTGCTAAAAAGATGAGGCTTTGAACTGGGCAATACCTTGAGGTCATTAAAAGCAGTGAGCGGTTTCTCTGCAGTTCAGCCCCATCTCTTCTCTGTCAGTTCTGGACCCAGCTTGTTCTTCACCTACAATGCTTGTCCCAGATGTACATACTGATATAACTCAGTGAACTGGCTATTCAAATGATTACTTATTAAAATCAGGTAAAACCAGAGTTAACCCGAAGATTGCAATTAAAAAATAGGACTTTTTTCCAAGGCTCTCAAATTTAAAAGGCACTGAGAACATTTGCATGCCTTCAGACACTTTGAAACCACTGAGTTCAGCAGCTAGTAGCAAGACTAATTCTTCTTCCCCATATTCAGATGGGCTCCTTTAGCTCCCTTCACCAGCTCCCAAGCTGATTTAGGGGTTCTGTAATTGCTAGTGATTAGTTACAACTGGTTATTCCATATACAGGGCAGTTAGGTGGCCTGGTGATAGAGTGCTGGATCTGGAGTCAGGAAAACTTATCTTTCTGCATTCAAATCTGGCCTCAGACACTTACCAGCAGTGTGACCCTGGGCAGGTCATTTAACCCTGTTGGCCTCAGTTCCTTATCTGTAAAATGATCTGGAGAAGGAAATGCCAAAACACTCCAGTATCTTTGCCAAGAAAACTCCAGATGGAGTCACAAAGAGTCAGACGTGACTGAAATGACTGAACAAGGACAAATTCCATACAGAAAATAAAGGGGCAGGGTTCGTAGGACAGGGTAAGAAAACTGTGTGCTAGGGGTCAGATTCAACATAAAGAATGATTATATCTGGTTTCCACTATGATATTATTGTGGCCACTGCCTTTGCTTTGGAGCTCAGAATATTCTCTCCTAAACTCTTCTCCCCTGCCCCATCCCCATAGAAATACAGTTGAAGATTGGGGGCAGTGGCTAAATAGCTCCATACCATATCAGAGTGGGACAGAGCCAATGACACTTAGTTCTAAGACCCACTCACACATTTCTATAGAAAGTGCTCTCTGAACTGCTTCACTAACTGCAGTGGTGAAGGGCTTAACCTTGAATTGTCACGTTGCCTGGAGGGCAGCAAGGTATAGTGAGAAACACATGGGTTCTTAGAGTTGAAAAACTGGGTTTTAGTGCCTAGTTCTTCTACTTATTAACTGTGAGACATTAGACAAATCACTTTCTGTTTTCCCTAGAAAACGAAGGGGCAGGCATAGATAATCCCTCAGGTCTCTTTCAGCTGTAACTTCTAAGACAACTTCCTTAGGAACCTTTTGCAGTCCTTGGCCATGTACCCAGGCAAGGTCAGTCAACCAGGTCTTGTCTTTATTCTTAGATGACTGGACTAAAATCAGACCCACCAATTAGCCCACTTTGATTAAGTAAAGTGATCATTTCTTTTTCAGTTTGGGTCCATGTCTCTTACATTATTTCCCCTTGTGAGGCTGTATAGCATGTGTTAGCATATTAAGGGACATTACTATAAGCCTCCTTGTCTTCCATTAAGAGAAAAAAAAATACTTATCCCCTCTATCACTTGTATTTGAATACAAACCACCCAACTCTTAGTCTTGAGTTGTCCCCACTCCACAAGAATCTTGACTGAAGTTGAGTCTTTTGTTACACAGCTCAGGATGTGGCAAACAACTTACCTTCCACCAGTGGGGCCCCTCCATACACCTTTTACTCCTTCCTCTTCCCCTCTTCCCTTTCTCTCCAGCTGTCTTCTGTTTCTCTGTTCAACTAGCTTTATATGGTTTTCTTTCTGTTTCTTTACCTTCCCTCTCCAGTTGCATTTCTCTCCCTTTTCTTCCTCATATCTCAAATTCTCATAGAATGTTAGAGCTGGATGGAACTTTAGAGGTCGCTGGTAATATAACCTTTAATTTCCCACATGAGCAAACTGAAGCTCAAAGAGGGAGGATATTTCTTCTCCTATTCCTTTTTCTCTATCTCCATTAACTGTTTGTAATTTTAAAAATTTACACATTTAACAATAATTATATTTGTCATATAAAATTTTATGAACCTTATTAAAAATGTTTAATTTAGGGTAAATTTAACCTTTGTCATGACTCTATCTTAGAAAAAAAAAGATGAAAACTCTTGTAAATTAAATTGCTTCTTATTTCCTTGTAACCTTTGGTTAAGCCCTGTTCTTTCTTCTGGATTTGTAGTCACAAATAGGAAAAAGATGCCCCACCCTAAGTAGAAAAAATAGATGATAAATTTTCACTTTGTTAGGTAGTCTGAGGTGAGAGAATTGTGCTGAGAAAAACTGATACTAAGAATGAAAGTGAGCTTGGGAGAGAAGTTAGAATGTCTACAGGAGACCTGGAGTATAGATAATGAAGAAGATTGTCAAAAATATTACACAAATTGTGTTTGGAGATTTCAAAGGAAAAGTAGGAGATGTTAAAGGAGAAGCAAGAGAAATAAAATGAAGTGAATTGGGGACTAGATGGGCTTATAAGGATTTTACAACTACAGTGTGAAGAATCACATGACTTCCTGCTTTAAGTATCTTTTCGTTTTGTTTTCATATTTTTTGGAAGGGGGGTGTTTCCTGTTTAAAGTTTCATATTCTTTTCAGCTTTGGTGAAATTTAGAAAACAGAAAAAAACTCAAAATAGATTTTTGGACAAGAATAACTAGCATTGCTTCCTATTCTGGTTGAAAATCTGGTTGAAAGTCACATTTACTTTAAATCATAGAGGCAGTGTCTTATAGTGGCTAGAGAGCTGTCAGGAAACTTCAATTCCCACACAACTGACTGTGTATATGACTCTGGACAAATCACTTCATTGAGAAATTAAGACAAGAATTCTAAACCTGGAGTCGATGAACTTGTTCATTTAATATTTTCAAGATTTTATTTCAATGTAATTGATTTCCTCTGTAATTCTTAAATCTTAAAGCATTGTGGTAATGTGGATAGAGTTCTGGTAATAATATAATACCTTATATTATTGCTATTTTCCCCCAGGTGTTGCACGCTACACGCGGTATAATAATTTATAATAATTTGTTTCCTATCCAGTAAACCCCCCTCACCTCCCAATTAAATACCTACTTTACCTGTCAAACCCCAAAACCGGACTATAGACTACCTGTTTTATTCAACCCGAAAATTATAATACACAATCATATCTGAATTATTTATTTAATAGTTCAATTATTACACATTACTATACTATCTCAACCCTAAATTATTTTTCCCCCCATCCCTAAATTTCTTAAGCTACATAATATATAAACCTATTATCGGAACCACCTAAAATTACCACGTTAATGTAGCTTAATAAAAGCAAAGCACTGAAAATGCTTAGATGGACTTCAACAAGTCCCATAAACACAAAGGTTTGGTCCTAGCTTTTCTGTTAATTGTAATTAAACCTACACATGCAAGTTCCCGCTGCCCAGTGAGAATGCCCTTAAAATTGAACCCAATTACTAGGAGCTGGTATCAGGCACACCTCTGGTAGCCCACTACACCTTGCTCAACCACACCCCCACGGGATACAGCAGTGACTAAAATTAAGTAATAAACGAAAGTTTGACTAAATTATAATTAGTTAGGGTCGGTGAATTTCGTGCCAGCCACCGCGGTCATACGATTGACCCAAATAAACAGAAAAATGGCGTAAAGCGTGTTTAAATATCTCACTCACAATAAAGCTAACATACAACTAAGCTGTAATACGCTCCAGTCAGTATTAGAATGAATCACTAAAGTAGCTTTAGTAAAACTGAACACACGATAGCTAAGAGACAAACTGGGATTAGATACCCCACTATGCTTAGCCCTAAACCCAAATAATTCACCAACAAAATTATTCTCCAGAGAACTACTAGCTACCGCTTAAAACTCAAAGGACTTGGCGGTGCTCTATACCCATCTAGAGGAGCCTGTTCTATAATCGATAATCCCCGATAAACCTCACCTCTTTTTTTTTTGCCAATTCAGCCTATATACCGCCATCGTCAGCTCACCCCAACAGGGAATAAAAGTAAGCAAGACTTAATCATAAAAACGTTAGGTCAAGGTGTAGCGTATAAAGAGGAAAGCAATGGGCTACATTTTCTATGTTGGAACATAACGAATCACCTCATGAAATCTGAGATATTGAAGGAGAATTTAGTAGTAAATTAAGAATAGAGAGCTTAATTGAACAAGGCAATAGAGCGCGCACACACCGCCCGTCACCCTCCTCAATTAACTCAAACCTATAACTAATAAACTAAGTATAACAAAAGAGGAGAAAAGTCGTAACATGGTAAGCGTACTGGAAAGTGCGCTTGGAGTACCAAAATGTAGCTTAACCCAAAGCATTTAGCTTACACCTAAAAGATTTCAGATAATCCTGACCATTTTGAGCCAACCATTAGCTCCCATATTCGATAATTCAACTATTAAACATTAATCACCAAAACATTTAACCCATCCTAGTATAGGAGATAGAAAAGTATTCCGGACGCGATAATGTAAGTACCGCAAGGGAAAACTGAAAGACCAATTAAAGCACCTCAAAGCAAAGACTCATCCTTGTACCTTTCGCATAATGATCTAGCCAGCATAACCGAGCAAAACGAATTAAGCCCGCCTCCCCGAAATCAGGTGAGCTTGATAAAACAGCTATACAGAGCCAACTCTTCTATGTAGCAAAATAGTGAGAAGATTTTATAGTAGAGGTGAAAAGCCTACCGAACTTGAAGATAGCTGGTTGTCCAAAACACGAATTTTAGTTCGACTTTAAATTTAATTAATGCACACATCTAAAGCACAACTTAAATTTAAAAGCTAATCAAAAGGGGGACATCCCTTATGATTACGTAGACGAACTTCCCTAGAGGATACTGATTTACATAAATACATCCGTAGGCCTAAAAGCAGCCATCAATTAAGAAAGCGTTAAAGCTCAAATTCACAATAGCCCTTAATCCCAAACATAACACCAAACTCCCTAAACTCACATTGGACGACTCTATAAACCTATAGAAGACATTCTGCTAAAATCAGTAACAAGAAATATTTCTCCTTGCATAAGCCTACATTAGCAACGGAACAATCCATTAACAATTAACAAAAAATGATAACTATAAGCAAGCCACAAGCAAATTATTCCAATCAATTGTTAACCCAACACAGGAGTGCATAAAGGAAAGATTAAAAAGAATAAAAGGAACTCGGCAAACACAAACCCCGCCTGTTTACCAAAAACATCACCTCTAGAATCTCAAGTATTAGAGGCAACGCCTGCCCGGTGAGCTCAACTTTAACGGCCGAGGTATCCTGACCGTGCAAAGGTAGCATAATCACTTGTCTCTTACTTAGGGACGTGTATTAATGGCATCACGAGGGTTTAACCGTCTCTTGTCCTCAATCAGTGAAATTGACCTTCCCGTGTAGAGGCGGGAATACTACTACAAGAAGAGAAGACCCTGTGGAGTTTAAGATTAATCATCTATGAATACTCTAACTAAACCCTAAAGGAGCAAAGTTATATTCATCTAGATTATTAATCTTTGGTTGGGGTGACCTCGGAGCACAAAATAACCTCCGAATGATTTAACCCAGATTTACCAATCTAAGTGTAACAAACCAGTAATTGACCCATATATTGATCAACCGACCAAGTTACCCCAGGGATAACAGCGCAATCCTATTAAAGAGCCCATATCGACAATTAGGGTTTACGACCTCGATGTTGGATCAGGACATCCAAATGGTGCAACCGCTATTAATGGTTCGTTTGTTCAACGATTAAAGTCCTATGTGATCTGAGTTCAGACCGGAGAAATCCAGGTCGGTTTCTATCTGTATATTGATTTCTCCCAGTAGGAAAGGACAAGAGAAATAAGGCCTACATTACACATGAGCCTTAGAATAAGATATGAATAAATCTAAACATCTTATAGCAATAACTTTATGCTCTAGAAAAGAGCTATTAAGGTGGCAGAGGTGGTAATTGCATAAAACTTAAGCCTTTATAACCAGAGGTTCAAATCCTCTCCTTAATAATGTATATCATCAACCTATTCCTCTACATCATTCCAATCCTCCTAGCAGTTGCCTTTCTTACACTAGTAGAACAAAAAGTACTGGGTTATATACAATTTCTCAAAGGCCCAAATATCGTAGGCCCCCACGGATTACTACAGCCAATCGCAGATGCGGTAAAACTATTCACAAAAGAACCTCTACACCCTCAAACATTGTCAATATCCATATTTATCATCGCACCCATTCTAGCTCTCACTCTAGCACTTACCGTTTGAACCCCACTGCCTATACCCTATGCCCTAATTGATCTAAACCTAGGCCTCCTGTTCATTTTAGCCCTATCCGGCCTATCCATCTATTCAATCCTATGATCTGGCTGAGCATCAAATTCAAAATATGCCCTAATTGGCGCCCTACGCGCAGTAGCCCAAACAATCTCATATGAAGTCACTTTAGCCATTATTCTCCTATCCATCATACTAATCAATGGATCATTTACCCTAAAAAATCTTATCACAACCCAAGAAAATATATGACTTATCGTCTCCACATGACCCCTGGCCATAATATGATACATCTCCACCCTAGCCGAAACCAACCGAACTCCATTCGACTTAACAGAGGGAAAAATCAGAACTTGTCTCAGGTTTTAACGTCGAATACACCGCAGGCCCTTTCGCCATATTTTTCCTAGCAGAGTACACTAACATCATTGCTATAAACGCAATAACAGCCATTCTATTCCTCGGCTCATGCGCCAATCATAACCTTACAACCTTCAACACCCTCTCCTTCGTAATAAAAACAATACTTCTCACATTTATATTCCTATGAATCCGAGCCTCATATCCACGTTTCTGATATGACCAACTAATACACCTACTTTGAAAAAACTTTCTACCAATAACCCTAGCAACTATGTCTATGATTCATCTCTATCCCAATCACATTATCATGCATTCCTCCTCAAATCTAAGAAATATGTCTGATAAAAGAGTTATCTTGATAGGATAAATCATAGAGGTGCAAACCCTCTTATTTCTAGAACAATAGGATTTGAACCTACATCTAAGAACCCAAAATCCTCCGTGTTTCCTTTACACCACATTCTAGTAAGGTCAGCTAAATAAGCTATCAGGCCCATACCCCAAAAATGTTGGTTTACACCCTTCCCATACTAATGTCCCCACATGTTTTTTCCATCATCTCTATCAGTCTATTCATAGGAACCTCACTCACCCTACTCAGCAGTCACTGACTCACAGCATGAATAGGCCTAGAAATCAACACACTAGCTATTATCCCCATAATAACCCACCCTAATCATCCTCGAGCCACAGAATCAGCCATCAAATATTTCCTCACACAAGCCACTTCTTCCATAATAATTATATTCAAAATCATTCACAACCCCTGAATAACCAACCAGTGAACTTTACTACAAATAACCAACCCCTCAGCCTCAACCCTAATAACCCTAGCTCTGGCAATCAAATTAGGCCTAGCTCCATTCCACTTCTGGGTGCCTGAAGTAACCCAAGGAATCCCCCTATTATCAGGCATAATCCTTCTAACATGACAAAAAGTGGCCCCTACATCCCTATTATATCAAATTTCTCCTTCTCTAGACATAAAAATTTTAACTCTCCTAGCCATTATATCAACACTGCTAGGAGGCTGAGGGGGTCTTAACCAAACCCATCTACGAAAAATCCTAGCCTACTCATCCATTGCTCACATAGGATGAATAACCATCATTGCCCTTATTAATCCAACCCTAACCTTAATTAATTTCCTTATTTACATCATAGCCACCTTAGCCCTATTCATTACCCTTAATTTCTCCTCAGTAACCAAAATTAAATCAATCACTAATATATGAAATAAATCAACCCCAATAACTATTATTATCTTTCTAACCTTACTGTCACTCGGGGGTCTTCCACCACTTACAGGATTGGCCCCAAAATGATTAGTACTGCAAGAACTCATTACCAATAACAACGTAGCAATCGCTACCCTAATAGCACTCTCAGTCCTCCTAAACCTATTCTTTTATATGCGAATTATCTATGCTACCACCCTAACCATATTTCCCACTTCTAACAACTCCAAACTCCAATGACCCCACCCCCAAACAAAAACAATTAACATCATTCCTACTCTCACCATTATCTCCTCCCTATTACTCCCTCTAACCCCCATATTTATTATCCTGAACTAATAAGAACTACAAGCCTTTATCTTGCATCATCCGAAGGCAAATGGAACACTTTAATTAAGCTTAATTGTCTCCCCACCATAAAGCTCCGGCAGCTATTCAGCTACTTCTTCGAATTTGCAATTTAACGTAATATATACTTCAAAGCCCACAACAAAGGCTTAGGCTAGACTAGACCAAAGGACTTCGAAGCTTTAAGCAGGTGATCAATCACCTAGTCTTTGTTACATACCTGAAGCCTCACGCCTTGTGGGGAAAAAAAGGAGTTTTTGGAGTTAGGAATACCCAAGTTCAAATCCTGCCCTAGATTCTGACTAACATGTGACCCTGGGCAAGTACCTTAACCTTTTTGAGCCTCAGTTTACTCTCGATGGTCTCTGTGTCTCCTTCTGCCTCTAAAATCTAAGATCTCATATAAACGTGTACATTATTACTACCATTATTTGAACCTGTTATCTGGTGTTATCAACTACTTACCAGGCTTTCAATTTTAAAATAAAAATGCCTAAGCATCACTCTTTGGGGAAATATGATTTTATTCATTATGTCATGAGATCCCTGGTATCAGGACAGTATCGTTGGATGCTTCTTGATGGGACTTTTTGTTTCTGGGTGATCTGAGATGGGATAAAATTAGAAGATAATTATTTTTTCCCAAATTCTTTTATTAGTGTATCTATTCTGGTAGCTGTAGTAAAACCGAGCAGAAAATTTACTTCATAAGACTTTTATTACCTGCAGAGAACTTCAAGGATCATTTCATTCATGGCATCACTTTACAGATGAAGGGACCTTCATACACACCATTCTGTTGAACCATTCCTTTTTGGGTTTGATTTTGAACCATTGCTCTTGGTACCATATAAAGATTAACAACTGAGAATTATCTAAAGGAAGAGACAGATGAATTGTTGCTATACTTAACAAAGGGGATTTCAGGCATACAGTATACAGCAGAACCAGCCTTATTAAACATGTTATAATTCTATGAAATATCCTTTCCTACTACAAAGGCTATATACAACTCTCTTTCTTTCTACCTGGCCAGAGTGAGTGCTTTCGGTTAGGCAGCAAAGTTCAAGGCATAGGACAGAGGGATTGTCTCCAGAAAGAAACTTTGGCAGTCTGGTACAATTAGGGTGGGTGTAGTGGTGGAAAGGACAGAGGGAATCAGAATATTGAGAATAGTTCTGCTTACAAATCCTTTGTAATTTTTTTAAACCCACTAATTTGTTCTTTACAACATCTACATGAAGGTAGGCATGTAAATTTCAATAATTCCCATTTTACAGATAGAGAAACTGAGACTCAGAGGTTAAGTAATTTGTTCAAAATAGTAGGACAAAAAAGTAGTAATTAGCAAAACAGATTCTGGAACTGGACTTCTGACTCCAAGTTCATTTAAAATCATAGGATTTAGAACTGGAAAAGATTGTAGAGAAGATCCAGCAACTAAGAGACTAGATTCTGATCCAGTAACCTCATTTTATACCTAAGGAAACTGGGGTCCGGAGAAGTCAAATGACTTGCTTATGGTGATACAAGTAGTAATTGACAGAATTAGGTCTCAAATTCCATGCAGATCAGTTCTCTCTCCATTACATCATACTGACGGTTTTTAATCACAGACCATACTGAGTCTCAGCTCACCCACTGAGGCTTGTGTGACTTGAATGAAGAAATAAATGTCATACTTGTTACAGATGACACAATGCAGGGAAACGTAGGTGACATATTGAATGACATCATCAGAACCTGATATGTCAGCGAGCTACAACAGTTATCCATGTCATTGATTCATTTGTTGTCCAATGAAATTTGTATTTGGATACATCCCTCAATCTATGCTCTTATTGATATGGATGGCCATCTCCACCCCTGCCATGAAGATCTCCCTCCCAAGCCTTTTCTCATTCTTTGCAAATTTTGTACTTGCTCTTCCCTGAATTTTCACAAGTGATCCACCCAACATTTGCACATTTCTTATTTAATTATCATGCATTATCATTTTATTATAGTTATTTGTCTCCATGTTTTATATTCTACTAGGTTGGGAATTGTAGGAGGGCAGGGATCATTCCTTATTTAAACTCTTTCAGTACCCAGTACAGTGTTCTGCATGCACAAGGTATTAATCAATGTTTGTTGAAGTTGAAATGTCCAGTAAAATGAGGGGAGTTGAAGTAATATGAACAGTGCTTCATTTTACTTTCTTAAAAAATCATTTGTGCATCTTCAAATGTTTTTTATGGAAATCTTCCAAAAACCACAACAACCTGTTTTGTAGGGCGAGAAAAGAAAGAAACTCTGTATCTGCTTCTCAAAATTGGGAAAGGGTGGTATGTTATAATGCTCAAGGTGAAGGGTGGGATAGATAGGGTAAATATGAAGGTATGTATGCTACATTATCTTTGGCATAGAACTATAGATCCTATTTAAACTTTCCTGTGCTACTGGAGAACTCATATTAATTTTAAAAAGGAGTTATTAGCTCCTGAGGGAAATAGGAACCTGCTGACTGGAATAAAATTCAGGCTAATGATATCAATAATTAAGAAATAGCTCATTGTTTTTTAAAGGGAAGTAAATGTTTACTTTCAAGTAGAATATAAAAGTTTAAGGAGAAATAATCCTCTTAAAAATCAAAAGGTCAAAGCATTACAACTTAAGACAAATGCCATGCCAAAATATAATGTTGGTAACTTAGAGTTATCCTGTCATTAAAGAGGGTTTAGAATAATAAAAACCTGACTGTGTATAGCATATTCATTTTTCTTTGAATCTTTATAAATTACGTAAAAGAATAAATGGCATAATAGAATGTAAGAAATTGCTACCTGAAGCCCAGCTCTAAAGTTTAAATTTTAAAATGTAGTGTAATAGCCATCTGTTATTTTAGTAAAGATGAATACAGTGAAGTGGAAAGCTTTTGTGAGAGGCAGTATTTGTGAAACATGGGGACTCATTAGTGTGTATAGCCAAGCAGTTTGTGTTTCTAGGAGTGAGGGGTGAATTGATTTTAACACCTGCCACTTTGGTGTCTTCTTACTTTCAGCCTTTAGTCCTAGCTCAGCCCTAATGCCTGCTGAGGACTTCAGTAGTCACTTTAAAATATAATTTTATAGCTGTGGTCAAGGCTTTAAATAATGAAGGATTATACATGGTAGTAACATCCAACAGTACAAGGAGCACCAAATTAGAATTAAAGATACATAAGTTTTCACTTAGGCTTTGCTTAGGCAGAGTGCTGTAGAGAGGTCAAATACACAACATAGGCCAACACTCCTGAGGGCAGTTGGATTAAAATGTAATGGGAAAATATTTAACAAAATAAATAAAAGTACAATGCAATAAAAATGCATTAAATTTCAAAACTAAGTCAATACATGACCCACAGGGATCCTTAATGTGTTGTTAGGAGTAGAATTCAACAAAGATAGACCGAGGTATGTTTTCTCTGAGCAAGATAACATTTTATTAACAGGGTATGAACTTGATAATAAAGCGGTCAGTGGCTTGCCGCAATTTAAGCCAAAGCCCCTGATATGGGGGCTCAGTTCCATTTTATAAGATTAGAACAAATAACAGAGCAGCGTAGGTAGGGAAATGATACAGCTGGTTATATGCTCGGTGAGATCATGAGGTTGAGGACAACATGATTAGTTATGTAGTTGAGGCATGGAGAATAATATGATTAATTAGAAGTTGGGAACCTGGCTTCCCTCCTGTGACTAAGAAAAGTTCCAATTATTTGAGTCCACCTGCAACATTAAAGAGCGAGCCGGCCTTCTTTGGATAGCAAACCAAACACTAATTCATTGTCTGACCCCAATATATAAAGGCAATATTGATTCAGGCCAGCGTGTGGCTTTACTCACTTAAAACTGGCCAATGACCAGTAAACGGAGCCTGACTCTGTGGGATAGAATTCTTTGGACTTCAGTTCAGAAACTTCTCAAGTTTGAGTTTCACTTTTCTCCCCTAGAGCAAAACCTGTATTTATGCATTTAGTTCTATCACTTTCACAGATTACACATGATAGCTCAGGAACCATGTAGAATATTCCATACATGAGTTAGAACCTGACAAGGATATAATGAGGATACCTACAAGAAAACATGGGAGACATTGTGAAGTGGTGAAATTAATTTTTTGGAATCTTAGAATGTTAGAGCTGTCTTTCAGAATCATTTGACACACCCCCCTCATTTTGCCTATATGGAAGAGCCCCAGAGGTATCAAGGGGCACATAATGTCACATAAAAAAGCAGTGATAGTACAGAGACTAGAACTCACATTTGTTGCACCAATCTTTACACTGTCATGCTTTGAAATGGATACATTATTCCTTTATCAGTCACCTGATCTACCAGTCTATTAACCTATTTTTAAAAAACTCTAGGAAACAAGACTGGCATAGTAGGACTTTTTGGTGAACCTATGTGTTCCTTCCTGATACTTAATAATCACCATGCTTCCCTTTCTAAATAATCACATGTCACCTGTTAATAGCATGCTCTCAGATTTTTGCAGGGATTCGTGTCAAAATCATTGAGAGATAAATTTAAGAAATTAATCAAATTATACATGGAATTTATTTTAGGATATTAAAATTCTTTTCTTTAGCTTGTATTCTTTCTTCCCCAAAGGTTTTGTAGATATATCTTCTACTAGTCCTCAGTTCCATGATGATTTCTTTTTTTCTTCTTGTAATTCTGATTATAGAACTTCGTTTGAAGGGAGAAAATTGGAGGTTACTTAGTGAATTTTTTTTAAAGTAAGGATGCATTCACAATAGCAAATAGAAGAGAGTTATCAGTCTTCACATGTGAATCCATTTCCCTCAAATCTCACAGATTTTGACAAGCAGCAACTTGTCAGAAGCTCAAGAATTAATTTTATTTATCTAATCCTTTGAGGGTTGATTCTTATTTTATTTAGTCAAAGTAGATGATCTAGAAGTAAAAGGGTTGGGCTTGGGCATTTTTGTATTTGTTTTGTAGGAATTTGTCAGGTATGATGTGTTTAAAGTGCTCATTTTAACCTAAGGTTTGGTGTTTCATTGTAGAGATACCTGATATTTCTCATTGGGTTCCTTAGGCCCTTTAACATAATACATACATACATATTTATGTATGTCCACATCTGAATAATGACTGAACATAACAGTCTTGGTTAGATGGTAATACAAGACTGCAAGGCTATCTTAATTATTTTAATTTATTATGACCAAAAGGTATTTGCATGGTTTTGAAAGCAATTAATGAAAACCAAAAAAGTTTGTAAAATGCCTATCATAGAAATCCTAATTGTACTAAATTGTATATGCTATGTCACTTCATTTTTTCAGTCTTTTAAATCAGCTGAGATGGTCTTCTGCTCTTAGAAAATAGATAGAAGCTAATTAAGCTCATTTACTGGATCTTAAGAGAATAATAACTAGCATTTATGTAGTGCCATAAAGTTTGCAAAGCTCTTCACATATGTTACCTTATGTGATCCTCACAACATCCCTGAAAGAAACACCTGCATAATCTGACATCTGCTTTTATTTTTTTTAATAGACCTTTACATCTGAAAGACTCTTTTTAGTATGCTTATTATAATTTTCTTATTCATAAAATATTTATTTTCACACAGGATAGGCAAGTGAAATCTTATAAATGTGAAATTGTGTAATGTTTTTCACTGTGAAGTTTTTTCAAATGTTTACTGACATCAGAAATAGAAGCATTTGGAATTGAACAGACTTATAAAAACTATTAAGAAAATGCAACAAGAAGTGCCAGGGTTGTTTTTTTTTTTTTTTCTGATTTTAAAAGCTTTGTTTTTCTACTCCATGTATGTGAATTGTCAGTGTGGCATTTTAAAAAGGTAGAATGAAACCTCAACATTTCCAACTAATTGGTAAGATCAGCCTGAGTTATAGAGTTTAGTTATACATAGTAATTGTAAGTAGTTTACCAAATCACAGCTTACTGAATTCTGTGAAGAAATGGATATATAAGAACATTTTGTAATTAGGTAATTAAATATTTTAAGTAAACTGACACTTTTAAAGATTTGAAGGGGTAGGGAATACTCTTACCAAGTTTTAAAACCTCCCAGAAATCTTGTTTCTACTCAGTTTGCTTAGCTGGCCCTTTCTTGGTCATTAGTCTGAAATTAAACTTAAAGCTATACAATACTACAAATTCTACATACCTAGAATCCAAGTTAATGTGAATTTTGCTGTGGTTGTATCACTTGCTTGTTACTAAATCAGATGGAATAGAGGAAATTATTATGTAACTAACTGGAAAAGAGAGCTAGTCCTTATTCCAAAAGTTTCTTCCTTATTTTGACTTTAGCCACTTCCATGACACTGTCACTTAACATGTGATACATTATTCCTTCTAGAATAACTTGGTCTGCACATAAATGGTATGCAAAAAGTTCTCATTTTATATGTAAACTTCAGCATGTTTAAAATTAGTTAGCAGATGCCTGCTTTGATAAAGCCATAACTTTTTTTGAGGGCAGGAGCAGAGGATTTATGAGTATTGTTTAAAAAAAATTATATTACTATTTTAGGATTGCATTTTAAAAGTTATGAATTTGCTAAAAACCAAATTCACAGATCTGTATATAATCCAGCCAAGTCGGCCTTAAATTCCCAGTCATGGGGTGATAGGCGTCAATGTTCCTGTTTAATATGTTATCACAGAGAGCATGTGGCATGCAGTTTGTTTGACATTTCTGATGATAGTACCTCCAGTGCCTGAACCTACCCCAAACAGTTTTGAAGCTTGTAATCTTGCTGACCTTACTAATGATCAAGCAAGGCGTGTGCTCCCTAAATGGTGCTGAATGAATAGCTGAAGAAGGTTAGACACTTAAGAAATAAAAGGAAAAAGAGCCCCCTACTCTTTCCCAGCTTGGGGATGCAAAGTTCTATTTAACCCGCTTTTTAAAAAAATTTCTTATAGAGCACTCTATAAATATAAGCTATTACTAATGTTGTTCTTATTATTTGAGGCTATTTTGCCCCCAAAGCATAACCTCTCATCCCATTGGGAAAAAAGAAAAGCAATGCCCATGTGTGTATGTAATACATACATACATACACACACGTATGTATATGTATGCTTTTACACACACACACACACACACACATACACACACACACACACACATGACAAATGGAGTTGGAGCCCTTTACAAGTATACCCAACTAGGGTAGTTGGATTCAAGAGCAGGTCAGATAAGGATAAACAATTGGGTGGGTAGAATTCCTTTGGTTTAAAGGGCTGCACTTTATGGATTCATTAAGTCTTAATAGCTGTGTCTGCGAGTTCTCTGCTGGAGAAAGGAGCCAAATCTAACCAGATGTATCTGTTGTTATCCTTACTGGTAAGCTACATTTTGACCAATATATAGACCAATATTACTGCTCTTCTCTCTTTGGCTAAGGATGGGGAAACTATGTGTTAGTTGTTGGTGTGTTTTCTTATTTATTTTAAAAGTGCCTATAAAGTGACCTATATTAGTTCAAACATACGAGGAAAGTATCATAGATTTCAAAACAGCAGGAAAAATGCTTCCTTTATAATTTGGACTGTGATATCTGCTAAATGAAGATGTTACTATATGCAAGACTAAAAACCAATGGAATTTACAACACACCTTTTTATCAGGAGTTCTGAATCTCTGAAAATTTTTTAGTGTTTTGGTTTTTCAGTCATTTTGGTCACATCTAACTCACTGGGATTCCATTTGGAATTTTCTTGACAAAGATGCTGGAGTGATTTGTCATTTCCTTCTCTAGCTCATTTTTTGCAGATGAGGAACTAAGGCAAACAGGGTTAAGTGACTTGCCCAAGGTCACGTAGCTAGTAAATGTCTTAGACCAGATTTCCACTCAGGAGGATGAGTCTTCCTGACTCAAAACCCATCACTCTATCTACTTCACCAACTAGTAATTATTATACTATGTAAGAAAAGCTAATAAAATTAACAGCTATTTGAAAAAATGAAACCACAAAGACTAAATCATATATTTCTATCTATCCATCCATCCATCCATCCATCTGTCTATTGCTTAATTGTAGGGAACCATAAAGTTCAACCTTGGACAACAGTTACAAACCAAGCCTTAGATGTCGCATGGAGAACAGTAAAGGGACCGGTGATGTTGGGCATATCACTTCTTGCTGCTGCCCTCTGCCACTTCAGAAACCTATATTTATATTTAGGACATCGGTTAAAATGGTATGTTCTTTTGCCATGTTCTATACACACACACACACACACACACACACATATATATATAAATGCCTCTTTTTAAAGCAGATACTTTTTATAAATCACCATTGGTATTTTTTTTAACATTTCAGGTGGAGTGGATACCTGCAGAGAAAATTCAAAAGTAAATATTCTCTTTACAATCTCTATTGTTCCTGTTATGGAAGGGAATGGAGGGGGAAATTGAGGGAAGAAGAAAAGGGAAATTAACAGCTTTTTATATTCAATTTGGTCTAGAAAACCTCAGTGTGGAGGCAGAAGTTGATCTTCTTGGTTATTGTGCAAGAGAATGGAAAGGAGAAACAAGCCGAGCCAAGCTGATGAGGAAGGTATCGCTATTTTTAAAACCAGGAAATTCATCCAACTTTATTTAAAATTAAGAGTTTCAAAGAGTACATACAAGTAACGACTATTTTGTTCGTTAAAACTCCTTGAGTCTTGAATTGTCCATTCAAAGCTGACATACTGCAGAAACTATTTAGTGTGGTGGCTATTAAGAAGAACCCATTTAAATTAGATTCCACAGTTCAGGAAATTTCAGTGTTAGAGATGTTTACTAAATTGACTATAATTCAGTGAACATTTATTAAGTAGCAATTAGGTACTGAGGACACTGAGACAAAACAAAACAGTCTCTGCCCCCTAGGAGATAACATTCTGGGGGTGGAAGAGGTGGTGGAGAGTAGGTGTAATACACATATAAGCAGAGAAGTACATACAAAGTAATTTCAGAAGGGAGAAAGAGTTGGAAGTGATCAGGAAGGGCCTCATTTAGGTAGGAACACCCAAGCTGTACCTGCAAGAAAGCTAGGGATGCTATAAGGTAGGAATACGGAGGAAGTGCATCCCAGGCCTAGCAGCCTCCTGGACAAAGGTAGAAAGTCGGGAGATGGAGTGTTGTGATACAGGAAGAGATTAATATTCAAATTTACTGAGCAGATATTATAACCCCCTTCCTTACTCCAGTAGACTATATAAGCCTGCTGCAGAGTCCACCGTTTTTATCTTTCTGTCTTCCACTTCAAGTCCATGACTTAATAGGTGCTGAACAAACACTATTTGTATTGAATCCAATTAAAATTCTGACCCCCTGAACTGGGCCCCTTTTAGTTTTTTTTGTAGGTGCTGGAGAATGTGTATGTAATCCTTGATACAAGGTCATTGTATACAAAGAATCTTAGGTGTTGGGTTTTTGTACATGAAGCAAATTTCTTATAATTTCTAAAATGATGATGAGAAAAAAGCTCTTTATCTCTACCCTTTTAGAAAATAAATCCTTTTGGTCTCTGATCTATTTGAAATGTATAATGTATAGTGACCATAGACCTTTGGTAAGGGAAATTGAGGTAATGGGGGATAAAGGTTGAAAGTGGTTACAGTGGTGACATCACAGAACAGATTTTTCAATAGATATGAGAATGAAGCACTTGGGTATTTTGGCTAAAATCTATCCTGCTGACCAGCCTAGCCTTTGAAAATAAGTATTTTGCTTTCAAAATCTGGATAACTATTGCCCCAAAACGGCCCTTTACCATCAAGTAGGCCGAGCCATTCGCTATAGCATTGACTTCTGCAGGGGTCTCCTCACCTCATGATCCCTCTGGCAGTCATGCTAAACATTGCAGCAAGATTAGCTAGATACTGTTAACAGCCCAGTAACACGTAGAATTTAATATGTAGTCCTTTTACAGTGGGCAGGGCAGGAAGAATGCTCTGAAGAGAGTTTATTTTCTGCTTTACACCTTTGTTAACATTTTATTTCCTGCCTCCCAAACTAATTTTCACTGTAGTTGTTTTAAATTTTCTTTCTCACTGCCAGAAATGATATCCCTCTGTGCATTGGGTCAAATCACGTGAAGGTAACATTGGTCTTTATGGTACTGTGCTTACCTGGTTTTGCTCTAAACTTTCTCCTAATCACTCTCTTTGTTTTAACATAGAGGCAACTGTACCTTGGTAGCCATCAAATACTTAACTAAAAGTTCTCAGTATTATTTGTAGACTATACTTCATGGTCTAGGGACTTGCTTTCTAGTATTGTGTAATATGGAATCTGTGCAAATGGGCCTGGGGTCAAGAAGACTCAGTTTCCTAAATTCAGATCTCGCCTCAGATACTTACTAGCTGTGTGCGCCTGGACAAGTCACTGAACCCTGTTTCCCTCGGTTTCCTCATCTATAAAATGAGCTGAAGAAGGAAATGGCAAACCACTCTGGTATCTTTGCCAAGAAAACTCCAAATGGGGTCACAAAGAGTCAAGACAACTGAAAACAACTGAATGACAACAAAAATACTTCCCATTGAAATGTGAAATAATACGAATGTGAAACAATAACTTGGTTATTTTTAAAAGTTTTTCCATTTGTACTTGGAGTTCCATGGTTAAATTTGGTTTTATTTCCTTTCTTTAGACCCTTCTTCTTCAGAATTACAAAAATATATTTTTTTCCTTTGCTCTAATAGGCGTATGAGGAACTTTTTTGGCGTCATCATGTTAAATGTATTCGGCAAGTCAGAGGAGACAACTATGATGCATTAAGATCAGTCCTATTTCAGATACTCAGCCAGGGCCTCTCTCTTCCATCCTGGATGAAAGAAAAAGACATTATAAAGGTATGATGTCATGTTTTGAGCCAGGAAATACTACTAGTCTAATCCTCTGTGAAGTGAAATATGGTAACACAAACACCGTCATTTCAGCTACCCACATTTTTTTTTTCAGATTAGAGTCTGAAAGGAAGTCTGAGAGATGCCACTTAGTCCATCTCCTGGGCTCTTATGTAAAATTATTCAAACTATTCCAGAAAGATCTTTTTTAGGCTCTTTCTTAAAATTCATAATAAGGTGGTTGATTCTCTTTATATATAGTTTTATATATGTGCATATATACACATACACACACATATACATATATGTATATATACACATATATATTCTATTTCTAACAACCCCTTACAATGAGAAAACTTTTCTTAAGGTATGATTGAAATGATTCTTAGGGAGAATCAATTTTAAAAGGTGTTCCTTTGTTCTAATACCCATTTATTTGCTGAACTAAAACTAGGATGTTTGAAGACAGAGGGCATGTGAGAAGAGTCGCAGTGTATTAGAAACATAGTATCTTGTCTTTAAAATTACTCTGTGTTTTAAAATTGCTTGGTTAAAATGCATCATTCCCCGTGTACATGCTTTTTGTTAAAGATATTTTAATGAAATAGACTGGATCTGTTGACTATACATTTTTGTTTGTTGTATTTGAGCCATCAGTAGTTGTAAAATTTTTAAATAAGAGTGTGCCTTGTGCAGAATTATAAAAAACTGCAGAAGCTATATAAAAATTGTTTTAAAATAATGTTCTACCTCCATCCTGGGGTGACAGCTAGTTATTTAACTTGGCTAACTGGGCGGGGGGCACACAGTCATATCTGTTTTGTATCTGTTGTATTTCTTATTTGTGACAAAATGCTAATTATTTCATAACATTTATACTTTTTCCCCAAGCTTCCTGAAAAGCTGCTCTTTTCACAAGGGTGTAATTGGATTCAACAATACAGCTTTGGCCCTGAGAAATATACAGGCCCAAATGTGTTTGGGAAATTACGTAAATGTGTTGAATTATTAAAGAGTCAGGTAAGTACTTGGAAACAGACTAGAAAGATGAAAATACTTTCAGAAGTAATCATCAATCTCTCTTCTATCATCACTGTCTTGGTTTTTAAAATTCTGATGTCTGTCATCAATTGTCTTGGTTCCTAGTCTCAGACATATTAGTTTGTGTTGCATTTAAAGGAGTAGAGAAGAAAGTATTTCCTCCATCCATTATCATTTTTCTGCCTGGGGTCCACATCTCTTCTACCCACCCAGTGGCAAAATACCTGCAAGGTTTTACTGCTTCCACAAAAGAAACTGAACAGATCTCTTCCCTTCTGTGTAATGACAAGAGAGCAACCTTCTGGTACTGCTCCTGTATTTCCTCTTTTCCTTTCAGGTAGCTGAGAGAGAGCAGCCCAGAGGGTCAAGACTTTTTCTCTTCTGGGAGGTCTTGAGAGTATAATGCAGCTGATCTTTATTCTGTCCCAGTTCTGCTCCAAGACATAGGTGAAAAAAAACCTGTCTTACAATTTTTTTTCCTGTGTGTGTGTATTTGTGTGTGTGTGTGTGTGTGTGTGTATCTGTCTGTCTGTCTCTGAGTATCTCTCTTTTTCTGTCTCTTTGTTTAGTTGCTCTCCCTCCCTCCCCGTTCTCCCTGCCCCTGTGTGTCTTGTCACTCATTCTCTCTGTTTCCCTCTCCCCGTTCCTTTCCCTCTTCTCCCCTCCTTACCTTTCCCCTCTCCCTCAACAGATAGTGAATAAATGTTTTGTTGGCTCCATCGAGATCTTCTTTCTTTGGATTATCATATGTCTCATAATTTTAGGATTATTATCAAGGATTCCATTTTTTGTTGTATGGGAGTTATTTTTGACAGATTTGTGTGTTTATTATTTAATAATAAATCCCTAATTGTACATATGCTTGAAAGTTCAGTTGATACTAGATTTGTATGTTCTGTACTGATTTGATGATTTACCTCTATGATATATGTTCTGATAGTTCCTGTTAAGTTTCTCATGGCGAGGATGAGAGGAGCTGACTAGGAAGAATTTCAGGTTGTTTGACCTTAGGAGGCTCTGTCTCTCTTTTATGTTGTTACAGGCTGTGCCTGACTCAGGCTGGTCTCCTGCTAGTTTAGGTCCAAAATTGGAATGAAATGAAGCACTCATAATCTACGTAACAGTTAATAAAAGGAAACTTATTTAACCATAGCAAGGGAACGATGCTCAGGACAAAGAAGAGATGTTCATCTAGGATAAAGAATAGATTTAGTTTGCACAGTGTCCCAGTCTTGTTTAGGCCACCAGTCTGTGGTCTGAAACCTCAGAAAGGGACCCTAGCTCCTTGTATCCTGGTTGTTTCATACCCAGGAGCTACAGCAGTATCCTATATCTTTGTACACTGAGTAAATCATATCTCTGAGATCATTTCAATGGCTTTTAAGGAAAAATAGCCTAACTTAAATGGAGGAGGGAATATAGAGTTAAGTGTGCCTCATGAGTACATTGACTATTTTCCAAACCCCAAATTGGGAAATATTGGTTGGCAAAAGATATTCCTTTTCTAAAACCTCAATTAACTTGACATTGGGACAATTCCAGGTAATATAGGATGTATCAGAATCCATAGAGTGATAACCTTACAAATTGTGGTGAGGTGGACTGATTCTACTCCCATTAGCCAAAGTCAAAGTTTTGAAGTTAGGTGAAGTTTATTAGCTTCTGATTCTACCCTCCTACTGCTCCTTTACAGCTATGTAATTTACCTATCATATTTCTCTCTCCTTTATTTAATAATAGACTTTAGGGTTGGATGGAAATATAGAAATGACCTATTCCTACCCTCTCATTTTAAAAAGGAACCATCAGAATCTAATTCTCTAGCCAGCTAGAGAATCTGTTCAAATAATTAGTACTAGTACACATCTTAACTGTGACTTTTAGGAAATTGTGTTCCCACAACTTTGGTCTAGCTCATTAGTGATACCAAAAGAAACTTCAAGCTATATTTAAGTGGAAAGAGAGGATTGGATTCCAAGGTAGGCTGGTAGAAGACCCAGAGGAGGGGGATATTTCTTACCAAATGGGCTCAAATCTTACTTCTGAGGCAGTTGTCAGCCTTCCTTTTCCCTAGTGCTTATCCTACTTATAGTCTACTTGCTTCTAGTAACAGCCAACTCTGGACAATTGGACACAATTAAATTTATGTGGCAACATTCAGTGATTTAAGAACATGAGATTTGATTTGAGAATCATGAGAACATGATTTCATTGAGAGTTTCCCATGCCTCTGAATGATGGTGAAAAGTATAAGACTTCTAGAATCCTAACATCCTTTACATAGCAATGGGCAGTGTTTTGTAAAGTGAGCTGTTTTATGAACTAAGTTTGAGTGATTTGGGGATGCTGACTTAGACTATAAACTCCCTAAGGTCAGAATCTATTCAGCTTGTTGAGTACATTAGTTGGCACAGTGCCAAAATGTAGTTAGGTGACATTTAAGGGCTGCTGATGGTAGTCCAGTCTTGTAGTTTTTGTAACCCTTCTCAAACTCATTTTAAAACTTCTTTTTCAGTGGACAGAGTTTAGTGGTATTAAGGACCAGCACAAGAGAGGGAACATGTGTAACTGCCTTTTTTCTGATGAGAACCTGGAGTACAAGCTGTATGAAGCTTTAAAATTCATCATGTTATATCAAGTCATCGAAGTGTACGAACAAGTGAAGAGTGAAAAGGCCATTCCCAGTCTTTATCGCCTCCTGTTTTCCAGGGAAACATCTTCAGATCCTTTAAGTTTCATGATGAATCACCTGAATTTTATAGGTGATACATGTGGATTACAACAGGTAAATGTTAAAAGATGAGTGTCAGAGGAAGGCACTGGTAATACTTAAGGGAGTGGGTAGTGTATAGTTCAACTGAATTCAACAAATATTCATTTTAAACCAATTTTTTTCAATTAACATGCATTCATTTTCTCTCTCTCGCATTTCTATCCACCCATATAAAGAAAAGAAAAAAAATCATAACTTGTGACAAATATGCTTAGTTATGCAAAACAAATTTCCACATTGTCCATATCCAAAAATGTTTAATTAGCTACTGATATGTATATGTATAAGGCTCTGTTAAAGATCTATATGATT
>CM053580.1:246652986-246686948 GCA_028627135.1 Pseudochirops cupreus | reverse complement strand
TGGGACTCAGTTTTCTGGTATTTAAATGAATGCACTATCTATATTTCTTATGTAGAGAGCCTGTTCCATTTTGTGATTAATAACTATATCAGCATATTTATAGTTACTGTAGGCATTGTGAATACTGCATTGCTGATACACCTTCACATTAAACATTAGTCAAATAGTAAACAAGGATTATAACAAGTGGCTGAACAATGAGAAAGAAGAGACAAAACAAAACACAAAAGAGAGAGAGTAGTTTGCTTCAATCTGCATTCAGACTCTGTAGTTCTTTCTCTGGATATCCCTTCCCATCACGAGTCTTTTGTAGTTGTCTTCTAACCTTGTATTGCTGAGAGGAACCCAGTCTATCAAAGTTAGGCCTCACACACGATGTGTCTGTAGTTGTGTACAAAGTTCTCCTGGTTCTGCTCTCCTCGATGGATCAGCATCAGTTTATATCTCTCCAGTCCATCCATTCCTTGTTTCAAAGGGAATTCTTTATAAGGCCAGGTGCAATAGCAGTCACCCAAACAGGGGCAGAGAAATATTCCCTCTAGAAGCTCTAATAGATTGAGTTGCCTTCATAAAAGTAGGTCCCCAGAGAGTTTTCTCCAGGTTCTGGAAGACAACAGCCTAGAGCAGTGGTTCTCAAGCTTCCTAATGCCGCAACCCTTTAATACAGTTCCTCATGTTGTGGTGACCCCCAACCATAAAATTATTTTCGTTGCTACTTCATAACTGTAATTTTGCTACTGTTATGAATCACAATGTAAATATCTGATATGCAGGATGTATTTTCATTGTTACAAATTGAATATAACCCACAGGTTGAGAACCGCTGGCCTAGAGCCTGTTGGGCAGGGGCCCTTCTTTCCTCAACAGGAGAAATCTCTTCATTTTGCATAATCTCCATTAGCTGCCCCCTTGGTTTTTCATTTCTATAGCTGCTGAATGCAAGGGCCCAGTTTACTTTCAGTCTAACTACCCTGACAATCCAACTCCCGCAGGGTAGTCAAAAAGATCTAGAAAATGCTAGCCTTGGCACTTTATTTATGCTCTGGCCCAGTTTCTTTCAGCATCCACCAAATTAATCCATCTGCTTGAGCAGGAGCCTGCTCCTTGTTCCACTTGAGAGGATTACTCATACACGATCAGGAGGGACCTGTCAACTAGGAGCCAGGCAAATTACCTCTCCCCCACTTGAATCTGATCAGATGACCCTCCTCTTCATCCCAAACTGCTAAAACTACCAAATATTGTAGGCATAGCTCTAAAGCTAGCAGCACCCTCTTAGCACAGGTTCATGTTGGAAAGAAATGAGGCACTTGTGAATCATTCATTGGACAAAGGAGATTTACTCTGTCCAAACACAGCAAGTATACTGTGGCACTTAACTTCACATTGTGTGTGCGCGCGCACACACACACACACATTTGTGAGGTTCAAGGAGGGATTGGTCCTAAATGGGGTGATCAGGTCCTCTATGTACCACATTACTACTAGTCCTCTCCTAAGCTGAAGACCAACAAACAAAAGCAAAGAAGAGGGAAACATAAAAGATACAGGAACAGACAGTTCCATGGAACAGAAGAATCCTACTCTTTAGGTTGAAGTGCTCTGGGAAGCTCTGTTCTCCCTGATTTTTTTTTTTAAAGTACAGAAATTAAAGATCCATACACTCTTTGCAGCTGTGGCCACAGTGCCCAGCTATCTTGTAGATCAGTGCAGAATACCTCACTTAACCTACTCTTATACCAGTTGGCTAGACCATGTTTCATCTTCATAGCCTCCCTAGTCATCCAGCCATACACCCAAGTAGTTACGCCTTCTGTCTGCTGCTGTTGTTCTGCTTCTTTCTATCTGGACCTGCACTCTCCACACTGGACTAGGACCTTCACAGCAGGCCTGGAGTTACAGAATGGTTGCCTCCAGACTCCGGAGAAGGTAATCCAACCTTTGAAGCTCCACCCTAAGGTCTAGCTCTCTAGAGTCTAGACAGAAGAGTAAGTGGGAATGGATCTCCTTAACCCACTATATCTACTAGCTCCCTTTTTATACATCTCCCTCACTTCCCACCCCTAAGTCATCTATCTTGTTCTGGGAAAAGTAATTATCAATGAATCAGAGAGGTTGGAGTGACTTGCCCTGACCACATAACTAAGTGTAAGAGATGAAAATTGAACTCATATCACTCTGGCAGCTATATAAAAGATAGATTAAAATGGGGAGAAATTTGAGGCAGGGAGACCAATTAGGAGCCTAATTCGACAGCTCAGGTGAGAGGAGAGAAGATCCAAAGGAGATGCAAACATTTATTAAGCCCTACAGTGGACCAGGCACCCAGCTAATACACACTGTTGATACAAAGAAAGGCAAAAGACTGTCTTTGCCCTAAAGGAGCTCAAAATCAAGTGACCAGAAGAATGGTGATGTAGTCCTCGGAAACAGAAAAGCCTGGAGGAGGAATGGGTTTAGGGTAAAATGCCGGCTGTTGGTTTTTTTTAATATGCTAAATTTGAGATGTCCGCTTGTTCCTATTAACATTACCATTTTCTAATTGTGTTTTTTGTTGAATGATGTATTTTTTTTCTGGTTCTCACATTAATTCAAGAACAAAATCTCATTTTCGCCCTTTTCCATTTTTTTCTAAACAATGAGACATTTTCTCCTGAAGTTTTTTTAGCATGTTTCCCCTTATGGGTCGAGACCCTCTTGCTTTTGTACTTTCTCCCCAGAATTCTGCACAGTGCTTGCCACACAGTAGGCAATTAATAATGCCTACGCGTATTTTTAAGACCCAATATATCTTTTCTCTGTATCTTGAAAAGAGGCTGTATTTTAGGATTACATATTTAATAACTCCAACTCATTCATTTTTACAGATAACAAAAATGAGGTACACAGTAGGAGCTCTGTAAATGTTTACTGACCCAGCGTTTATTGATAGAAAAAAGTGACTTACTCAAAGTCACAAAGTAGTTGTGTTGCGAAGCTCACATTGGAAATCCCAGCACTAATTAAGCATCTCAGATACGGGTTGAGCTCCTGTCTCCAGACTTCGGTCCTGTGCACTCTCCACTAAGAACTGCAATAAATATTTGATTAGTGTAAAAGCAAACAGGCAGTGCTAGAGAGGTAAAGGGCATCGCATGCTCGAGCCTCAGCTAAAAACTATTCCCTGGTTATGTGAATAGTTCAGTCACAACCAAAGCAGGTTTACATTACGGTCAAAGTAGCACAGTGACTGCCCCTGGCTAAACTCCCACCCAGAGGAGATACACGTGTGCAGCCTTCCGCATCAAGCCTTGGCTACCTCTAGCTCCCGCACTCCCTCCCTGCCACAGCCAATGAAAGGAGCGAATCCCGGGGAAACTCCAGCGGAGTTTCATGAGCATGCGCTCAATGTCCTGGAGTCGGCTCGGGGATCCCAGCCGGAAGAGCGTGCTCCGAGGTGAGCACAGGCGCAGCTCCACTTCCCTCCCCCGCCCCCTCCGGGTCAGAGGCTCCGGGGCGGGACTATCGCTTCGCACCGTGACGCAACGTTCCGTGACGCTCCTGTGGCGCACGGAAGCGTCTGCGGAGCCGCCTGCCGTGGCCACTTCAGCTGAGCGGCGGCCGAGGTCCGGGAGCTCTTGCAGGGGCGGGAGGGGTGCGGGCCGAGCGGGCTTAACCCTTTCCGCGCCGCGGCCGCGCGGGCGGCGCTTATGGCAGCTTCGCCTCGCCGCTGGGCAGCCGCTCGCGCCGCAGGAGCCCGGTCTCCGTCCCTGTCGGAGGCTCCCGGCTCGTTTCGGGGCTCCCTATGAGTCAGGGAGCGATGCCCCAGCCCGGGGGGTGGCCAGGGGCAGGCGGCCCCGAGGGGCCCAGCTTGGAGGCAGAGCCCGCCCCCCTAGGCCGTGGGAAAGCAGCAGAGAGGGAGGACTCGCCGGCGGGGCCGGCCACCCCGGGGGACCCGGGCTCAGGCCACGTCCGGGGCTACTCGGGAGAGCAGTAAGTGCATCGCTCGGGCTGGGGGTAAGCCTCCCGTCCTCGCAGCGGCTGCTCGGGGTCCGGACGGGGAGACGCAGCCAAGCACCCCCGGACGGCCCCGGGCGGCTCCTCCGGCAGAGGCTCCCCGGGGTCTGGGGCGGGGGCGGCCGGCTCCCAGGACTCCCCCTGCCCGGGAGGGCGTGGAAGGAGCTGGAGAGGGTCGGGGGTGGGGACGGCGCCGTCAGGTGACTCCAGGGGCAGGGCCGAGAGCTAGGTGGTGTTTTCTACTTTAAAAATCCTAACAAAGCCTTAAAAGTTTTTAAAAGACATAATTCTGAAAAAGCGTTTATTATGTTTCCTTAAAAACATAGTGTTCTTCCCACAAATTCTGGCAAACTGGGCTTCTAGCTGCAACGTTAAAAGAAAAAACTCGCAAACTTCTGGGGAGACATTACTGTGGACCAGCCGCGGCGTTACGAGTTGAAAACCTCACGGACTTTGGGGAAAACATTTTAGAGAAGTTTTTCCTAACTTGAAATGCACGTGCAGCTGACCCGAGGCGCAGAAGTGATCACCTCGGTGCTAACGGTGCCAGTGGTATGCGTCTGCAAATCGAGTTAGTCCTTGTGATTAGAGTCCCCCCCCCACTTGGGTGACTGACACTTAGAGATCTAATCTCAGGATAGTTCATCCACTAATGGGTTGTGTAGTCATCATTTTCCTGCTGTCGAAGACTGTATGTGTTAAATAAGATGAGGCAGTGTGGTGAAGGGAAAAGATTTGGAGACATTCATTCAGAAAACATTAAGTTTTTACCTTATTCCAGTAACTATATACTCGGCACTGGTAAGTCAAAGCCAGGGAACATTATTCACCCTCGAGGAACTTACTCCCATTCATTTGAAGGAAAATAACACACACACAAATAAATGCTAACTGCCTATACAGGGCAGCTGTGGAGAGAATGTCAAATCTGGAGTCTGGAAGACTTCATCTTCTGGAGTTCAAATCCACCCTCAGACATTAGCTGTGTGACCCTGGCAAGTGACTTAACCCTGCTTGCCTCAGTTTCCTCAAATGTAAAATGAGCTGGAGTATCTCCACTAAGGAAACCCCAAATGGGATTAGGAGGAGTTGGACAAGACTGAACAACAACAAACTATGTACACGTTAAAGGAGGTAGAAACTAAGGGTAGCAATTGAATTGAGACTTGAAGGAAGCTAAGGGAGTGGAGGTGAGGAGGAATTAATTGCAGTCTTGGGGCAGGAGCAAAGAATGGAAACTGGCTATGGAATTTTCTGTAAAAGGAAGGAACAAGTATGCCAGTTTGATGGGTGTCTGTATAACCTGGGAAGGGAAGTACTGTGCAGTAAATGAAAGGGTAGTCTGGAGCAAGATTGTGAAATGCTTCAAATGCCAAATAGAGGAGTTTCCATTTGATACAAGAGAAAATAGAAAGCCATAGAGCCATTAAAGTTTATTGAGCAGATTTATCAGACATGCTTTAGGACTATCATTTTCACAGCTCTATGAAGTATCAGTTGGAATAGAGAGGCTTGATGTAGAGGAACAAATTCCAGGCTAGCCCAGGAGAGAAATGATGAGGATTAAACTCAGTAGTCCTGGTGGAAAGAAAGATATTTTGAAGGTAGAATTAGCAAGACTTGGCAGTTGATTGCTAGTGAGTGAAAGAGTAAATTATGAATCCCCATGGTTGAATAAAAGGATCAAGTTCAAACCCTAACTCTACTACTTATTACCTTGGACAAAAATCTCTTTACTTCTTTGGACCATTTCCTCGTTTGTAATTTGGGGATCTGAGATGATGACCCCATGAGGTTCCTTCCAATGCAAAATATCTGTGAATGTATGAACTAAGATTTGGATCCATGGTAAAGGCATGCAAATTTAGTTTAATTGAGAAGAGCTAGGGCCTGAAAGTCAGAAAATCTGCTTTTATTGCTATGTGACCTTGGGCAGGTGCATGAGGGATTGAATTTAGATTTTTTTTTCCTTTTTTTTGGAGAGGGGAAGGTAGGGCAATTGGGGTTAAGTGACTTGCCCAAGGTCACACGGGTAGTTTTTTGTATTAAGTGTCTGATCCAGATTTGAACTTGGGTCCTCCTGACTTCAAGGCGGGTGCTCTATTTGCTGTGCCACCTAGCTGTCCCTTGAATTTAGATATTTGATCTCAAAGGACCCTTGTCTTCAAAATCTGTAATCCTATAAATAGTTCCTAAGGTCTTATCTAGCTTTGGGATGGATTAATTTTCCCCCCTCCCATTCTGTATGTAGGGTACAGACTTTCTCAGGATATATATGCATATGTATATCCAGGTATGCCTGTACCTTCATACAGTTGCTGGTGTGTGTATATATAAATATGTATGAATATGTGTATGAGTACATATGTATATAAATATGTTTCTTTGTATGTAGGCGTATGTGTATATACACACTTATATAAACAAACCAGGCTAGTTAAAAAAGATTTAATTAGTTGCTTGAACCAACCAATCTGTGAAGTTGAAGTTGATTAGCTTCAGACAGCTTTTGTATAGTGGTCTTTTCTGGTGTTTTCCTTGGTAGAAGAGGGAATCTCCTGTGAGAATACAGTGAGAGTCTGTTACGCTGTGAGCCAAATCTTTGACACAGATAAGAGTGAATGAGCATCAGCCACTTACCTCCGGTATCTAGATGCTAGTGTTTGCTTCCCTCCTGTTGAATACAGTAGCAATTGAGATGAGCTGGTAGACAGATTCCTTAGTCTTCAGTAACACTTTGCATACAGCCTACATTATTTCTTTTCCGGTGGCTGGAGATAGGAAAGTATCCCATGGTGTTACACAGTACAAGGGTAGAAATTACCATTTGTCAACTAGCTATGTACTAGGCATTGTGCTAAGGACTATGGATGCAAAGAAAGGCAAAAATCAAAAACAAAAAACCCCAACCAAACTGGTTCCTGCTCTCAAGCTCACAGTCTAATGAATTTTTAAGTATCTTAGAGACTGTGTAGTCTACACATTTCATTTTAAAGATAAGGTAAACGAACAGACTGAGTGCTGAAGTGACTTACTGGTCTCATGGATAGTAAGTAGCAGAGCCACAACTTGAACTAAGGCTCTCTGACTCCTAACTCAGGGCTTCTTGATTCAAGACTCTTAGATTTTTAGTCGTCCAGACCAACATCCTTGTTTTGCAGATGAGCAAAATGAGGCCAGGAAAATGAAATGACTTGCTGAAGATCACCTGGTCAATTAGCTTCAGAAACTAGAGGTAGAACCTTAACCTAGACTCTGAGCCCAATGTCCTTTCCATTGTACCACATCACAGTGAATGAATAGCTGCCAGGAGCTTGATGAGACTTTGGTAATTTATCTAGAGATACAGCAAAAATTCCATTTTTTTTTCTTAGTGCTGATTTTTCCAGTTTAGTTTGTGGGTTATTTAGTAGCTGGGTTCATTTTTTTCTTTGAAATACTTTTGATCATTTTGTTTCTCAGTAACTCTTAGGAAGAAAGAGGAATATAATGTTGAACTTTCAGAACTTGATTTCTGATTATCACATCAAGACATATTTAAGGTATACTGAATTGTTCCCTTTTTCCCTTTCCTGTGATGGTACTATTTTTTAGTATACACTTTGTATTAGTCTGCTGGATTATATTATTGAAGGGAATATTATTATTTTTATATTATATATTATATATGTAACATATATAATATATTATATTTGCAGATGTATGTAACTTAGCAGTTTTTAAGATAAATTTGAAAAATTTTCTGCTCAAATTAGTTAACAAAGTCTTTTTAACCCTGTGCAGTTCTCTATAATTGGATCTAAGACCCTTTCCGTTACCATGAGAATTCACTTTATTGGCCTAGTGTTATATATATTCAGTTAAATAACTTGCAATTACAAAGCTTTCAAAATAGAAAACATATAAATGCTAAGTGTTTTGTAGTGTCCTGTAATTTCATCATTAATTTATACAATTGGCATTGGTAGGGATGTAGCTATATATGCAAATTATATGTGTCATAATTCTGCTTTGCTAGATATGATTAATTATGTGTGTAGGTAAGGATTAAAGGTATTTTGCTTACTAGGAGTTTCAGTGTCATAGCTTCTCTGTTTTCTTTTGTTCTTTTTTTTGTGCTTTTTTTTGAGGCGGGAGGGCAGCTCAGTTGGGGTTAAGTGACTTGCCCAAGGTCACATGGCTAATAAGTGTTAAGTTTCTGGGGCTATATTTGAACTTAGGTCCTCCCGATTCCAGAGCTGATGCTCTATTCACTGTGCCACCTAGTGGCCCCTGATTTCTTTGATAAATAGGTAGAGAGGATTCATATAAGAGTTTAATGAAAGGTCTTCTAAGTTTCTTTCTATGAACTTTTCCATTATCTGACATCACATTTTACTAGATAAGAGTATAATCAAGGACCATATGGGGGAAACTACTTTGTAATACTATTTTGACAAGTTTGATCATCCTGATATCAGGAGCTAGTTTACAACCTATGCTGTGGATGTTGCAGGGTATGATTTTGGAGGGGATGGGGAACTGCCAGAACTGAACCTCAATTGAACCTCAATCAGCAGATGAGATAGGAGTTGAAGTTTGTCTTGGACGCCATGCCTGTTTTATCTCCTTGTTAGTGTTCTTTCCCCACTTCTAGCCTGTCTTTTTCTTACTTTCATGGCTGATTACTGGCCACTGGTTCTTGTTAGGATGTTAGGTGATTAAATATTTGAATTTCAAAAAAAAAAAGACTTGAGAAGCTTGAAGATGGGGAACCTGGATCCAAAAGGATTAGACCATAATGGTGGAATGGCAGGTGGTGGTAGTTGCCTCTTTTTTTGAGAGTGGGTAGTGATGGATGAATTGCCCATTGTAATGATGGTTGCTGGTTTAAAGAGAGATGCCTTGTTGTATGTGAATGAGGGAAGAACTTGCTTCCTTTTTAGTTCCTGTTGATTAGGGACAGGATAATCCTAATTGCCCGATGATTTTCAGCTAGGGATCTTGTGCTGCTTTGGCTTCCAGGGGATGGGGATGACATCGTGGTGGCAGCCACATCTCTCTTCTTCCTCTCTCCTTTCTCTCTTGTGAAAGAGAACTTTCAGCTTCCCATCCCCTCGAAGAGAAGGAAGACTTGGCCTAGCACCCAAGAAACCATTACAGAGAATGCCACATTATTATCAAGCTGACCCGTTGTAACAGAGCTATAAGAATAACTTCTGTTTTTCTGAGGTTGTTTTTGTGTTCCTTATATTTCTCTGTGATTTGTCTTAATTTGAAGGTTGATGAGTGACTGGTTATGGATAAAATAAAACTATTCATAGAAGGAAGAAAGGAATTTTGGTACTTTCCAGCATTTTGAATATCTCTGCAGCTGTCCATCCTCGTGTGTAGCGTATATGCAGTGTGTCAGCCCTGTCTGGAGCTGAGGCTGGAGAAAAAGGATATTCAGGAGCTATCCTTTCTTCTTTCATACAGTCTCCCATCTTGGGCATTGGGCTGTCTCAGGCCTTACTGTTCTTTGATCATTTCACTGCTGTTATCGTACTGAGCTCTTGCTACTAGCTTGGACCACTGGTAATTTCAGGATATATAGTAATAGAATCATAGCTGGAATTTTTGTTCTGTGTTTAAAACTGCAAGAATAAACTAGAGCCAGATTAGTAGCTATATTAAGATCTGTTCACCTTTATAAAGAGCTTTTGTATTTTGCAGAACACTCACTTCATTACCCTATGAAGTAGGTGATGTGAGACCCCATTTTACGTATGAGGAAGTTGAGACTTAGAGATGGTTTTTGATTGCCTATAACCACACAGCTAATAAATAGGAAGACCTGAATTGGAATTTAGGTCTTTTGGTTTCAGTTCATTTCTTTTCTCACCATTCCACATTGCCTCTTAATTAGGCAGCTAAAGGAAATGTGACCTAAAATCTAATAATGGTAAAAAACTAAAATATTATATATCATGTTAACATGGGCTATATAATTTATATTTTAAAATACTAAATGTTGAATTGTGCCAGACATTGAATGTTAACTACAAAGAAGAAGCTTTCTTTCCCTCACAACGACTATATTGTGCTTAAGTTACTTTGTTTTGCTAATGTTCGTTCTTTCAGTAACTACCCACGTACAAAAGTATTGTACTAGGTGCTGAGGGAGAAAAGATTATTAAAATTTGGTCCCTATTACATAGCCTCTTGTCTAATGGGAAATGTAATGAATAAATATGCCATATTATACAGATGGTGATGCAGAAATTGCCCTTTGACATGAGGGGAAAAAGACTATTTCCAACTGATGGGCTCAGGGAACTTCTCATAGACAACGAACTTTTGAGTTAGGTCTTAAAGGATGGGTAGCATTTTCTAAGATGGAGATGAAGTATGGGGGAGGTATTTTAAGCTTGAATGTGAGAAGAGGCACAGAAATAGGAACATTTTGAACTTAAGAGGGATAATAGCCCCTTACAGGACAGGTAAAAGGGAATAGTTCCAGATAAGACTAAAAAAGTAGGGAGGTACCAGGCTATGAATCTTTGACTGCTAGGCTAAGGAATTCAGACTTCATTAAGTAAGTAGTAGGGAGTTACTGAAGGATATGCGGGACAGGAATGGTATGATCAGATCTGCACATTAACTGGCATTTTATGAAGGAGGAATTGAAGTGGGTAGAGACTAGAGGTAAGTAGACCAATTAAGTTGTGGTTTAGTTTAGACTGGGTAAAGAGGGACTGGAATAGTGTGGTGCCATGCAGGGCACTGTGGGAGGCTCAATGAATATGGCTTGGTTACCAGTTAAAGAAGAAAAAGGAATAAAAGCTAGCAGAGCACTTTTGACTTTATATTACATATGTCAATGGTTTCACCATTGACAGAAATAGGAAAGTCAGGAGGAATCGGTTTAGGGGGAAAGATCAGTTTGGTTTAGGATACATCTAATGAGTTGCCACATCTTGCTATCTTTTCATTCACCTCCAGACCCACACATATAGCCAGTACCTTGGTTCTAACCCTTATCACTTCTTACCTAGATGATTGGAATAACTTCCTAATTGGTTTCCCTGCCAGTAAACTCCAGAGGCTCCCTATATCACTTTTAGGACCAATTATAAAATCATCTGGTGTCCAAAGGCCTGCATAATTTGTTTTTTTTCCATAACTTACCTTTCTAGTCATTTTCTCCCTCCTTATCTCCCTCATTTCCTTCAATTCCTAGATAAAATTCTACCTTCTACAAGAAGCCTGTCTCAGGCACCTTTAATGCCAGTGCTTTCCCTCTGTTGGTTATTTCCAGTTTATCCCATATATTGCTTTTTTTTGTGAATAATTTTCATGTCTTCTCAAGCAGGCTGTGGATTCCTCCAGAGAAAGACTTTTTTATTTATTTGTTTTTGCTTTTCTTTGTATTCCTGGTGCTTAGCACAACTGCCCTGGCACATATAGGAGGCAGCTAAGTGTCTTAGTAGATAGAGATTCTGGGCAAGTCAGTTAACTTCTTTTTGCCTTGATCCACTGTAGAAGGAAACGGCAAATCACTCCAGTCTCTTTGTCAAGAAAACCCCATGGACAGCATTGATTGGCATGCTGTAGTTCACTGGGTCACAAAGAATCAGACATGACTGAACAGCAGCTGGTATGTGGTAGTGCTTAATAAATGCTTGTTGACTATCTAATCATACTGTTACCAAAGTGATTTTCTTTAAGCGCAGATAGGGCCATAATCACTCCTGTACTCAACTCCAGTGGACTTCTTGTTGATTATAGTTAAAATATACACTTCTCTGTTTAGTTGTGTAAAACAGCCTGAACTCAACTTTCTAATCTCATTGGACATTACTTGCCCTCTTTGCTTTTCAAACCAGGCAAACTAGTCTTTATATTCTTCACAAATAACACTCTCTGTGTTTTTGTACTGACTACTCCCCTTGTCTGAAAATGTATGTCTTCCTCACCTCTGTCTTATAGAATCCCTCTCTTCTTTCAAGATGCATCTCAATATCCTACATGTCGGCTTTCTTGATTCCTTCAACTGTTAGTTCTCTTTCTTCTAAACTACCTGGTATTTAACAACTTGGTATTTATTTGAATCCTCTTTATGTTCTGTATGCATGTATTGACTTTCTGTCCCATGCAAGATATTAGCAAATTTGTTTCATTCTTTCTATTTGTATCCATGGTTCCTGACCCATATTAGATCTTTGATATTAAAACTTGTTGATTATTTTGGGGGGAATTAGTAGGACATCTAGGTGGAGATATCCATTATACAGTTGGAAAGGTGACTGTGGAACTCAGGGTTAGAAATATAGATTTGGGAGTTATTTGCATAGATAGTTTTACCATGGTCATGTGTAAGGTTACGTAGGGAAATTGAAGAATTTAAATCAATGAATACTTAAGTGCAAATTGTTCATTTTGTCTTCATCAGCATCTATCACAGTGTAATAAAACATGGTCTCTTCCTCAGAATTTAGTCTAAGGAAGAATGTAAAAAAGTCAGAGATGGAATTTTGGAATACCAGATAGTTGAGGAAAGGTCAGGGAAGATGATGGGTTTTTGGATAAGAAGGCCACTGATTAGTTTTGAAAGAACAGGATTAATAAATAGATTAGTAGGAACAGAAGCCAGAACACAAGGAATTGGACATATTTCCCCCCCAAATTAATACTGTATTGGGTAGGAAAAACCCTCTCTTATGAATCTGGTGGCCTTTATCATTTCATTTGGTTTTGAACAGAGGTGGATTGGATCCTTTTGTACTTTAGGATTTGTCATTTTTTTTTGTTGTTGCTCCTTTTAGATAATTTATATAGCTGAATTTATTCTGTATTATGAATTTATTATGAATCTCATTGCTCACAAGGGAGAATTGTAAATATTAATAAGAGCTAGTTTATTTAGATTTTAAAATAATGTTGAAAAATTAATCAGAATTTTAAAATAATAGTACTTTTTCTTTTTCTAGAAAGGATGAATTATGCACTTGTGCTTCAAGAATTATTTCTTTTGTTTCATGATTTTTAAAAACTGTTTAATTCAAACTTGCAAATTAGCATGTCCCATGTAAAAATACCCCAAATTAATTCATATTTAATTTAATTTTTAACTTTTTCAGTTTTCTTGTAAGGCTGTCAGATTAAACCTTTACTTTCCATTTCATAAAAAAAAATTGTATGGGCATTGGAATTTTTTTGGTCGGTGACTTGTGAATCATACAGTAACAATACCTTGAGTTTATCTAGTTCAACTGGTACTGTAGCTGGAACTCCTTCTAAAACTTCCCTGACAAGTAGGTTATCCATCCTCTGTTTGAAGACTTCTGATAAGGAAATCATTCCCTACCAAGTGTAATTTAGCAGGTACTTGGTCCTTAGTAACTAAGGGCTAAGTACTTCTGTGAAAGAGGCAGAGGGTGGGAACTCTGTCTCCTGTGTGAACAGATGGCATGAACTCTGTTTTCTGTTGCTGATGTGGCAGGAGGGGGTTGGCTGAGACAGGAGGCTAGTGTGTATATATAAGAAGAATTCCAGAGACAGAGAATCAGAATTGGGAATGTTCCTCCTGGTGGAGGAAGAATTGTGGAGACTGAAGCTGGCAAAGAGAGGGAGAGGAGGAGAGAGAGAGTGAGAGTGTAAATGAGAGTGTTTATCTCCCAGCATCTGGAAGCTGAGAACTGAGTTGGAGTTTTCTTGGGACCAGAATCTGGTGAAGGCTGAAGTTGCTGCCACCTGGAAGGCTGAGATTCCTTCTGGGTCCTAGGGCCAGCTGAACTGCTGGAGCACTGAAGAAGCATGACTGGGATAAGTCTTTGTTTGTGACTTGGTGGATCCTTGAATTCCTGGCAACAGAAGTGGTGAAGGAATTGAGATGTGCTGGACCCTGTGAACTTCGGTGTGTAACAAGAACTGCCTGGAGGACTGTCGGACAAGGAGCTGGGAGCTGTCTGCCTCTGAATCCAGGTGACTGTTTGGTGGATTCAAGTAGTAGCTGGGACCATGGAAGGGGATCCAGGGAATCTGAGAGACCACCCTGAGTCAAGATGAAGAAAAGTCCTCCCCTTGGATGTGTGATGAAACTGAAGTTTACTAGACACCGAGGGGTGGAGGGAGGGTTTGTGTAATTTTCTAATGATTATATTTAGTGATTAACAATACTTAGTGACTGTTTGCTAGATAAGTGACTGATTAAGTTAATTTATGATTGCCCCATGAATAGAAGATTGATTATTGTATTGTGAAATGACTGAATGATTAAGTAAGGTTTCCCTCTTAGGGAAACCAGATGATTATTTTGTTCTTTGCTTTAAATATTGTGGCCACTATGGTGGAAACTATGTGGCCATTTTAATGTTAAACTATTGTGAACACTATATTGTGATTTTCTGTGATAAGATGTAATATTGTGAATATTATACCGTACCTTGATTTGTTGTGAATATTATATTGTGATTTGTTGTGAATATTTGCATTGATTTGTAATGGAATAAATGGACTGTTCACTGTACTGTGTAATCCGAACCTTAAAAGCTGTTCACAGTAGCATTCTTTTGGGAAGCTGCTAGCGCATGGTGTTACACCAAGGTAGTCCATTAAAAAAATGGGGCAGATTTTATTGCTAGAAGGAATTTCCTTATATATCTAGCTGAAATTTGCCTTTCCATTAATTTCTGTCTGTTGTTCCTACCTCTTCCCTTTGGGTTAAGCTAGACTAAATAGGAACAAATCTAATACTTTTTGTGTATTAGAAATGTTTAGATAGTAGAAGGCAGTTGTGTTGGCCATCTTAGATCTTCTCTGCTGTAGGTTACTATTTCCATTTTCTTCTATTTATCTTCATATAACATGATTTCTACCACTCTCACTAGCCACTCTCCACTAGATATGCCCCAGTTTATAGTAGTCTTCTTAAACTGTGATTCCCTACAGAACTGAATAAAATATTCTGGATATAGTCTGTCTAGAGCAGGGTGCCGTGCTCCTCTTAATTGTGCCAATCTGGTAAAACTTGACTCATTGAACTCTCCAGCCACTACTCCCATCTTACTCCAGTGCTTCTGAGTCCTTTCCCACTATGCACTTTGCCAACATCATCTCTGCCACCCTTCATCCTCTTATAATTGCAAAGTTATTTTTGTAAACCTAAATTCAGGACTTTATTTATCCGCATTACATTTCATTTATTAGGTTTGGCTCAGCTTTGTAGCTTGTAAGGATTTGTCCTAGCCCTTGTGTCATTTTAAAATTGACAAATATGCCATGCATGCCTTTACACCAAGTCATTGAGAAAAATGTTACAGTGCATAATGTGCCAAGCACAGATCATTGAGGCACTCTACTCCTTTCACTGACCATCAAAGTGAATACATGTTGAATCTGACCATTCAACCTATTTCCATTCTGTCATCTAGCCATATCTCTCTCCTTTGTTCACAACAAAAGCACAGGTAACTTTGTCAAAAGTTTTGCTAAAGTCTAGGTAAATTGTATGTACAACCTTCCCCTAACTGATCAATCTGATAACCTTGTCACAAATGAAAAACAAGTTAGTTTGGATTGTTCTTGGGAAGCTTCTGGTGATTCTTAGTGATCTCCATTTCCCTTTTTAAGTACTTACTAATTACCCCTTGATATAAAACATTCCCATATTTTACCAAGAATTGAAGTGAAGCTTTAGTTTCAAGAATCTTCTTCCCCTTTTTGAACACTGGAACATTTGTTCTTCATCAGTTGTGCCTTTCCTATTCCCTGAAGTTTATAAAGAAATTACTGACAGTAGCTCAGCAATCCTATCTTCCAGTTCTCTCAGATCCCCTCTTATGTTTTGTCTGAGCTAGGTGTATTGAGAGCAGGTAGCAACTTTGTTCTCTTACAAACTTTTTATTTTCATTAGGTTTCAATTCCCTTTTATCTATTTCTGTTGTTCCTTTCCAGTCTGAAGGTTGTTCTCCCTGGAAAGAGGACTCAGAAGCACAATTAGCATTGAGTAGAGTATCTTAGTCTAGTCTATATAATGATAAAAACTAATCATCCAGAATATCATCCCTATCCATCCTGGATAGGAATCCTTTCTTTTCTTTGTTTTTCTTGCCCCCAACATAGCTTAATTTAGCAAAAGGAACCAAAAAAATGTTCCTTTTATTACTGTTCTTTGTATTCATTGATAACTTAAACTCATTCTGATTCGAGCTATTATTTTTCTTCTTGATACTATTGTTAATGGAACTATGCTACCCATTCATTCTGTTTAAAAACCATCCTCCATTCCCCCACAATAAATTTTAACACCCTCCCCCAAAAAACCTTGAAAAATAAAATTCTCAATACTTATAGTTTCATAGTCCAGCAAAACAAATTTTCACATTGATCATGTTCAGAAATACGTGCCTTCATTTTAAGTTCATCACCATCCGTTGTCAGCAAGTGAATGACATGTTTTCATCTTCATTATTTTAGATTACTGGTTTATTGTTCCACTGATCAGCTACCAGTTCATCATTAGTTACCAGCCCTTCTCTTTTCTTTACATGATTTAAAAAAAAAATCTCAAGTTGAGTAATGAGTTCTCTGTACTTCCATATTATTCTCTTAAGTTTTTCTTTTAATTTAAAATTTATTTTTTCAATTAAGCATTTTTTCCCCTGTTTTCCTCTTGCCTCCAACCTTGGGGGCTGGAGAGGTGGGGGAGAAAATGTGAAAAACAAAACCCTTGTAACAATTATATATCAATATATGTTTCATTCCACATATTGAGCCCACCATCGCTCTGTCAAGATATGGGTAGCATTCTTCCATGACCTATCCTGTGGGAATTGTAGTTGATCGTTACATCAGTCAGACGTCCCAAGTATTTCAAAATCCATTAACTTTACAGTGTTGGTGTCACAATTATAGTACAAATTGTTCTGGTTCTGCTCACTTTACTGCATCAGCTTTTTCCTCACTTCAGTCATTTATGTTTGTGCTGTTAGCATTAAATTAAGAGCATCCAATCCTGAGACCAAATTACTCTTGTGGAATTTTTAGGTAATTGGATATTATATATCTTTACTTTGAAAATTTTGAAATCTCCCATCTCAAAATCTAGAGTTCTCCTAATCTGTCATGAATTATGATGTTATGCCTACTTCCTCTCATGGTTCCTGTGATTTCTACTTCAGTAAACAGTTCCTTCTTTGTGGTAAGTCAGGTCTAGAATAGCAGTTCCCTGCATCACTTCCTCTGCCTTTTTAAAAAATGAAATTATTATTAAAGCATGCAAAAATTTTTCTAGTTTTCTTTTAACTGCAAGAAAACTCCAGTATATGTCCAGACAGTGAGTCTTCCATCCTTGTTATCTCTCTTTGCAGAGTTTGCAGTCTATTTCATGAAGTTATCCATTTTCTTCTTCTGGCTTGGTCAATAGTATATTTTACCATTACGTAATATTTGTTTATCCCTTTTCCACAAGTACGGTATACCATACTTATCCTTTCAATTCATGGCTTATATCATGGTATTCTTTTGGTATATAATGCTATTCTGCTCCTTTTACTAATTTGTTATCCCTCTTGAATATGATTTGCCTTTTTGTTTCCATGTTTCATTCTTGAGTCACATCTTCTTTTTGGTTGGTTAATTAAAAAATTTTTTTTGTCCTTATTAATTTGTTTGTTTACTTTTAGTTTACAAGGTTCAGTTAGTTCCACAATCCCTTGAGTTTCAAATTTTCTCCCCTTCCTCTCCTTCCTCCCACCCCTATGGCAGCATGCAATCATGTATAGGATCTGCAGATACTTTCACATTAGACATTAGTCAGGTTATAAAGAAGGATTGTTAACGGAGGGAATGAACAAGGGGAAAGAGGAAACAAAACCAAACAGAAAAAGAGAGTAGGTAGTTTGCTTCTATCTGCATTCAAACTCTGTTCTTTCTAGTTCTTTCTCTGAATGTAGACATCTCTCTCCATCATGAGTCTTTTGGAGTTGTCTTATAACCCTGCATTGCTGAGAAGAGTCCAGTCTGTCAAAGTTGGTTGTCACACATATGTTGTCTGTAATTCTGTAATTGTGTACAGATTTCTCATGATTGTGCTCTTCTCACTCAGCATCAGTTCATATAAGCCTCTCCAGGTAAATATGAAGTCCATCTGCTCCTCATTTCTTATAGCACAATAGTATTCCATTACATTCATATACCACAACTTGTTTAGCCATTCCCCAATTGATGGGCATCCCCTAAATTTCCAGTTCTTTGCCATCACAAAAAAGAGCTGCTATAAATATTTTTGTACGTATGGATCTTCCTCCCACTTCTGTGATCTCTTTGGGATACAACCCTAGAAGTGGTATTGAATCACATCTTACTAAGACTTAAAGATAGCCGCAAAATGGAGTTTATTATCTTTCTTAGTCTTGTAGACATTTACTTGTCTACTTTCCAGCCTATTCAAAGGGAGGAGATGGGTTTGGGAGATATGTTAGCAAGGAGCTGTGTAGACAATTGATATGTTTATATGAAAGTCAAGGAAGCTTTTTCAAATTGGTACAAAATTTTCTGGTCCTAGATTTGTTTTTTATCTACCTGTATTTATGTTATGATGTAATGTGAGTTTTTCCTTGTTCTCTACTCACTGTCCTCATTCTGTTGCCTCTCCAAAAAAAAAAAAACCCTAAAGAAACAAATCCCCCAAACTCGAATTGGAATACTAAGTGAAGAAAATGTTTTCAATTCAGAAATTGAAAATTTTGAAAAACTTTGAAAAAAAATGGAAAATTCAGAAAATCCCCATTTTCAGTGGTAGAATTTTTATTTCCTTCCTCCCTACCTTCCCCTATGCTTTTTGTCAATTGAATATATTCTTTTAACTTTTGAAATAGAGAATATTAGTTTTTTTTCTTCCTAAGTTTATACATATGAAGATTTTACTGATATGCAGCTTGCTGATTTATTGTGGCATTAAGCAGTAATTCAACTCAAGACTTACCCTTCTGCTGGTAAATGTATAGTTTTGGGGTCATTTTAAGTGCAGGCTAATAAAGACCATATTAACATTTTTCTTATGCTATTTGGTGGCCATGAGAATTAGCATATGCACATGACCTAAGAGAAATACATCAGTTGCTAAGAGAATTTTCAATGAACTCTACCTTTCCTACCCATTAATTTTGTTTTCTTTTTTTCTCTCCCTTTATCTTTAATACTCTCTACTCTCATTTTCCATACACATGAAAATGGATAGCTTTCTGTCATTCCATGCAATTTATCTTTACTCCATCTTATTACGTTTTCATGGAGACATGAGTGAATGTTTACTGCTAGTAACTTGTTTACATTTAGTTACTCTGCATAGTGACCCTGATGAATGAACTTTGGTTAGCTCCTAATTTTAAAGAACACATATCCAGGGTAACTATAGAATTATCCTGGAATGGAATCTTTAATCATATGAGAGAAAGATGATTCTGTAGTGGTAGTCTGTAGACTGTTTTTCGTAATAAGAATTGTTTTCTCTTTTGGTAAAACTGAATTATGCCTTCTGAGAGCAACTTGTAAGGGAGGGGCTAACACATAGGTCACATTTTATTTTAAGTTTTGATGCACTAGTTTCCTGTGACTATCTAGTTTCTGTTTGCTTTGACTCTGGCATGGACTCTGGAGGCAATATCATACCTTATACTTAAAATCTTACCAAAGCCATTGTTCTTGGAAAGTACCCTTCTTCTCTTGCCTCTTTCCCAGCATGAGTGGTTTTCTTTAATATCTCTTACTTTGTTATGAAAGTGAAAAGTGACTTTTACTTAGAGATAGATTAAGGAAAGGAGGGGTGGAGTGGCAAAAGATCTCTTTTCTGTTCTGTTCCTTTGAATGTGACAACATGCACCAATGGCAGATTCATTAATTATCATGTAACTAACATTTAATTGAGCATCTTAATATGTTCAAGGCTCTATGCTAGGGTCTTTGATAGATGGATAAGACTTAAGCATAACTACACTTCAGTAATTCAAGCATCTATCATTTTACCGGGATAGTATTCTCCCCTCTCATGTGAATCACAGCACTTAAAATTCTTTGTTCTTTTTGAGTTACTCTGAACAAAAACTGATCACTTTACAGCCAACCTGATAATGAGCTTCTGCTAACTAAGCTAGGCTAGTCCTGTGACAGGCATACCGAGTCTGACTAAAAGACTTACTAGGTTAGGAGGACCTACTATATAGCTTGTGCTGTCAAGGGCTTTGAGAGACCCCAGTCAGTTTCATTCTGGATGAAGCAAAAGAAGGGAGCCAGAAAGATAATTGTAAAAGAAGGCTTACTAATACCACAAACATTTATCAGGGAAACCTTTTCTTCCTGGTCCCTTTTCCTGTTGTCTTTATCTCTAGGTGTACCTTCTTGATTACATGGCTTTGGCTTTGTCTGCATTTGTTTAACAGCACTGGATTTCAGAGTTGGGAGGGACCTGGAAAGCCTTCTGATCCTATTCAGAATAAGAATGTCCTCAGTAACAAATAGTCATTCCAGTGAGGGGGAAACTGCTGTTTTCAAGTTTTTCCTTACATTGACCCTACAACTGTGTCTCTGCAGCTTTTACCCATTGTTTCTGGTTCTACTTTCTTGAGCCATACATCTGTTTCCTCAGCTTCAGTCTTTTGTCACCAGCTGCCTACTAGACATTTCCACCATGGTGCCCCATAAGCTTTACATATTCAACGTGTCCAAAATGGAACTCATCTATTCTCCAGGCCCCCTTTCCTACCCTCCTCAATCTACTCCTTTTCCTAATTTTCCTGTTATTATTTAGACTACTGTCATTCTAGTTACCTAGGTCTCTAACTTGGGGGTCATTCTTAGCTCTTTGCTCTCCTTCATAGCCATCCAGTCTTTTTGCCACATCAGGTCCTGTCAGTTCTATATCCTCAGTATCTTTCCTGTCTACTCGAGGTTGTTTACTGCCATGGCCACCAGTTCACATTCTCTTCACTTGTTCCCTGGATTAGTGCTATGGTCTTCTAATTGATATTCATATCTCTCTGCTTTCCTCTTTCTGCTCTGTCCATACAACTGCTAAATTAAGGTACCTAAAGCACAGATATGATTATTGTCACCTTGCTCAAGAAGCTTCAATAGTTCATTATGCCCTCTGTGCTAAAATGCAAACTTTCCTCTGTTAGTCATTTAAAACCCTTCACAATCTAGTTACAGTTTGTGTTCACATACACAGTAATTCAGCCAAACTCCTCTATTTGCTGTTCCCTTTATAATAATTTTATCTCCTGTCTTGGAATCTTTGTATAGGTGATATATCCTACCTAAAAATTTTTCTCCCTTCACTTCTGTCTTCTGGAATCCCCTAGACCTCTTCAAGACTCAGCTCAGATGCTACTTCCTGTAGTAAATCTTTTCTGATCCTTCCCCCCTCAATTGGTGGTGCTTCCCTCTTGTTTATTTCCCTAAAAATTTCTCTTGTTTTGTGTGTGTATTTTGAATCTATTTCTATGAAATATTGCTTTTGCTCAACAGAATATAAACTTGAGGGCAGGGGCTGTTTAGTGCCTTGCATATAGACACTTTAAAAAATATTATTGAATTGAATTGCAAATTCTGTGTGGAGAAATTTGGGCACTGGGAAAGATGTATGGGGTTTTTTTTTTTTGTTTTTACATTTAATTTTTTTCCAATTACATGTAAAGATAGTTTTCAGCATTCTTTTTTGTAAGATTTTGAGTTCCAAACTTTTCTTCCTTCCCTCCCCTCTTCCCAAGACTGCAAGCAATCTGAAATAGGTTATACATGTACAATCATGTTAAACATATTTCCACATTAGTCATGTTGTGAAAGAATAATCAGAACAAAAGGGAAAAACTATGAGAAAGAAAAAGACCAAAAAAAAGTGAAAATAGTATGCTTCAATCTGCATTCAGACTCCATAGTTCTTTCTCTGGATATGGATAGTATTTTTCCATCACAAGTCTTTTGGAATTTTCTTGGATCATTGTATTGTGCTGAGAAGAACTAAGTCTGTCATAGTTGATCATTGCACAGTGTTCTCCTGGTTCCGCTCATTTCACTCAGCATCAATTCCTTTTTCTGAAATCTGCCTGCTCATCATTTCTTACAGCACTATATAGTGTTCCATTACATTCGTGTATCACAACTTGTTCAACCATTACCAAATTGATGGGCACCCTCTCAATTTCCAATTCTTTGTCACCACAAAAAGAATTGCTATAAATATTTTTGTATGTGTGGGTCCTTTCACCTTTTTTATGGTCCCTGGGATATAGACCTAGTAGTGTTATTGCTGGATCAAAGGATATGTATGCATAATTTGATGTATAATTTTAATAATATGTAATTACTATCAGATAGTTGGTACAGAGTGCTAGGCATGGAAATCAGGAAGACTTATCTCCCTGAGTTCAAATCTGGCTTTAGACACTTAACTATCTATAAGACCCTGGACAAATCACTTAACCCCGTTTACCTTAGTTTCTTCATCTGTAAGATGAGTTGGAGAAGGAAATGGCAAATCACTCCAGTATCTTTGCCAAGAAAACCCCACATGGGGTCACAAAGACTCAAACATCACTGAAAACAGCTGAATATTGCCCTCAAGAAGTTTACTGTTGTTGTCTGTTAAACTTAGGGAAGGGTACCAACACAGATGACTGTATTACGAGGTAGTATTAGAGTATAAGTATTTTCTAAAACATTCTCTACTGTAGCAGAGAATGCTCTGGACAATTCTTATACTGTAACTGCCTTCAGCATTATCACTTAAAATAAAATATAAGAACTAGAAAATTTTTAATGTGTTTTAAAAAATAGTGAATATCAGTATATTTGACATAAAAAGGAAAAGTGCTTGACATGCCTTATTTAATTTCTTCCTCTTGGCGTTCTTTCAGGGAGGAGGACATGTATCGTGCTGAAGATGAAATAGAAAAGGAGAAAGAATTACTGGTACGTGAAAGAGGTTTATCAGGTACGTTTAAGGTTTTATTCATATATGGCCCTTCATACTTACAGGACAAATTATAGAATTCACATCTAGTTTCACAAAGTACTTATATGTATAAATTTTCATTAGATTGTGAGCTCCTTGAGGGCAGGAACTTTTTTTCCCTTTGAATCCCTACCAGCTTAGCTCAGTGCCTGGCATGTCACGGATGCTTAAGTAAATACTTATTGGCTGAGTGAATGAACAACAACAGCAATAGCAATCGTTGTCCCAGTGCTTTAAGGTTTATTCAGGGCTTCACAGATATTTTCTCATTTTGTCTCTACAACAACTTGGGGGTCGGGGTAGGTCTCTTATTCTCCCCATTTTAAGATAAGGAAACTGAGGCTGAGAGAGGTTGTGACTTTGGGTCACAAAGCTCATAGTTGTCTGAAGTTATGTTTGAAGCCAGCTCTTCCTGCATTTGGATCAAGCAATTTATTCATTCTGCCATCTACCAGCTTCTAAACAGTCATAACACACTCTTTTAACATCTTACATTTATTATTGTGACATTAGAATTAGTTTGAGCAGTTGAATGGTGTCAGGGCAAAGAGTGCTTCCATAAGAAAGTTTAATTTGGGTACAAGTAAATTTTTGAAATTCCTTAATTCACATCATTTATCATCAGTTGAAAGCAACTTTGTCTCAGTTATGTATTTTATTTGATCTCTCAGTAGCAAAAGAGTACATTGTTTTAAATATATGTTTCATTTGAGTGCCACTGGCTAAGTACATTTATTTACATATAATTTTCATTTTAAAAATTTGAGGAACTTCCAAGAAGGAAGTCTTTTGTGCATGAAATGTGTGATGCAGTATTATCTATTATTCATTGTTCCCTGAGTTTATTTAAACCATGGGTCCAATCCTTTTTTTTTTAATTCTAAATTTATTTATTTACTTTTAGTTTACAACATTCAGATCTACGTGCTTTTGAGTTCCAGATTTTCTCCCCCTCCTTCTACTCCCCCCTCTCCACCATGGCAGCATGCAATCCGATATAGATTCTTAGTCAAGTTGTAAAGAGGGATTATAACCAATGGAATGAACTTTGAGAAAGAAGGAACAAAACAAAAAAGAGAGAGCAAATAGTTTGCTTCAATCTGCATTCAGGCTCTGTAAATCTATCTCTGGAGGTGGATAGCCTTTTACATCACGAGTCCTTTGGAATTGGATGTATAACCTTGCATTGCTGAGATGAGCCCAATCTATCAAAGTCAGTCATCACAGATATGATGTGTCTGTAATTGTGTACAGTGTTCTCCTGTTTCTGTTCCTCTCACTCCACATCTCCAGCTTATTATGAAGTCTGTCTGCTCCTCATTTCTTATAGCACAATATAGTACTCTATTACATTCATATACTACAGCTTGTTTAGCCATTCCCCAATTGATGGGCATTCCCTTGATTTCCAATTCTTTGCCATTACAAAGAGAGCTGCTATAAATTTTTGTACATGTACCTTTTTCGATTTTTATGATCTCTTTGGGATACAGCCCTAGAAATGGTATTGCTGGGTCAGAGTATGGACATTTTTATAACCCTTTGGGCGTAGTTCCAGATTGCTTTCCAGAATGATTGGATCAGTTCACAACTCCACCAACAATGCATTAGTGTTCCAATTTTCCCACATCTCCTTCAGCATTTATCTTTTACCTCTTTTGTCATGTTAGCCAATCTGACCAATGAGATGTGGTACCTCAGAGTTCTTTTGATTTGCATTTCTCTAATCAGTAGTGATTTAGAGCGTTTTTATATGCCTATAGATATCTTTAATTTCTTCCTCTGAAAACTGCTTGTTCATATCCTTTGACCATTTATCAATTGGGGAATGACTTGTATTCTTATATATTTGACTCAGTTTTCTGTATATTTTAGAAATGAGGCCTTTTTTAGAGACTTTGGTTGTAAAAATCCTTTCCCAATTTTCTGCTTCCCTCCTGATCTTAGTTACATTGGCTTTGTTTGTACAAAAAACTTTTCAATTTAATGTAATCAAAATTATTCATTTTGCATTTTGTAACGCTCTCTATCTCTTGTTTGATCATAAATTCTTCTGTGGGTCCAATCTTAATCTCTAAAACATGGATCCAAACTTGTTCTCTCAACCAGGGGCCTCAAACCACTACCTGTTCTTTGATCGCTGGAAGAGGCTTCTGCTGGGTAGGATGAGATGGTTCATGTCCCACTCATTGACTTCAAGTACATGGAGATAATGTTAGGGGGCCATACAGGCACTGCTTCTGGGAGCCATCAGCAGCTTCAGAAGCAACAGTAGGTGGTGGCAAGAAGCATGTAAGGAAGGTAGAAGGAAAGCAGCTCCCTTGCAGTTGTTTTGGCCAGGTCTGTGGCTTGGGGAAGGATCTGAGGAATTGGTAGCCTTAGCTCTAAATGCGCTGCAAACAACCTGTCATAATGAGATATATCTCCCTGTTGCATTATGAAACTTTGCTTTTGTGGACCGTGTGTATACAAGGTATGAATATAAAGCAAGGAAGTACTACTAATATGTGCATTGCTTTTAAGTTGTTTACAGTCATGTTTGAGGCTTTTGTGACCCCATTTGGAGTTTTCTTGGCAAAGATACTAGAGCGGTTTGCCATTTCCTTCTTCAGCTCATTTTACATATGAGGAAACTGAGGTAATCAGGGTTAAGTGACTTGCCCAGGGTCACACAGCTAGTGAAGTTTCTGAGGCCAGATTTTAACTCAGGGAGATGAGTTTTCCTGACTCTAGGGCTGGTGCTCTATCCACTGCACCACCTAGTTGCCCGTATGTGTACATAGGGTATTCCAAAAGTCTTATAACTTTAATAGGTTAAAGACTTGGAATATCCTTTACTATATCACTGCCAGATCTGGAGTCCATCTTTTCTAGAAAGCAGTTTTAAGAATTTTATTAATAGCTTTAATCTTATGATGCTATTCAGAAATCCTTTATTTTATGAAATGGATACAAGAAATGCTCTTGAAAGATTTCCCTTTCTTTACTTCATTGTTATAGCCGTACTTTTCTCCCAGGATGAGGAGAATAGCTTCATCTTATTGAAAGAGTAGTTTGTTGCCTTTGTTATGAGCTTGCTACTCTGTTTTATGTTTTCTTATTCCTGTTTTGTATTTGTTCCTTAACAGAACCCAGGTTAAGTGTGGCCCCTGAAATGGACATCATGGACTATTGCAAAAAAGAGTGGAGAGGAAATACCCAAATGGCAAAACGGATGAAAAAGGTGTGATTAAAAACTAAGCACGTGTTCATGCATGCATACATGCATGCATGTGCTGTTATGTGTGTGCACTTTAGTGCATGCATTCATTGATAGTCGTGCAGCTCTTCCTGTTTTCAGAAGTTCTTTAAGATAAATCGTTATTAGGTTATTTCAGAGAATATTGTTGTTTTGATTTTATGGAAACAGAGTCCAAAGATATATATAAAAGGAATTTGGTGCTAGGTACATTCTGAATATATGGTTGGTACCAACTCAGACTGCTACTAGTTTTTAAAATTTTAAATTAATTATTATTTAATTATTAATTAAGTTAATATTATTATTTTATTGAAAGATTGATTTCCCGGTTTAGGTTTAGGTTAGACCAGTCTGAGGACACTGCTTTTCTCCATATCAGGACTTAGTAAGAGAAGGACATCTTGCTATTATGATATTAAGGGACTTGGCAGCTCCCGGTTTATATTACTGGACCTTGAGAAGGTTATGGAAGCTTTGACTGGACCACTTACAGGTCCTACAAACCCAGGAAATCCCTGGAATAAGACACCTTTTTTCCTCAAGGATTTAGTCATTATTAAGAGTCCTGTTGGGACATGGGCTGAACTAGATACCCCAGGTCCTACCCTAGTAACTAGGAATGAGGATCAGGGGAGGCTCTGATCAGGATCAGGGGAAGCTCAGGATAGTTACTCCTAAAAGAGAAGTAGTGGCTCAATCCTAAAAGTAGATCTCTTATGACTTCCAGTCATGTGGGGCTACCTCTTAGATAAGACAGTCCTCAAGTTATCTGGGATTGTAGGGTATGGGCAGATAATCCTTGTATCCTGGTACTGTTTTGATGGGTTGTGCCTCTTCATTCCTAATTGATTAAGTATTGGTTGGACATTTTCTGTGTGCCCAGTAGTAGGTCCTGTGGAGAATACAAAAATAGTATAGAACATACATATAATATATATATGTTCTGTACTCTATACAAGCCCTCAGAGGATCTTGTTTTCTGGTTGGGCGCCATATTGTAGTACTGTTCCATATCTCATCATTAGATGAGCCATTGGCTACTGGCCACAAATTACTATTTGTCTTGAGAAACTTTTGGCACTCTTTCCCTTGTCACTGTTAAGATGATGCAGTTCAGCATCACTTACATGAAAACAAAACTAGTCTTGCTTGGCAGGTTTCTTTCGCTGTCCAAGTAGAGTTCTGAATGACTCTTTGACAGGACAGTACCTTCAGCTGCTTGAATCAGGGGCAGAATTTATTTTGGAATTAACTCAGCAAGTTGCTATTCTTTTTAAAATTGGACATTCTGCATGGGCCATATGAAAGTCCCTTCCAGATATGACAATCAGTTGCTAACATCTGCTCTAACATTTTTTTTTTCTGGCTAAAATAGTTTCTTCCATGTTAGAACTCTGGGAGTTTATCCAAATATACATACATATGTGCTTGAGAAGATTTAGAGCCCTTTTTGATGAGGGAAAATTTTGGCTCTGTCTGCAGGCACCCCTGCTGCCCACACTCAGCTAAAGTGAATTGGTTTTTCCCTCTGGGCAAGAATACAAATCTAACTCTTAAACTTTCAGGGCATATGGAGAACTTTTTTTTTCTTGCTGCACACCTGCATATTTAAAGCACATGACTTCAAGTTTAATCAATAGCATAAATATCTGCACTGTAGGGACCTATTAGAGAACAGAGTCCTGTGCAGACTGTGATCTGCCAGATATGCAATTGAGAAACTGATAATTGAGAAAGGCAACTTGATAGACCTATAAATGGGCATTTAAAAGGATTTTCTGATCCTTAGCTCTGCATGAATTTAAGTAATCAGAAAGGAGTTACCTGGTCCATATTATTTTAACTCTCTGAAAAAATAGCTTTGCTGATTTCTGGTGTGATGTCATGTCCCTTTGGAGAGGGCCAGAGAATAGCAAACATTTGGTCGTCCACCTTTATCTCACAGAGGAGGAAAATGAAGTCTAGAGAGGGGACTTGCCCAAAGTCACCCAGATTTTTCTTAGTGAATCCAGGACTAGAACTTGGGTCTCCTGACTCCTAGTCAGATGCCATTTCTTTCTCATCTGGCTGCTTGAATGTTCATTTGGACATGGGTCTTTGTCTTTTCTCAAACCATGGTTGAAAACTTTCTCTACCTTACTCCCCAGTTTTCTTCATTATGAGGACTCAAGCAATAAATTAACCCTTGAATTTAGTTCTTGGAAAAAGCTGATTTCTACAGGTGAATTTGTGTGCTTTCTTTGATCAGACATTGAAAACCATGTTACCCAGCAGGAAGCTCAGTTCTCTTTGCCTAGTAAAGCACTGCTTATCCCATACACTTTATCATGAAGTCTCTCCTGTATCCCCTCACCTAATGCTGGTAACAAACAACCCTCCTCCTCTGCCCTGACATACTTTGTCTTTTGTTTTGAAAACTTCTTAATAGTTATCCTATAATAGTGCATATTGTAGTTGTCAATGTTATTTCTTTTAGACTGTAAGCTCCATAAGAGATTGTTTTCCCCCAGCACCTGCCCAGTTCTTTGTACCATGAGAAGTGCTTAAACACATTTATTGAATTGAGGAAAAATTACATTTTAGTTTTTTGATAAAAGCATTTGAATTCTCTGTAGGGATAATTAGACCAAATGTCCCCTCTTCTCCCCCATCCTTTTGAGGAGGAGAACATCTGTGAGTTTTGAGACCTGGGATGAATTTTTCCTTTATGAATAAAACTTTTTAAGCCACCTGAACTTAGTAATGGCTGTGTTGGTTTCTTTGACAATTTCACACAGGGCTATGAAGAAGTTTCTCAGAAATTTACTTCTATAAGGAGAGTCCGAGGTGATAATTACTGTGCTCTCAGGGCAACCTTGTTCCAGGCAATGAGCCAATCAACTGATCTTCCTGTCTGGCTCAAGAATCAGGATATAATGCTGGTATGTTTCAGATTTGCTCTTAAAACTTAACATACTTTGAAATGTTACATATCTAAACATTGAAATACTTTAAAAGATTAAATATTTTAACATGCTTCTTTTCAGAATATTATCTTTTTCTTCTGGTGTCTCATGTTTATTTTTAAATCAAAAATTTTTTTTCAATTAACTAGAATCTTTCTTCTTTCCCTCCTCCCTTTGACCTCACTGAAAAAGAAAGAAAGAGAAAGCACTACATAAATATTTATAGTCAAGCAAAACAAATTCCTACATTGATCATGTCTAGAAAAAAAATGTATATATGTTTCAGTCTGCAATCTTGAGTCTATCAGCACCCTATCAGGAATTGGGTAGCCTGTTTTATCGTGAGTCTTCTAGAATCCTGATTGGTCATTGTCTTGATCAGCTGCCTTAATCCTTTAAAACTTGTTTGTTTTTACAATATTGTTTTTATTGTATAAATTATTCTGCTTCTGCTTACTTCTCTGCCTTGGTTTATCAGATCTTCCTAGATTTTCCTAAAACCATCCCTTTTGCTATTTCTTAAAGCACAATAGTATTCTATTATCTTCATAGGCCATAATTTGCTTTTCCGTTCCCCAATTGGTGGGCACCCCCTCTAGTTTCTGATTTTTTTTTGCCACTATAAATAAGAGTTGCTGTAAAAATTTTTGTACATGTAGATTCTTTCCTCTTTGTTGAATTTTAGGTGTATTGGCCTAGTAGCAGTATTGCTAGGTCAAGATGATAGATGCACAGTTTAATAAGTTGTTGGACATAGTTCCACAGTACTTTCCAGAATGGCTATACCAGGTTTACAACTCCATGGCAATGCATTAAAGTGCCTGTTTTCCTACAGCCCCTCCAGTCTTTGTCATTTTCCATTTCTGTTGCAATAGCCAGTCTGATGGGTAAAAGTTGTTGTTCAGTTCTTTCAGTCATGTCTGACTCTTTGTGACCACATTTGGGGTTTTTCTTGGCAAAGATACTGGAATGGTTCGCTGTTTCCTTCAGCAGCTCATTTTGCAGATGAGGAAACTGAGGCAAACAGTGTTAAGTGACTTATCCAGGGTCACATAACTAGTAAATGTCTGAGGCCAGATTTGAATTTAATAGGTATGAGATAGTACTGCAAGGTATTTCTAATTTGCATTTCCCTAATTTTTAGTGATTTAGAGTACCTGATAATGGTTTAAGAATACAAGATAGCTTGACTTTCTTACTCTGAAAACTACCTGTTCATATTCCTTGACTGTTTATCAATTGAGGAGATAGTTCTTATTCTTAATCAATTTGAATCAGTTCCCTATAAATCTTAAAAATGAGACCTTTATCAAAGAAATGTGGTGAAAAGACTTTTTTCCATTCACCTTTTTCTCTTTTAATTTTAGCTATGTTGGTTGTGCAAATACTTTTTAATCCTGTGTAATCAAAATTATCTGTATTACTTTTTGTGAACATCTCTGTTCCTTGTTGGGTCATGAATTCTTTTTCCTATCCAAGAGTCTTACAAGTAATTTCTTCCTTGCTCTTCTAATTTATTTTTTATTTCATCCTTTATGTCCAAGTCATGCACCCATTTGGAATTTTCTGCCAGACTGTGTCCCAGATTTCCCAACAATTTTTGTCAAATCATGAGTTCTTAACTTCAGTCACTGGAATCTTTGGGTTTATCAAATACTAGGGTACTATACTCATTTGCTTCTGTATATCTGTTCCACTGAATGACTTCTTTGTACTTATTCAGTACCAAGTTGTTCGAGTGATTACTGCTTTCTTGTATACTTTGAGATCTGGTTGTGCTACACCTCCTTTCTTTCCCAGTTTTTTTTTTCATTATTTCCCTTGAGAGTCTTGACCTTTTTCTCTAGTTGATTTAAAAAAATTTTTTTCTGTCTCAATAAAGTATTTCTTAGTTTGGATTGGCATGAATAAGTAATTTAGTTTAGGTAGTAATGGAATTTTTATTTTATTGGCTCATCCTATCCATGACTAATGAATATTTCTTCAGTTATTTAGATGTCTTTATTTGTGTTAAAAAGTATTTTGTAATTGTGTTTATACAGTTCCGGATATTTTTTATGTTCTGTAGTTAGTTTAAATGGAATTTCTCTTTTCGTCTTTAACTTCCTCTTTGGGGCAACTAGATAGTTTAATGGATAGACAGTGCTAGGCCAGAGTCAGCTTATGTGATCCTTTTCTTAACTATAAAATGGGGATAATATTAGTACCTACATCATAGGATTGTTACGAGGATCAGTTAAGACAATATTTGTAAAGCATTTAACATAGTGCTTGTAGGCACTTAACAAGTTCTTGTTTCTTTCCCCTTTCTTCTTTAGGGAGGGATATAGTGAATAATAGAAATATTAATAGGTTGGAATATTAGGCCAAAAAAATAAGAAGATGTAATTTAATTGGGACACATGTGAAGTCTAGAATATAGGTTAAAAAAAAGAAAGATTTCTTAGGATAATCATAGTGTGCTAGGGTTAGGAGGTATTTCAGTGATCGTCTAGTCCAACACCTGCTCTTTTGTATAGCTCCAGAGGAGGTTACATTAATTTTGTGACAAGAGTTGAAAAGTTTGGAGTATTTGTGGCATAATAATTTGAAGCATATCCATATATCCAAGAAGTATTCCAAAAGTCTTAGTGTGGTTTTAAGTTATAATGACTTAAAACCACACTAAGACTTTGGGAGCACCATGCATAGGCACTGCCTTAACTTGAATATAATGAAAATCTTTTTCAATAACCCGCTCTCTTACTCCTAATGTGGATATATTGACTCAAAATATCTCATTAAGGCTCCTAGAAAAATATCTAATTAGTTAGTAGATGAATGTTATTATTAGTATCTTAACCCCTTCATTGAGTATCAGGAAAAAGAATGAACATTATAGTGCCTTCTTGTAGGTTCGTTCTTCTCTAGAATTTTTAAACTTTATGCTAAATGATGATTGAAGAAATCATACCATCCTTTTCTACCCCTCAGTTGACTGAAAGATGTGTCTTTCTGTTCTAATTTTCCTGCCTCATGAAAGTATCCACAATGATATGGTTTGCTTATGGATATTTTCTTTAAATTTTTTTTTGGATAGTTCAGAAAACAAGTTTGCTACAGAATGTAATCAAAGCAAAATTGTATAGAAAAATAATGAAAACAGTAGCTTACAAATAGTTTATTGACTTACTCTTTTGTAGTACTTTCTAGTCACCAGCAGCCCCTCATTCCATCTCAAATTTCTTACCCCTTAACCAGTTCTATTCTTTACTGAATCCCCTTCCTCTAGAGAGTTTATTCCCTAAAAAAGTCCTTAGAACCATGCCATGTTCCCTTGTCATTCTAGTGGGGGGGCTTTTTGGGACTGTGAGGAATAAGGTTTGGCAGAACGGAATAGATAGGCTGGGATCAAAGGAGCTGGTCATTCAGATTGACACCTGGTTTTGGGAAGACAAGGGATTGTGTGTTATTTTGCTTATTTTCATTAGAGTGTTTAGATTCTGTAGCATATCTAGCCACTAACATTGCATTTTTTTGTGTTATCCATTCATACATCACAGACAGCACAGTATAAATGAAGAGGATGCTGACCTCGATGTCAGGAATACCCGAGTTTAAATCCTGCCTTGTTGAGCAAGTCACTTAATGTATTTGGTCCTCAGTTTGCTTATCTACAAAATGAGGTTGATAATACTCATAGCATCTAACTCACATGATTGGTAAAAAAAAAAAAAAAGACCCAAGTCAGATAGTAATCTTCAAAGTACTTTGTATATTTTAAAACACTACATAAATATAAATTATTTTTATTATTTTACATTTACTCAAACCCATTGTAGTTCATATTTTAGGGTAATTTGCAGTTGTCCTATTTTCATATATGGGATAAAAGGAACATTTATTTAAAAAAGTTTGTGGGAGTGAGTTACAAGTCTTATATATGGTATAGAAATCACAATATGTTGTTTTGAAAATCTCATTCTATTACTAATCTTTTTAATTGTATAGGAATAACATCCCTTCAAAATTTTGGTAAATTTTTGCCATCTGGGAATAACTGTACATTTTTGAATGAATAGAAAAACACTTAGTGCTTACTATATGTCACGCACTGTACTAAGTGCCGAGAATATAAATAGGAAAAGCAGATAGTTTCTGGCATGGCCCACGGTCAGAGGACAGAGTTAAGGGAGACAGCAAGAACTGATCTAGTATTGGATTGGTGTGCGCTTTTTTTTTTAAGGGGAAAAAAGGGGGGTGGATGGAAATGTTTAATGTAACATAACATAGCAAATGTTGAAGCCATTATAGTCCTGAAAAAAAAACATGTATGCCTTCTCTCTTTTCTGTTGGCAGTTCATCTTAAATATTAATGATTGTACCAGATCAGTCTTCATTGTTTTGCAGATACCACATATGCATCTCAAACTCAATATGTCCAAAATAGAACTCATGATCTTTTCCCCAAAATCTGCCTCTTTTCTGAACTTCCCTATTTCTTTTGAGGATACCACTATCTTCCCAGTCACCCAGGTTCAGAACCTCAGAATAATTCCTTTTTTTTTCAAATAAATTTTTTATTTTATTTTAGTTTACATCATTCATTTCCACGAAATTTTGAGTTACAAATTTCCTCCCCATCTTTCCCCTACCCACCGCCCCAAAACAGCCATCCCAGTGTATCCCCCCTCCCCCAATCTATTCCCTTCTATGTCTTTCCCCCTCACCCCTCTGACCTTTCAGCAGGGCAGGATGGATCTCCCAACCACAGTGCCTGTGTATCTCAAGTTCCAGTTGGATGTCGTTAATAATAATAATTGTGTGG
>CM053580.1:246628556-246652486 GCA_028627135.1 Pseudochirops cupreus | reverse complement strand
ATATGTATATATATATATGTATACACACACATACACACATATATACACACACACATATCCCGCCCCCCAGAATAATTCTTAATGTCTTACTCTCCCTCTTCCTACATATGCCATCAGTTGTGAAGTCTTCTCAAATCCACTTCCACTCTTTTTTATATCCTTAAAAATCTTTAAGTGCTCTTTAAATAATACTGTTCCTTCACATGGCCAATATCTTAGTTCAAGTCCTTATAGCCTCTTGCCTGGACTTCAGTTACATTAGTCTCCTGGTTGGACTTTCTGCCCTAATTTTCTTCAATCTCTGTTTATCTATGCAGCAGCTCAAGTAAGTCATTTCCACTTTTGTGACTATGATACTTCTCTGCTCAATGAACTCCAATGCCTCTCTGTTTCTTTTAGAGTCACATGCAAGCTTGACTAACATTTTAAAGGCTTTCCCAGCCTGAAAAAGCTTTTTAATAGCTAGCTTACCTGTCCAGCCTTGGTATTCATACATTACTTCCTTGCTCTAGGGTTTCCCGAAAAAAGGCTAAAGACTCCATGTGCTCAGGAATTAGTATTCTAGTAGAGGCCAGTAGGCAGTCCTCGGCAGGAGTCCTTACCAGAGATTCTGGCAGGCTCACAGAAAAAGGAGTTTGCGCCGCAGCCGCTGCTTCCAGTCACCACAGCACAGCATGGCATGGATGGTAGCTTGCTTCCGGCGTTCTTTTGCTCCACTCCTTCCTGGTACATTGGCAAGTTCAAGGAGCATGGAAGATCTTCAAATCCTAGTATCATTATACTGGTTAGGTTTTTTTTTTTAAATTTATGCCTTCAAGCATATTAGCATATTCCTCATAGCTTTGTTGTATACACATTTGATAAGTATGTCATTATACCATCAACTGAGTTTCTGATAATAAATATTGAACAGCATTACTCCAACCCATAGATTCTGGGTATAGAAGACTGGAGAATTTCTTCTGTATTGACATTGACATGTTAATAACTTCTTTTTGGGTCCAGTCATTCAGTTAGTTCCAGATTAACCTAATTGTACTGTTAATCTAGCCCACATTTCTCTTTCTTTTCCCCAGAAATATCATTAGAGACTTTCAGATGCTTTGTTCAAATCTAGCTAAAACATATTTGTGTCATTCCCTTACTGTGCTGATCTCTAATACCTTTCGAAAAAGGAAATGAAGTTAATCTGGCATCGTTTTCTTGGAGAAGCTATGCTGGACCTGTGTGATCACCACTTCCTTTTTCTAGTTTTTTGTGTCATCTTCCCTTTGACTGCTAGAATTTTACCAGAATCAAAGCCAGATTTACTGGCTTAATAATTTGCATACTCCATTCTTTCCTTTTTTGAAGATTGTGACAGCGTTTTTGTCCTTCTTTAGTCCTATGTAACCTTTCATATTCATTCTAAACTTCAAAAATTTTTTGTTTTAATTTTCTTTTATTAAAAATTTGTCTTCAATGCAAATTTGTTCCATTACTTTAGTGCAGTTATTGTGAATTAACACACAGTAATACAAACACAACAGACTAGAATTCCAAATAATGTAGCATGCAAAATAACTCAATTAATAGCATCCATTCTCACGTGTCGTACCTTGAGACACTGCATCAGAAGGTTCAACTAAAGTTGAACAGAAATTTTTTGTATTGTTATGAAATTAAGGTAATAGCATCATTGTATACTACAAAACTAAGCAGTAGTGTATGATTTTGGGAACCAAAATGTATGTGTAATTTTTTTGATAAGTTTTCAGTATGGAGGCAGCTGTAAAATACTTGCTTTTCTTAGTGAGAGTATTAGTACCTGGTTTTCTTAAAAGTATTGAATGACATTGTCTCACTTGTGGCAGAAATTGAAATTTCTTTCTATCTCTATTGCATGCACATAACTAATGTAAACAAAGTCTTGTGAAGTTAAAATGATACAATTAGGTTCCCAGTCCTCACAGTCAGAATGATTTCACCTTGTTGCTTGACTTTTCACATTTGCCTTTTAACCAAAAAAATATTTTTTATGCCTTTATATGACACTCATACCCTGCTTGTCTTCTGATTGTACCTTTCTTATCACAAAGAAAAAAATTAGCTCAGTGCACAAAACATGTGTGACAAGGTAAAAATATTCTGTCTTAATAGTCCGTCATTTGTCTGATGTGAGGAAAGAGAAGTATGTTTTGTTAACTCTTGTCCAGGACCTTTATGACTTTGCTTCTTTTTTTTTGGTAGTCCTTTCATTTACATTGTTATAATTATTAGTAATTAATAGATAATCTCTTGGTTTTTTCATTTCGTTGTACATGGGTTTATACACACATTGTCAAATTTCTCTTAACTCTTCATAATTGTCTTCTGCACAGTCACCTGATAATTTGAGATTTTGAAGTTAATCTTCACAGCAGATCATCTTCAGACTGAAAGGTATTCACCGTGTTCAGAATTAAAATATAACATTTGGAAGTTATTAAGATGTACTTTAGAACATTTTTGGAATTAAGGAAAAGGAGGTAGCTGATGAAATCTGACATTTTCTTTGGTGGAGAGTAAAGAGAATGTCCATTTTTAACTTGAGATGTTATGTAAGTCAGGTTTGTATTTTGGGTAGGTTCCAACTGATCCTTGCTTGGGCACGTGTCATTTATTTTAATTTAAATGCTTTATCAGCAATTTAAATGCTACATTAAATTCAAAGCCCAGAGTAAATAATTGAGATTTTAGGAGAACACTGAGAACTTAGCTTTTAAAAACTTAACTAGATTTATAGGCATTAAATTATTAGTATTGCTTAAATTCATGGAGGAAATACTATAAAACTTAGCTCCTTTAGCTGTATGTATGAAAAATAAGAACATAAAACCTGTTTTTATTGTTGTGTCATTTTATGGCCATGAACCATAGTGAAACCAGTGAACCAGAGTGAAAAATTGGAACTCTTAATTTAACATTTTTACCTTTTCCAGGTCAAAGATAAAATCTACTGTTTTATTTTCAAGTTTTTGAGTTCTATTTTAGCTCATATTTGCCAGCCTACATTTATTGAATTTGTATCTGGAACTGTAATTTGGGATGCAATTTTTCTTTTTTTAGTTTTGTAATTAAAATTCTACTTGATTTAAACTCTAATAAACATAATTTACCACTGGTAAAATTCTTCGGATCCCTTTCATATTATTCAAATTTGCAAAATAAATTTGAAAATCCTTTTAACTATATGTGTCAGAATTAAAGGGACAGAATTGAGTGGATTTGGTAAAGACATTTATCGTTTTGAGTTGTTCATACCACACTGGTCATAGAGATATAGCCATCCCTAAACATCCCAAAATGGGTAGGGAAGCATATCTTTTGACCTGACTGATTCTTTTAATAGTAGAAATGCAGGTGAGGAGTGAGGATGAAGCTCTTGAAAGTTGACTGTGGGGACTTTCTACAATGGTGCTCTCTTAATTGTCAAATCCAGTGGCCTTTTCTCACTTCTCGTCCTTTATCTGTCATCTGACACATCAACCTTTGTTTCTGTTCATTTTTTGTGATACTACTGTGTCATGCAGATATTGTCCCCTCTGTGTGGGGCTACCCTAGGACTCTGTTCTAAGATGTTGTCTTTTTCTTTATTTTTTTTATCTTCTCTCTGTGAGTTCATGTCTTCTAATGGATTTAATTGTCTTCTTTATGCAGATGTACATGGGTTTTAAAAACCTTTAATCTCATCCTCTCCTGTTTTGTCCAGGAGATTGCTTTCCCTATTAACCTTCATCTTCACTCTGTTCCATTGTGGCCACCCGCACACAGCCCAGTTCTCCCGTTCCTTAAAAGCTTCGTCGCCAGATCCTATCACTAGCTACTATCCTATGTCTCTTCTCTTCTTAGTGAAATTCCATACGCTTAACAAACTGTTCAGTGCCTCCACTTTTGCAACTTCTGAATTGGATGTTCAGATATATAGTAGTAGTTTATTGGCAGCACTCAGGAGTAACCAGAATAAAATGTAGCTGGGAAATATTTAATGAAATAAATTGAAATACAGTAGAACACAGATGTTAATATATGGTTTTCTAAGTCAATATGCTGCCCACAGGGATCCTTTTATATGGTTTAATGATTCTTGTTTCTATTTGAGTTTGACACCACTGTTTTAAACCTTCTGCAACTGGACTTCCCACCTAATCAATTCATTAAAAATTTCTCTCTCCAGAGTTACCAGTGATTTAATTGTTGGATTTAATGACCTTTTCCCTCTCAGTTCTCAACCTAGATCTACTCCATAGCATTTGACACAGTTGAATAATTTGGTATTTTGTGACACTACTTTCTTTTGGTACTCTTAACTGACCACTCTTCCTCTGTCTCCTTTGCTGGCTAAATCATGCCTACTAAGTGTTGGGTATACATTTTGATCTATCTTGATCCTCTTCTATACTTTATATTCTATCATTAGGTGAGCTCATCAGCCACCCGTGAAGTTCTATAATCTCTCTTTATGCAGCTATTTGATTCAAAGACGTGTATATATCTGGCCCTAGGTTCTCTCCCAATCCTGAGCTAAAGTTCTCTTATTGTCAGTTGTCTTGCACATTTTGAACTGTATGCTGAGTAGGCATCTCAAACTCAGCAGGTCCAAAACTGAACTTAATATATCTTCCCTGAAACCCATTCCTATTCTGAATTATCAATTCCTGTTGAGGATATATCCTTCCAGTCTTAAAACCTTGACTTCTCACTCTACATATTTAGTTCGTTGCTATGTCTTATTATTAATATCCTTACGACATCTCTCACATCTGTCCCCTTCTCTCCCTTCATACAGCCTTAACCCTTATTCAGGCTCTCACCTGGACTACTGTAGTAGCCTTATAATTGATCACCCTTTAGCAAGAGTTTCATTGTTGTTAGGGATAATGGGGCTATTTCCACTTTTTTGATATCATGTTTGATTTTTAAACAATAGCACTACATGATTCACTTCCTACTCCTTTTCTCACTGCCTTTAGAATTATATTCAACTTTGGATTCAAAATAATTTCTTCTCTTTTTTGTGCCTATTTTGATAGGTTCATTCTCAAAGATTTGTATGCATTTATTTCACTTGTGATTTCAGATTGTTGCCACTTGATGGCTCTAACTGTTCAGAATTTAAGATCTAAAAATAAAATGAATGATGATAAGATTTTTATAATAAAGCTATTAAAACATCATAAAGATAAAGAAAGACATAGAAAGACAGACATCTTCCTATTGTGATAAATTGATTCTTTTGGTCTTAAACCCTGTTAAACATTTCTGTGGTTTAAATGTTTAATTTTTTAAATGAAGTGGAAAACTTGAATTTTTTTTGTCATTTTCATTTGGTGATCATTTTTTCAGCCAAAGAAAAGCAAAGTTTATTGAAAGTTCGCTATATTGGGTAGACTCTTTTTATTTATTTATTTATTTTTAGTTTTTTGGTTTACATCATTGATTTCCACAAGATTTTGAGTGACAAATTTTCTCCCTGTCTTGCCCCTACCCACCACCCCAAAATAGCAATCCCACTGTATACCCCGTCGCCCAGTCTGTTCTCTCCTATATCCTCCCCCATCACCCCTCTGACTTTCTGATAGGGTAAGATGGATCTTCCTATCCCAGTGCCTATATTTCTTATTTCCCAGTTGCATGTAAATAATAATAATATATACATATTATTTTTATCATTTGATTTTAGAACTTTAAATTCTGGATTCTTTCCATTCTTCTTTGGTCACCCACCCCCACTGGAAAGTCAGGTAATTCAATACAGGCCGTACATGTGTAGCTATGCAGAACATCTCCACAATGAACATATTGTGTAACACTGACTATATTTCCCTCCTTCCTATCCCCCCCCACCTTGTTCTGTTCTCTACTTTGTCCCTGTCCCTTTACTGAAGTGTGTGCTTCTAACATCCCTCCCCTCCATCCTCCCCCCTCTCATCACCTTCCCCCCTACTGTCCTGTAGGGTAAGATACCCACTTTAGAGTGTGTGTCATTCCTTCCCTAAGTCAAATTCAATGAGAGTAAGGTATACCCATTCCCTTTTGCCTTCCTGTTCTTCCCCTCCATTGTAACAGTTATCCCTTGCCTCGTGTATATGAGATGATTAACCCCATTCTGTCTCTCTCTGTCTCCTCTCATTCTATTCCTCTCCCACCTCTTAATTACACCTTTTAAAATATCATTCCTTCCTATTCAATTGATCCTGTGCCCTCTGTCTACATACACATAAATACTCGCACTCATATATGTATTCATATGCATATGTACCTTCCTATATAGACATGTGTATGTATACATATTTATATACGTTTATATTCCCTTCACCTATCCTCATACTGAGAAAAGTTTCACAAGGTACAATTCTCATTTTTCCATGTTGACATGTAAATAGTTCAACTTTGGTAAGTTCCTTATGATTTCTTTTCTATGTTTACCTTCTCATGCTTCTTGTGTTTGAATGTCAAATTTTCTGTTCAGTTTTGGTTTTTTCCTCAAGAATGCTTGGAAGTCCTCCACCTCATTGAATGACCATATTTTCCCTCAAAAAATTATACTCAGTTTTGCTGGGTAGGTGATTCTTGGTTTTAATCCTAGCTCCCTTGATCTCCTGAATATCATATTCCAGGCCCTTCGGTACCTTAATGTAGAAGCTGCTAAATCCTGGGTTATCCTGATTGTGTTTCCACAGTATTCAAATTGTTCTTGGCAGCTTGTAATATTTTCTCCTTGATCTGGGAACTTTGGAACCTGGCTATAACATTCCTAGGAGTTTTCTTTTGGGGATCTTTTTCAAGAGGTAATTGGTGGATTCTTTCAAGTTTTATTTTGCCCTCTGGTTCTAAAATAGCAGGGCAATTTTCCTTGAGAATTTTTTGAAAGATGATTTCTACGTTCTTTTTTTGGTCATGGCTTTCAGGTAGTCCAATAATTTTAAAATTGTCTCTCCTGGATCTATTTTCCAGGTCAGTGCTTTTTTTCAGGAAGATATTTCACATTGCCTTCTATTTTTTCATTTGTTTGGATCTCTTTGATAGTATCTTGATTTCTCATAAAGTCATTTGCTTCCATTTGCTGCACTCTAATTCTGAGAGAATTCTTCTCTTCAGAAAGCTTTTGAGATTCTTTTTCCATCTGCCAAATTTGGCTTTTTAAGGCATTCTTCTCCTCATTGACTTTTTGGGCCTCTTTTGCCATTTGTGTTAGTCTATATTTTAAAGTGTTATTTTTTTTAGTCAGGTCGTTGACTCTCTTTTCATGATTTTCTTGTATCATTCTCATTTCTCTCCCCAATTTTTCCTCTACTTCTCTTATTTGGTTTTCAAAATCCTTCTTAAGCTCCTCTATGGCCTATAACCAGTTTGCATTTTTCTTGGAAGCTTTTGGTGCTGGAGTTCAACTGTATTGTCTTCCTCCCATTCTATGCTTTGATCCTTTTTGTTGCCAAAAAAGGAATCTAAAGTTGAATTGCTGGGCTTGCTTTGCTTCCTTTGCCTGCTCATGTTGCCAGTCAATTACTTATCTTTGGACTCAATAGTAAAACTCTGCTTTCAGAGGGGAGAGCTGTGTCCCAAATTGCTGGGGTTTTTGCAGCTGCCGGAGCTATTAGGAGGCCACTATAGCCCTCACCAGCTTTGACTCACTGAAAATACACCTCAGGACCACCACCTAAGACTGTGATCCGATCCAGGCAGCCAGGCAGCTCTAGGCAAGAGCACTTAGCCTCTGAATGATTGCTTGGTCCCCCTGCAGTCTGCTGGCCGGGAGCTTCTGAAGCAGCCACATGGAGGTGGCTGCAGGGCCTCTGCTTTAGACTGCTTCTAGTTCTGGAGGCAGTTCAGCCGGACGCTCTCCCCCAAATTTAGCTGAGTTCCACTCACCTTTGCCCTTTGTCCTTGCCTCTTGTGGGTTGGTGATTCCGGAAATCGCTACAGCTGCTGTTGATCCGCTGTCCTGAATGCTACAGCCGTGGCTTCTCCTGGACACCCTGGGGCTGAAACCACATGGGGCTGGGCTCTGCTTCCAGTGTGCTGTAATGACCGCCTGCCAGGCTGCCTTCAGTGGGAGCTTTGTTATTCTGTCATTTTTGTGGAGTCTGGAGCTCTAAAATTTGTTTAGCGTCATATTTTATAGGTATTTGAGGTGGTATTGTGGGGAGCTTATGGAGTTCTCCTGTTTCTACGCCACCGTCTTGACTCTGGCCCCCTCTGGGTAGACTCTTAAGGAGCCAGTGTATGCTAAGTCATTCTATGGTGCTCTCACAGCACATGGAGGGAAGATGGGATTCTAGTGATCATTTTTAAAAATAGAATATTTTTTTGGTGGACATTTCAAAAACACTTTATGTGTTTGATTTGTTTGACTTATATGTAATTATTTTGGAAAAGACTGAAATGTTATTTACATCCTTTAGCGTTGTTACATACTAAAAGTAAAACTGGAATGTAGTTTTAAAAAATGGACCTAGAGATATTTAAATGAATTCTTCAAAAACTAAAGAGTGGAGGGAGGGGGCCGCATTTTAAAAATAAATGTTGCTAATTTTTTAGAAGCAGTTGGTACAGTGAATAGAGTGTTGAGCCTAGAGTCAGGAAGACCAGAGTTCAGATCTGGCCTTGAACATTTACTTAGCTGTGTGATTTTGGACAAGTCTCTTCTTCTCCCCTAGCTTCAGTTCCCTGAGCTGTAAAGTGTAGATAATAAAAGCACCTACCCTGAGAGTTGTTGTGAGTATCAAATGAGGTAATATTGGTAAAAGTACTTATCACAGGTCAGGCATGTAGTAGGTGCTGTATGAATGCTCACTTCTTCCCTCTCCCTTTGTTGTAGATTTCTTTCATTAGTGACTTGATATATATGTTCCAGATTTTCATTCAACATCTTTCATTTTGATACAAAGTTTATTTTCTATATTTTATGGTTATGAATGAACACATTTGCCCCCCCAGTCTGAAGGTCCTTAGGGCTTCGGGCATATCCACAGTTCTCTTTATAAGGAGCTAGATTCTGCAAACTCTTATTCCACTGATTGGTGAGCAGAGGCAGAAAAAAAAATGCAAGGGATAATATAATTCAGCTGTTAATCCTTCAGTCATTGGACATGTTTTTTAATCTCATGTACCATTTTTGCATTTTGCATGTATTTTCATACTATCATAATTTTATCTTTTTTTAAATCAATTACCAAATATGTATTAAACTGCTTACTATGTGTCAGGCATTTTGCACAGTGCTCTGGATACAGAGAAAGGCAGAGTAAATCATGCCCAAGAGTCTAGTCTATTGCCTTAACAAGGGAAATGACACATATTTAAATATTTAGGCGTAATATAATATACAAGATATATACAGACTTTGTTCAAGGACCAACTTTTATGTGAGATCTTTCTTGACCTTTCTCTTCCCTAGTATATTTTCATTGTATTTATTTTGTATACATTTTGTATATGTTCATTTACATGTTATGTCTGCTGATAGAATATAAGTTCCTTGTGGTCGGAGACTATATAATTTTTGTCTTTATATGCACCTACTAGGTGCTTTAAAAATTGTTGTTGAGTTGATTGATCTGAGGTTCATAGAGATAAAATTTCATAGGTACTAGGATTTTGAAGGCCAGAGTGTCTGTGTTAATATAATATAGCAAAACATTTTTTCCAGTTAGGAAGAAAAAATAGAATTTCTTGGTTAGGAATAGGAGGGTTGTTTATTTCTCCATAGTAAGGACCTCATTTTAAAAAAATTAACACTCCACTTATCCTGAAACACTTGCCTTAGTCAGTCATTAGTATTCTATCTATAAATGAACCCCACAAAATCTTTGGATGATCTCTGTTAAGATAATCTCATTGAAAGAAAGAATGTTGATCCAGGTGTTGATTTATTCCTGCCATTTGCTATTGAATTTCCCAGATGATTATTAGAATAGTCACACAGAATTTCACATTTGTGTTTCATCTAAAACCTTTGTAATATGGGCCGCAAGAAAGGGTGGGATATGGTGGTACAGAGATTTAGGTGTTCCTTGCTGAATTTGAATTGATTAAAGAGACCAATGAAGGTATTGTGAATTTTTCTTTTTTATTTTTGTTGTAGGTAGTTGTGGGTTTCTGTAATGTTAACACCTTTATTTTTCTGTTTCCTTGATATTGTAGTTGCCAGAGGAACTAATAAGCAGATATAACTGGATCAAGCAGTGGAAGCTTGGACTGAAATTTGATGGAAGGGGAGAGGACCTGGGAGATAAAATTAAAGAATCCTTAGCTCTACTAAGGAAGAAGGTTTGCAACATTTTCATTATTTGGCTTATGATTTTTTTCTGTTTAGTTATGTCCCAAGACTTCCGTTTCTTTTTTCCTCCCTGATTGTTATAGAAACAAAACATAGGTGTTATAGGAAAACATTTCAATAGTTCAAGTATCAGCAAAATTATTTTACATGAATTCAGAAACTTGTCGCTTAAACTATTTATAAAATTGAGATGGCAGTTCTGTGAATAAATGGCATGTATAGTGTCCTGCTGAATTGTAAACTTGGCTGCTTATGTGACAAAAGGACAAAATTTCCAAAAGGAAATTTGGGAAAACCCATATTTCATCATTTCATGACAGTTCTGCAGCCTACACTACTGACAGTCTTACCAAATGATATGAAGTAAAAATCGGAAGTTCTTACGTGTTACATTAAGAATTTAAGTTTCTGTTGAGTGAAAATTCTTTATTTCCGTTTTCTAAAGTTTGCTTTATATAAAATGTTTGGTAACTTGTCCTTTGAAAAACATTTTGAGTTTTATTGAATTTATGAAATTGAGTTAGAATACAAATACGTTGGCCCTTTAAGACTCACACAGGATGAGAAAAGTATCCTGGATGGTTGGATTGTGTCTTCACCATTAGAAAAAGTTACCAAGATCCATAAATCCATTGAATTGAAGTGTGGAATTTAGTTGAATTTACGAAATTGTGAAGTACAGCTTGGTTTTCAAAAGCTTCCTTAGCTTTCTAAGTAACTTCCATTATCCGCCGTCTGTTTTCTTTGTTCTGCCAGAGAATACTCTTAAACCCTCAACCACGAGGGAGCTTTCTTTTGAACAGCATCAGTATTGATGTATCAGTATATAACCTGTGTTTGACTTACCGTGGGGGTGGAAGGGTAATGATCTTGGTCTTCTAAATTTTTAAAGGCTTAATTGGCTATATTAGATATAAAGCTTATATACTTCTTTTGTCTCTTCCCATTTTAATATGTCCTCTATACATCTGACAAATGGTTTTTCCTAAAGTGCAGGTCTGACTGTCACTTTCTGTTGCAGGGGTTCTTTTATCTTTTTTTTTTTTTGTGTCATGGACCCCTTTAACAATCTGGTAAAGCCTGGGAATCCCCTTTCAGATTAATGTTTTTCAGGGCATAGAATAAAATACATAAGATTACAAAGGAAGCTAATTGTATTGAAATACTTAAAATGCAAAATATTAACAATAATTTAAGTTCATGGGCCACAGATTTAGAACTCCTGCTCTTTTGTCTCTAGAGTAAAATATTAATTCGCTTTTGGTATTTAAAGCCCTTTACTCCTTGGCTCCACACTTCCTTTCTAGATTTTGTATATATTATTTCCCTTTCCATCTTTCACAGTCAGACAGATTGCCCTTATTATTCCACAAACACAACATGTCATCTATCATCTGTGTTTTCCCCTTGGAATACATTTTACTTTTACCCCTGGGAATCTCTAATTTCCTTCAAGATACAGCCTGGTGTCACTTCATACACAAGGCCCTTGTTTACCCCAGTTGTAAGTACCTTCCCTTTCACTGTTACCTTGTATTTGTTTTGCATAAATATACACAAATATGTGCATGTATGTGCATATAGCATATGCGTGTTATTTCCCCTTTTCAATTATAAGATCCTTGATTATTGGAACGGTTTTTTTGTCTTTATCCCTGGAGATTAGCACAGTGCCTGCCACACAGTGTAGCAAGCCTTTAATAAATACTTATTTATATCTGCATACATAAACATATGTATATATATTTATTTACATACAAATATATAGTATATATATTGTATTGCATTGCATTATATCTCTAATATGCAGGGGGGAAAAAGGAATGGATTATATTTTTGCATGCTGGAAAAAGAGAAGTTTCCATAAAACACCTGAGTTGCTACTATTTGACAGATATAGATAGTAGAAGAGGTTGAAGACAGCTCATGTTGCCTTTAGTTGTTGTGTGAAGTTTTGTGTGGTCTGTGATATTTTTTCTTCATTTCCCCCTCACCCCCTTTCAGCTTTTGTGAACTTGATATTTGTTTCTTGAAATTGCCTACTGTAAGTAAACTTTTATTTCTTGTGAATGACTTGAGTTTTTAATTTCTAGAATGTGCTAATTTTTTTGCTTTTCATATAAACATATCTTGAACCAGATGAGAAATGTGTATTATTTGATTAAAGAAGTGGCCCCAGATCCTGCCTCTGGTACATGTTGGTTTTGTGACTCTGATCAAGTCAGATTTTTTAATCTCTGTGTCCCAGGCTGCAGAGTCCAGAGACAGGGAAAGTCCTCATCAAGGTGCTCCCTACCATGATGGAATCATAGGTCCAGACCAGTATAAAGATTTCTTGAACCAAATGAGATGTGTCTATTAATGAATCCTGCCCCTCCCTCCTGCACATGTAACCTTGTTCAGATATACTACACATAGTTAAACAACATGAAGTGCCTGTCTCTTCTAACTGTTACTCAGGAATTCCTCCACCAAAGGTGACCTTGGCTTTTCAAAGACTATGCTGACTAAGCACAAGCTCCAGCAGACCCTTTACAGTTTAAAAAAACTTTGAGTGTGGACCCAGTAGCAGATTGCATGTTTATTGTCCATGGACCAACTGAGTTCTTTTTTTTTTTTGTTAAACATTTAATTTTTATTTTGTTTGTCCTCAGTTACATGTAAACAAATATTTTTAGCATTCATTTTTAAAAATTGAGTTCAAATTATCTCCTCCCTTCCCCCCTTCCCCAAGTAGTCAAGCAATTTGATACAAACTATACATATTAGCCATCAGCCAAGCTCTTCCTATACTTGTAAGGTAGGTGACAGAGGAGTAGAAGAGCACCTGTTACTGGTTGAAGGAATAGACTCACTCTCAGAGGGACGGGAAAACAACTCTCTAGTATCCTCTTACAGTTTTACTGTTACTTCTATGTAATTTTAAATATGCAGTTTTTTTGGAGACAGATATTTACCAAAGTCTTTTCCTAACAACTGAAATAAATGTTAACACGTCTTATTCATTTCTTAATTGAAGCACTTTAATCCAGAAGGATTTTATTTATTTAAACATTCAGAGGAACAAATGTGAATTTCATTGAATGCCTAGCAGAGTGCCTTGTGTGTGGTAAGTGCTCAATAAAGACTCAATTTATGGTTCTGAGCATTTGTATGTAATTTGTGCTTCTTCGAAGGCCAGAAGGTTAAAATAAGAAAACTGCTTTTGGGAAGGCAAATACCTTGTAGTCATTCGCCTTTGCCTAAGTATGTAAGTTATCAGTATTTCTGTGTCAGTTTTTATTTTTGAGCTCAGACTCCTCCTGTTGCTTTACTGAGGATGCTCCTGGCATATCTAGCACTGTGTTCTCTATCTGTTTGCTCAGTAAATATTGGTGTGACTGGTTCATCCTTGTTGCATTGGAAGGCAAGGAAATAAAGACGAAAGGGAAGTGGCAAATGAGGATTATGTGCCTACCATGTGCTAAGCATTGTGTTGAGTGTTTTACAAATATGATATCATTGGATCCTCACAACAATTCTAGGAGGCAGATGTTATTATTATCCCATTTTACAGTTGAGGAAACGCAAGCACACAGACTAAGTGACACTTGTCCCAGGTCTTGTGGCTTGTAAGGGTCTGAGACCAGATTTGAGCTCATGTCTTCCTGACTCCAGGTCCAGAACTCCACCAGGCCCACCTCAGTGATTCTGAGAGGTTCATTCTTCCCCCTCATTAACCTCTTGTTTGAACCAAATGCAAACATCTGGCATTTGGAATTTCTGCAGACCGAATGTCAGCTATTGTTTTAATGCCGACTTGATACCATGAACCTGTGATGATACCTTTTTTATCTGTACTTCATATGTTACTCATTGTCATCAGTTCAGAGGATGATCCTGTCCTTCATGTTGAGTATACAAGGGTATCTAAGAAGGCTCTTGACTCACTTGCAATTATGTCCTCCTGTAGTGGGCAGGTTTGACTGCAATGAGAACTGCAGAAGAGAGGCAGGTGGCTTGTGATGAGCTCTTCCGAAATGAAGAGGAAGAATATAGCCTCTATGAAGCTGTGAAATTTCTGATGCTGAACAAGGCCATTCAACTATACAATGATAAAGAGAAGGGAAAGGAAGTGCCATTCTTCTCTGTGCTTCTGTTTGCTCGGGACACCTCAGGAGACCCTGCTCAGCTGTTGAAGAATCACTTGAATCAAGTGGGCCACTCTGGCGGCCTTGAGCAGGTAAGCTGTCCTGGCCCGGGGGAAGTTCAGGCCAGAACTTTCTTGAGGAGCATTTCTAAAATCAGTAGAGTTGACAGTGTCAGACTACAAGTAAAAACTTAACCCTTGAAATACATGTCTTATTCTTAGTTTCTCTGACCAGAATGGGGCATTGCTTTTAAAAGCAGGGACGATGTTACCTTAGATTATCTTGATCCTGTTTTGGCAGCTGTTTTGTTTGTTTTTCCACGTTGGAGGCCACAGAGCGTTTGATAGCTTTGCTAAGTTGACTCCTTTATTGGGAAACCACATATACTATGTCCTTTTCCCCCACAAATCACATCAGAATATAGTACAAACTGCGCATTACCCATCAGTAAGCCTAAAAAGTTACTTTCTGTTAATTAAAAAAAAGTTTTCAACACTGTGCATGTAGTTGAGTTTGAAAAAGTGATTAGGCATTTATTCAAAGTGCTGATAAAGACATCTTATTTCAAACCCTCATTTCTCTGGTTATTGAAATGTACTTGACCAGGAAAAAACTTCCAGATGCAAGGATAGTTCTGGGCATTGCAGTGGCTAGAGATGAATGGTGGTTTTCATACATGCCATCTTAGGTAGTAGCTACCCCTCATATTGGCATTCCTTGCCAGTAGGAGGAAAAAAAAGGAAAATTTCTGTTGCATTGCTTCGATAAAACAAAGTTTGGCACTAATAGATAGATACAAGTACCTGCATGAATTATCTTTAATAGGTACCCACATAAATTATCTTTTAATTTTTAAAATATAAGTAAACCACCTCCTTGTGTGCTAGACAGGTTTTTTTTTTTTGACTTATAAAACTCTATACTATTTTGGCATTGTTTTCAAACTTTAAAATTAAAATCTGAGAATGGAAAAATCAGATTTGTTTGTACAAAATCTATCTAAACTCACCCCCTCACATTGCTAAGTCCCTGTTAGACCACTCTTTGATTTCTGGTACTTGAAGATATCTTTATCGCCAGTGTAGACACTTAGTAAATCCAAAAGTAGTGCACCATTTTAAAAATTGTAAGAGCAGCATTATTTGTGTAGGATGTTTTGAATGAAGCTTTAGACTTTTCCTTCATAAATGGCAAACACATAATGCTTCTCTTTAACATGATTCATTATAATATAAAGCCAAATACAGGCAGTTCTTAATAATTACCCATATATACCAACCATCATGACTTTTGTTGTTGTTCAATCATGTCCCCCTTTGGAGTTTTCTTGGCAAAGATCCTGATGTGGTTTGGTATTTCATTCTCAGGCGCATTTTGCAAATGAGAAACTGAGGCAAACAGACTTGCCCCTCAAGGTCACACCACTAGGAAGTGTCTGAGGCCAAATTTGAACTTGGGAGGATAGGTCTTCCTGATTCTAGGCCCAGCACTCTATCTACTATACCATCTAGCTGCCCCATATCATCATGACCATCCCTCCTCTTTCTGTAACCCCTGCCAATGTTCACAGAGGATTAGTCATGGGAAAAACTTGGAGCGTTTATAGACTCTTGCTTTTACAAGTAGAGAAAGGAAAAATACTCTGAAAAGAAGGCACGGTAGTTGACCCAAGGGTTAAACTCCCAGAAAGATTGGTATATTCATTCCCCAAATTTCCTCTTGTCATGTTTGAAATTTTTTACTTCTTTTTGGCACCTCTGCCTGAAACTCTAACTAGTTCATTTAAATTTTACAAGTATCTTCTTTTTTAAAAGTCCAGATACTAAAGAATCTTTTGGTCATTCACTTACTAATATCATTTAATTCAGATTGTCTTCCTCCTAAGAAAATGCTTTGGAAGGTAGACTAAACTTGGGGAGCTTCCATGAAGGAGGGTGCTTTTTGGTACATTCTGGGGAGAGAGGCTTCCATTAGAATTCTGACAGACTGGGAACGGGTGATTCTTGACTGGTTGCGTTACTGTAACCTTGGATCGTCTCTTTGTTGCCACCAAGTAGAAGAAGGTGAGGAAAGGAGTCTATATTCCAAACTCAAATATAGCTATTTAGAGATTATCTGGTGTTTTGGATTTCTGTTTTCTTCATTTGCTTGAAATCATTGATCTCTAAAGATACCGTTAAGCTTCAAGGTTCCACTCTTACCTTCACTAAAAAAAAAATTCTTTCCTATTCACCCTAGGTTGAAATGTTTCTTCTTGCCTATGCAGTGCATCATACCATACAAGTTTATCGACTATCTAAGTACAACACGGAGGAATTCATCACGTCTTATCCTACAGATCCACCCAAGGACTGGCCTGTGGTGACTCTGATTGCTGAGGATGATAGGCATTATAATATTCCTGTCAGAGTGTGTGAGGAGACAAGTTTGTGATAAAGAGATCAAAAGAGAGAGAAACTTGTTAGGCTTGTGGCTTGAAATATGGCTTAGAGTGGTCTAAGAGACATCTTCATCCTTTTGAGCTGAATTCAACATCTCACTGGGGTGTCCTAAAGCCTAAATGTTTGCTATCAGGATTAACATTGTATATAAGCTTTTTTTTTCTTCCTCCTTCAAGGCAATAAATTTCTGAGGCCTTTAGAATAATACACCTCTTGGAAGGTGTAAGATCTATGTCCTCAATAAAGCAAAATATTCTGTATTGTGCCATCATGGGGCTGATTTGGGAGAATCCCAAAGTCAAATCCTCCTGTCATGATAAATTGGTAATTTGTTTTTTAAGACGAGAGTAAATAATTTTCCTCTGATAATGAGTCTTTTAAGTAACCTGTCTATGCAATGCATTTGTTGGGATGTTGGAACTAAGTCTCTGTCTGCCTAGTCTTTTTAGACCTCTGCGGTTTTCTTCTGCATAATGTAGAGGGAATAAAGTTGGGCTGAAATACTTCTTAAAGGTATTTTGAAACAATCTGTAACAGGAGAGGCAGCGTGGCTTGAGGAATAGGGAGTTGATCTCAAAGTCAGGAAGGTCCAGGTTTAAATTTTGCCTATGACACATACTGACTGCGTGACTGAACAAGTTACTTACCATCTCAGTTCCTCAGGGATCTCTCCAAGACTCTTAAATCTCTCCAAGAATTAAATGACAAGTTGCTGATCTATGTTGGTAGAGGGACCTAATGAAATTTCAGTTCTGGACCAAAAAAATAAAATCCCCAGTGTAGAAGTTTAAGGACTGAGTCCAAATGGGCATATTAAAAGCATCTTAGAAAGCTCTGTTGGAGGAGAGAATATCATAGCATTGTTACTAGGATATATAACCTCCTTCTTTGGGGTGATTGCTCATTCAGAATAGCCTCAAATACACAAGTCAGCAAGCATTCATTTACATGCTCTGTTCTAGGCACTGTGTTAAGTGCTGATGATACAAAGAAAGGCAAAACGATGGTCCTTGACCTCATTCTATTGAGGGGGATAACATACAAATAATCTATATACAAGATACATGCAGTGCAATGGAAGGTAATCTCAGAAAGAAGATACTAGTATGTCATCTTGATTTAGGTCTCAGGAGCTGTATGACCATAGAAGGAACACAAGTTAGCAAACCTGGATTGAAGTCTCAGCTCTGACTTTCAAACTGGGGGACTTTGGGTTAAGCATCTAACTTAACCTGGCTGCTTCAATTTTCTTCTCTATAAAATGAGGAATTTAGATTAGATATTCTCTGAGGTCCCTTCCAGCTCTAGATCAGTAACCCTAGTGACCTTGGTCAAATCTTTAACCTCAGTTTTCCCATATTTTAAAAGAAGAGTTGAACTAGTGATCTTTTAAGAGCTCTCTCAGCTTGATTTTGTTATAGGTGCTCTTGAATTGAAGTACTGCCAATGGTGGCATTCTCTTCCCTCAACATATCTCACATTGGGAGTGTCTGCTGCCAGTATGTTCTTTCCTTGGGATGAGGGCTAAAGAGGGTAAATCAGATCCAGTTTTCAAAGCTGACAGCCTAAAATTTTACATAGAAATAATGTTATGTACTACTTCTACATTAATTTTAAAAATAGAATAATGTTATGTAGCAACACCTGGTGAGCTTTTCAGGTTTGTGGATTTGCTGGTGATGTCATTTAAATGATTTTAATTGAAAGCAGGACAGACTATCTCAGATTATGAATGATGAATAACAATGGCTATTTGTATAGTCCTAGGAAGAAGACATGAAGTTAGAAAACCTGTCTTTGTGATCTTGAACTGTCTGCATTAGAGTGTTCAACAGAGAAAAGAGAAAATCCATTGTACTTATATTGACACAGTACAAATCAATGTAATGGCCCAGCATTAATGTGATTGGGGTGAAGAATTGAGATTCACTCTTCTCTCATAATAATAATTTTGTCTGTTATTAGATAAGTACTTTGGTTTGGGATGAATCCTTTTGAAGGTGGAGGGGTTGGTTTAAATATAATATTTAAGTAATATAAGTATATATAATACTTAAAATTTGAAATCCTTAGGAGAGAACTCTCAACATGTTAACTATGCAAGCTCTACCACATGACTTTAGTCTGCTTTGATGTTGCCTACTGCACTGTGATCAGTGCACGATTTCTCTACCATGTTTACTTTATAGCTAAGAGCCTTTGAGTCCAATTCTGTTCTCTTAGATGATGCTGACATCTCCCATTGAATTGGACTGAGCTGCAGAGGCTGGGACCAGATGCATAGATTTTTTTCCCCCTAACTCAGTATATGATGGTGTTGTGAATGAAATATATTCCTGAAAGCCTTATGAGAGTAGTAATAATGAATTCTTGGTTTTGATTTCCCTTTTAGTGTTTTTATCTTATCTGTACAAAAGAATTTTTAATATACTCCTCTATCAGGAACTCTAATAGAATGAGTGGTATTTGAGGCAGCAGGGATGTAGGATACTCAGGCCTGATGTACTTTGATATACTAGGTCACATCCTCTGGTAGTTTTTGGTAATAAGGTTGAATATTGTGAACCTACTACACACTTCTTTTTTTCTCCAAATCCCAGACTTTTATGTTTGAACTGGAGCCGCTGGATTTTACTGCTATAGTTCTTTGACCTTTTTTCCCCCCCGACTCCTCCAGTATTATTGTGTATATGTTGAAAATTGTGATAATGAATGCAGAAATCCCATTCTCATATAGATCAAAGATGGAAATTGAGAAGGATAAATCTTATGCTCTTCCACATACTTTCGGCTGGCTACTGTCCCAGACACTTATAAACTTCATTTGTCACTTTATCACTTGGAATAAGTAAGAAGAAGGTAAGGCAGAAGATGCTTGTCAAGGAAATAATGTTTTAGGGGCACACTGGGTAAATCATTTCTTTCCTTGGTGAAATGTGTATTTGGTGATTGCCCATATTCTTATATACTCTTTTCACTCATAGCCTGTGAGTTGGTCTTTTTTCCTTTGCGGAAGAGGGAGAACAGGTTTTATGATTAGTTGAGTAACAGTAACACAGTAGAAATTGGTTGAAGACCCAAATATACTAAGAAAGTTTATCCACTTACAGTGAAATGGTCACTGTTTTGAAAGGAACAGATGGTGGGAACTTTCAGCACACTGACTTAATACCCAGGGTTGACTGCACAAGGTCAAAGGTATTCATGTAAGCGATTGAGCTGCTGAAAGAATCCCTGTGCATTGTACAAGGATGTCACAAGCATTCTGTCTCACTATAAGTACATTTAAATCAAACAGCCACGTGGTTCCTAATGTGCCTCACTGATGGCTTTTGTATCAGCTTGTTTCCTTCTCCCCTCCTCATCTCTTACACTTTTGTGGGTTAACCATCCCCTGGTTTCACTCATACCCAAGGAAGAAAAATGCAGCACGAACGGGAGTGAGAAGCTGCTGTCACCTAGTTTCTGATTTCGTGTTACCAATCTCAGGCATCTAGGCTAGTACAAAATAATGCTTGGAGTTACTCCATTGGAGAACCAATACTGATTTGCATGTAATATCTAGAAATGCTTTTAAAATTGAATTAATTTTTTTTCTAAGCTCAATGACTGTTGAAACCTTTCTTACAGTACGCTTATGTTTTTTATGACTGACATTTTTATGTTACCAAGGTACGTGCTTTGGGATCCTTTTAATTTCCCCCATGTGTTTTATAGTTTAGCAGGTAAAATCTCAGGCCCCATGTCTAATAGGAAAACTAACTTTACTGTGGGAATAAACAGTGTTTATAATCTTATGTGCTGGCTACATTTTTTAAGGGCTTTGTGGTTCCCTTAGCTTAAAAGGTGCTATTTTTTAGCCGATGTGTTAACTGTTTCAAATCTTGTACATGTTAATAATATTAGTGAATTTTCTGTGTTTCACCTGCATTTAAAACCTAAACATCATCTTATATTAAACTTATACATACAGGAGTTACACAGACCTGAGTTGTTTTCTCTGGTGCAAAATATTTATTTTTTTAATACCAAAAAAAAAAAAAGGCAGTTTGTATGTGTTAGTTTTTTGTTGCCGTTTGGAAGCTAAAGATTATTTTGAGAAATGTGAACCTTTAGAAAAATTTTAATTATAGTTATAAATAAAAATAAATACTTTTATTTAAATTTTATGTTTTTAAAAAGTACTTCAGTGGATTCAAGTTCTCATCAATATAGGTACTCCTTTGGATTTAGATTCAACAGCAGATTAAGTAATCAGTTAATGAATTTGCATGCCTACTACTGTGTTCGAGGCACTGTGTTGGCAGCCGGGGGCCCCAGAATGAAAACAGTCTCTGCTCTGAAGCTTACATCCTGCATTGCAACACAGCTACCATCTTAACCGGTGTGATTCTCATTCACATTCTCCCACAAATTTTTGATGAAAGAGTAGAGCCTAGAAAACAAGTGCCTTGAGTTTTATACTAATTAAATTATCATTAAACTATTAAATTATTTTAAATAATTCACTCTTAAAATGCACATTTCCATCTATAGATTAAGAGAAGTAGACCCAAAGAAGGGTAGGGTTTCATTATGAACACATCCTGGGGAACTATGTTTATATTTGCCTTCAGTAAAGTTATAATTCAACTGAAGCTTATGTACCTACCTTATTTACTCAATAAGCCTTTAGCCAATATGTTTTCTGGAATTAAAAAAATTTCCCTACCAACTACCAAAATATTGAGAAGTTTTTCTAAATGTTCCTATTTAAACATCAATAGTTCTGAATTTTTCCTGAAGCATATCCATGATTTTATCATTGGGGTATTCCCTCCATTTGATTCAGCCCTTTTTGGTGAAAAAGCAAAGTAAATAATTTAGCCTGCCTGAGTTCTTAGTGTTTTAAATAAAAATAAAACTAGAAGACCACTTGTTTAATGTGGTATGGTGGCTACTAGATCCCTGAATTTGGTGTCAGGACCTGGGCTCGAATTCTAGCCCTACTGGTTATTTCCTGTGTAACCTTGGGCAATATATTTTGTCTTTGTAGGCCTCAGTTTCATCCTGTAAAAAGGATGGTAAGATCCTTGATATTTCTGCTAGTGCCAAGTATGATCTGGTATTTAAATCAGAAAGAAAAAAAATATCAATTAGCTAAAGTAACCTTTTTCTATCAGCTATTAGCACAGTATGTAACACATAAATATTTAATAAATCCTTGTTGACTGAATAGTAGCGTGTGTTTGGACTAACGTAGTACCTTCTTAGTTAAGAAATATCCTACGTAGTTGTTTTTAAATTCGCTCTCTGCTAAAGTCTACTCAGATAAAAGTAGAGCACAAACTGACAGGTTTTACAAAATTTTTGAGTATGGACAAGCCTAGCTAAGAACAGAGGGTTGACCAGTAGTTGGTGATTTTTTTCCCCCTCTTTTTTTTGACCACAGCAATAAATGACTTGGGTTCAAGAGGGACTTTAGTCTGCTCATAGATGTAGTAGTGGTAAAACATATGATATTTTGAATTACTGGTGTAAAATTTTTTAATATTTCATGTTTAAATAACTATTTCAGGAAACCTTATAATATTTTGCTAGTGGATGAAGCCATTTAAACATTATAGTTAATAAGTTGTTAGGGCTATAGTTGCTTAGTGAACATATAAAGCATATGTCTCCAGTTTTGATGATTAGTGAGACTTTGTTATAGCTTTGAAAATAAAATAAACAAGTTGCTTTGCCAGCTGCTTCCCTCTCTCTGGATATAATAGTTCACCTTTATTTATGTGGTGCATTTCAGCTTATCAAGCAATTTATCCACAATCCTTTGAGGGTAGTGGTGCAATGTTAACCCTCATTTTTTCAAATGAGAAAACCTGCAGGGAAGTGAATTGCTCAAGTTCACACAGACAGGGCACAATCTCAGGACTTGTGATGCCCACAACTGGTACTACTTCCACCACAATTGGGGCTGGACTTTCATGTTTCCACAGACTTTCAGAAGCCTGAAGATTGGGGGGAGTGGGGGCGGAGCCAGGATGGCAGCATAGGAGCAGCAAGGTACAGCAGCTCCCACACAGCCACCTCAAAATACCCATAAAATATGACTCTAAACAAATCCTAGAGCTCTAAAACGCACACAAATATACTTTCTGCTGAAGGCAGCTCGGCTAGGAGGGACCATCTCAGCACTGGGAGTCAAAACCAGCCCAGCCTGAAATGGCAGCTTGGCCCTGGGGGCGGCCTGACAAGCTGAGCCGTAGCTGGAGCTTCAGGAAAGCGCATCTGCGGCAGCTGTGGCAGTTTCCAGAATTATCAAGCCATAAGAAAAAAAGGACTAAGTGAAAGGTCAGTGGAATTCAGCTAAAATTGGGGGAGAAAAGCAGGTCCGGCCAAACTGCCTCCAGGGCAAGGAAACAGCAGAAGTGGAGGCACTGCAGCTGCCTCCATATTGCTGCTTCAGAGCTCCTGGCCTGCAGACTGCAGGGGGACCAAGCGATCGTTCAGAGGCCAAGTGCTCTTTTGTTGAGCTGCCTGGATCCGGATCGTGGTCTTGGGTGGTGGTCCTGGGGTGCGTTTTCAGTGAGCCAAAGCTGGTGGGGGCTGCAAAAAAAATGGCAGCCTCCCAGTGGCTCTGGCAGGTAGGAAAACCCCAGCAATTTGGGACAGAGCTTTCACCTCTGGAAGCAGAGTTCCACAGAGCTAAAATATCAAGTAATTGACTGGCCAACATGAGCAGGCAAAGGAAGCAAAGTAAGAACAGCAACTGAACTCTAGATTCCTTTTTGGGGACAAGAAGGATCAAAGCATGGAACAGGAGGAAGACAATATGGTCAGAACTCCAAAAGCTTCCAAGAAATATGGAGACTTCCTACAAGCCATAGATCAGCTGAAGGAGGATTTTGAAAACCAAATAAGAGAAGTGGAGGAAAAATTGGGAAGAAAAATGAGAATGATGCAAGAAAATCATAAAAAGAGAGTCAACAACCTGACTGAAGAAAATAACACCTTAAAAATTGATAAACTCAAATGGCAAAAGAGGCCCAAAAAGCCAATGAGGAGAAGAATGCCTTAAAA
>CM053580.1:246609346-246628056 GCA_028627135.1 Pseudochirops cupreus | reverse complement strand
TATATGTATACATACATACACACACAATTATTATTTACATGCAACTGGGAATTAAGATATACAGGCACTGGGGTAAGGAGATCCATGTTACCCTACTAGAAAGTCAGAGGGGTGATGGAGGATATAGGAGAGAGCAGATTGGGGGAGGGGGTAAATGTGGGATCGCTGTTTTGGGGTGGTGAGTAGGGGAAAGATGGGGAGAGAATTTGTAACTCAAAATCTCGTGGAAATGAATCATGTAAATTAAAAATAAACAAAAGTTAATTTAAACAAAAAAAATCAAGAGAAGTAGTGGAAAAACAGGGAAACAAAATGAGAAAGATTCAAGAAAAGCAAGTCAATAGCCTGCTAAAGGAGACCCAAAAACTTCTGAAGAAAATTACACCTTGAAAAGTAGACTAACTCAAATGGCAAAAGAGGTCCAAAAAGTCAATGAGAAGAAGAATACCTTAAAAAGCCAAATTTGCCAGATGGAAAAGGAATTTCAAAAACTCACTGAAGAGAACAATTCCTTTAAAATTAGATTGGAAGCTAATGACTTTATGAGAAATCAAGATACTACAAAACAGATCCAAACAAATGAAAAAATAGCAGGCAATGTGAAATATCTCATTGGAAAAACTACTGACCTGGAAAATAGATCCAGGAGAGATCATTTAAAAATTATTGAACTACCTGAAAGCCATGATCAAAAAAAGAGCTTAGACACCATCTTTCAAGAAATTATGAAGCACAATTGACCTAATATTCTAGAACCAGAGGGAAAAATAGAAATTGAAAGAATTCATTGATTGCCTCTTGAAAAAGATCCCAAAAAGAAAACTCCTAGGAATATTATAGCCAAATTCCAGTGTTCCCAGGTCAAGGAGAAAATACTGCAAGCAGTCAGGAAGGAGCAATTTGAGTATTGTGGAAACATAATCAGGATAATACAAGACCTAGCAGCTTCTCCATTAAGGAATTGAAAGGCTTGGATTACGATATTCTGGAAGTCAAAGGATCCAGGATTAAAACCAAGAATCAGCTACCCAGCAAAACTGAGTATAATGCTTCAGGGGAAAATATGATCATTCAATGAAATAGAGGACTTCCAGGCATTCTTTATGAAAAAAACAGAGCTGACAGAAAATTTCAAATACAAGAAGCAGGAGAAGCATGAGAAGGTAAACAGGAAAAAGAAATCATAAGGAACCTATTAAAGTTGAAGTACTTACATTCCTACATGGAAAAACAATAATTGTAACCCATGAGACTTGTCTCAATATGAGGATAATTGAAGGGAATATGTATGTATTTATGTATACATACACATATATGTATGTATAGGAAGGTGTAAGTGTGTATAAATATATATGTGAGTGTGTGCATATGTATGTACATGTATACATAGACAGAGGGCACAGAATAGTTTCAATACGAAGGGATGATATGTTAAAATTAAGAGGTGAGAGAGAAATATATTGGAAGAAGGAGAAAGGGAGAGCTAGATTAGGTCAAATTATCTCATATAACAGAACCAAGAGAACACTGTTACAGTGGAGGGGAAAAGCAGGAAGGTGAAAGGGAATGGGTCAACCTTACTCTCATCGAATTAGGTTTAAGGAGGGAATAACATACACATTCAATTGGGTCTCTTACCCTATAGGAAAGCAGGGGGGAAGCAGATAAGAGAGGGGGTGATATAAAGGAGGGCAGATTAAGGGAGAGGGTAGTTAGAAGCAAACACTTTTGAAAAGAGACAGGATCAAAGTTGAAAATAGAGTAAGTGGGGACTGGATAGTTTGGAGGGAAATACAGTTAGTCTTTTACAACATTACTACTGTGGAAATGTGTTGTGTAACTACACATATACACCTATGTTGAATTGCCTGTCTTCCCGGTGGGGTGGGTTAGGAGGGAATAAGGGAAAGACTCTGGAACTCGAAGTTTCAAAAAACAAATGTTAATGCATGTTACATGCAATGGGGAAATAAGATATACAGGTACTGAGGTGTAGAAATCCATATTGCCCTACTGGAAAGTTAGAGGGGGAACGTATGGGAGCAGATATAAGAGAGAACGGATTGGGGGAAGGGGTATTCAGTAGGCTTGCTATTTTGGGATGGGGTCTGGGGGAGAGACGGGGAGAAAAATTTATAACTAAAAATCTTGTGGAAATGAATGTTGAAAACTAAAAATAAATAAATAAAAATTAAAAAAAACAAATGTAGGAAGAAATAAAAACAGCAAAAAAAAAATTATGTGACTTGCCCATGGTCATATAGCTAATATATATCAGAGATAGGACTGTGGGTTTTCTGACTCCAAGGCTAGATTTCTTTCAATTCTGTCACACATACATAATTTCAGGGAATTCCAAAAGTTTTAGTGATGTTTTCTTTTAATAGCATACATACGTATATTTAAACATATAAATGCATAGTCATACATTATACACCCTCTCCCCACATTTCTATATGTTAAAACCAACAATATAATCTATTTAGTGTCTTTAAACATATTTCATCCAAATTGTTTTCAGTGGAAAACAAAAGTTTTAAGCAACCATCATCTGTATTTTAAAGAAACTCACAGCAAAAACAAACTGAAGTCTTAAGGAATTAATTTGACATCATTCTAGCTATGCAGATGATTCCAATAGGAATGTCTTCCCATTTTCCTTCTAATTATAATTCTTTCAAAGAATAACCCACACTATCATATACCTTCCTAATGTTGCTGTGGCAGGAGAAAAAAAATAATGAAAAGTACTGCTGTGTCTAGGAGTGACTGGTAAAATTCTGAAGAAAAACAAAAATTCAAGTTGAAGTATGTTTAGATGCTCCTCTGAATCTCTTTACTCTGGGGTTTTTTCAAGAGAAGTATATTTTTGCAAAATGGCAAGATTTGTATATTTTGAGATATATAGTCATTAAAAATCCAATTTCTTTTAGTAAAAAAGAATATTCCTTTGAAACTTCTTTTAAAAAATGATTGGCAAAAGTTTTATGTATTCTTGATTTTACTTTCTGTAGCTATATGAGAAAAAAAGATCATTTTGAAATAGCTGTCTGAATAAAGTGATTGAATAGAGCAGTGAAAAGAAAGTGGCAATAATTGAGGTAAGAAAGGAATAAAGAAAAATGGAGTATTTTAGCTGCAACAATAGAAGGGAAAGGATAGATTATAAATTCAATACAATGAAGAAAGAACTGATCCTGAATGACAAGAGTCTGGATTTGCATAAGAGGAAAAAAAGAAAGCATTCAAGGTGACTCTGCTTTGCATTTGCCCGGCAACACTGGTGAATTGGAAAGTGCCCTGGAAATGAAATCTGAAGCCCTAAGCTGAAATTCTAGCTCTGTCCTTTGTGGAGCAGGGAATGAGTCTTTGACTAGAAATCAGAATTCTGAATTTGGAGTCTCATCTTACCAGTTATTCACTGGAAGTCTCAGGGCAAGTCACTTTTCATCTTTGAGCTTTGTTTCTTTATCTCTATGTATGCCTGTGAAACCTGGACAATCTACTAGCGCCATGCCAGGAAACTGATTCTGCTCCATTTGAATTGTCTTAAGAAGATTGTGAAGATCACCTGGCAGGATAAGGTACCAGACACTGAGGTCTTTTCTTGAACTAAACTGCCAAGCATTCAAACTCTGCTTTAGAGAGTGCAACGCTGGTGGGTTGGCCATGTTGTATGAATGTGAAACATATGCTTGTCAAAAAGACTTTTCTGGAGAACTCACACAAGGCAAGTAATCACATGGTGGTCATAAGGAGCGATACAAGGACACACTCAAGGTCTCTCTTAAGAATTTTGGAATTGTGGTGGCTAGGTGGTGCAGTGAATAGAGCACTGACCCTAGAGTCGGGAGGACCTGAGTTCACATCCGACCTCAGACACTTAACACTTATTAGCCATGTAACCTTGGGCAAGTCATTTAACCCCAATCACCCTACCTTTCCCCCTCCAAAAAGCAAAAAAAAAAAAAAAAAAGAACTTTGAAATTGACTGTATGATATGGGAGACACTGGCAGGGCTCAGCATGGCTTGCCCACATCCGAGAAGGTACTGTGTTCTATGAGCAAAGCAGACTTGAAATAAAGAAACGCAAGATGCACAGATTAAGAGAAACCACCCCAAATGTTCACAAGGATTTTCTTTTCTTTTCTTTTTCCTTTTTTTTTTTTTGGCTTTTTGGAGGGGGGAAGGTAGGGCAGTTGGGGTTAAGTGACTTGCCCAAGTATTTTTGGTGTGTGTGTGTTTAAGTGTCTGAGATCAGATTTGAACTCGGGTCCTCCTGACTCCAGGGCCAGCACTCTATTCACTGTACCACTTAGCCTCCTTGTTCACAAGGATTTTTTTGTGCCGGACCTTTGGTGGGACATTCCGAGCTTGTGTTGGTCTGATCAGCTACAGTGAGACACGCTGAAACTTGATTCTACAGTAGTGGTGTCATTCTGGTTCTCTTTGAGAATGAAGGATAACAATCACAGTATTTGTTGACTTCTATGAATAGGGTCAGTGATGTACATGGCTATTAGTGATGGGGTACAGGCTCTGGGAACCCCCCTTAAGCTCTCCTTGAATCTTCTCACTTGATGAATTTGCCTGAGGCCATAAGCCTTTCATTATCACTAGACCCAAATCTCTGTTACTAACTTAGCCCTGCATTGTCCAGCTACTTCTCACCCTCGATTCTTCCAAAATATCTATACCCTAATCTGTTACCCTTAAACTAGCCCAGTCCTCTATTGTATGTCGTCTCCAGGTAGCCTCCAGCTATTTCCCCGCCCTTAATTTCATTACTAGAGTCTGACCTTATTTGACTCCTCCTGAAGACCCTCCCCAAACTCCTCCTCTAGACCACCCCTAGGTCCCTCCCACAGTCTTTCTGTATATAAGCTCCATCTTGCCTCCATGAGGTTGCTGAGAATTATCTACGGCAGACTCACTCTATGTCAGATTATTTTGGCCTGCTTGTCCAATACAAGAGTCACAGATACCTAGGATCCTTAAGAGTCTACCCATTAAGGCGAATCTCTAATAAACTTTGCTTTACTTTGGCTGAGAGAAGACTTGAGTTGAATTCATTCTGCAGAACCCAGTGTGTTGCTATTTTGGGGTCTCAAGCACCTTTAAACCTTAAACCTCAACATTAAGAGTGTGGCTATGGTAAGTACCTGGAGTGTGATATCTGTGAAAGCCTCCATGTGACACTCTAAACTAGAACAGCCCCTGGAGCTGGACATTGGTGACTAGGACCTAAAGTTCTCTATCCCTGAGTCCCCAGATCAGCCACTTTCAACATATGTGCTTGGTACCATTCACTATAGTTGAGTTTTCTCCTTAGTTGAGTTTATTCCCTAATTTCTCTATAGACTCTCAGAGCTTCCTAACTTGAGGTTTGTGGATTAAAAAAAAAAAAGATAATTCTATTTCAAAATAATTCATTGCCTTTGCCATTTTATGTATTTTACCTTGCGCATTTAAAAACGTTATTATAAGAAATGGTCCAAAAGTTTCAGCAGATTGTCAAAGGCATCCATAACCTGAAAAGCTTAAGAACTAATGTCCTAGAGTTTAATCCTATTATAATTCATGCTTCCCTTGCTTCATTTCCAGCCACACCCTACTGAACCTGTTTCTTACTTTCCCTTCTCAGCATGATCCAAAGAGCTATTTAGATTTTTAATGGATTTTTAAATTTACTACAGTGATAAATAAAAGTAATAATGTCAATTTTAAACTTCTAAGTAGCTGGCAATCACTCTGGTTAAGATGCCAAGACCTGAATCTTTGATTCTATCATAAATTCCCCTCTCTTTCCTCTGTCTTATCTACTGTTTTTCTTTCTTTTTTTTCACTTTTGCTGTCCTATCTGCAGTATTTGCTTTTACAGAAATATCCAAAGGCCTTTCTAGGAAGGCACTTAGAGAACTCCAGTCTCAGACTCACCCTCCTCTCACATGAATGGTAGTGAGTTTCATCTCCTGGCCAGATAAACAGTATTTGCCTGCTAACTGGTAGCATATGCAGGTAGTTTCCCTTTCTGTGTCGCTCCAGATGAGTCAATTATCTAACCCTAGGGTGGAATTCCTACTTATCCTAATGATCATCTGGTAGCTGCATACCTCAGTGACCTCCCAGCAAAACCAAAGGAGAAAACACCTAAAGAGCACATGGTGCAAACTCAAAGCCCATAAAAGCTAGAGGAACAAAGTTCTGTTTATGCCTAATATTTAAAAAAATCAGCAGAACTCACCAGACCATGACCTTTGAAGGCAGATGGAATGACAGACAGCTTAGAAGGAATGTTGCATATACCTTTGGTTAATCATTCAATTTTATGTGAGAATCCATTTTCTTATATGTACCATAGAGATGATAATACTTGTCCTTGACAGGTTTGTCAGATACGAGATAAAAGCACTCTGGTAACTATGTAAGCTACTATTTTTGTTGCACTTTCTAGAACAATGTTAATTCTTGTTTTAAGATTTCTTTTACAGGGATACAAACTAATGACAGGATAAATGCCACATTACAGAATAACAATTTGTGGACAAAATTGGGCTAACTCTATGATGATATTCTGTGGATAAATAGATAAACAACATGAATTAAATATAGCAGATGTTTAACTTAGCATTTTTGGAAAAAGGTCTGTTACTTTTTTTAAAAAAAGAGTATTGATATTTTTTTCTTTCTTACATCACCAGAGTTATAACAATTCTTTTCTCCTGGAGAGTCATACCATATGAAAAATAGTATTTTTAAGACAGGAAAAAAAAAGGTCAGGGAAACTGATTTATACATTGGAAAAGTCTGAAAACGTGCAATGAATAACACCTGCAGACCTCCTCTCATGAAGGGGCAGATTAGGGGTATCATCACATCTCTCTTTGTTTTGGTTCTGTTTGATCTCTGTATTTTTGTCACATGTACATTTGAATTTTTGGTGTGTAGTTCTTTCCATTTATGTTGTTTTGGTTACTATGTATATTGTCTTCTTGGCTCTACTTACTTCACTTTGCATCAGCTCATATAGATCTTTCCTTGTTTCCCCATATTCATTACACACATTAATGTACCACAATTTGTTTAGCCATTCCCCAGTTGATGGGTATGTGCTTTGTTTCCAATTCTTAGTCATCATAAAAGAGCTGCTATAAATATTTTTGCGTATATGGAGACTTTGTAATTGTTGACTTCCTTGGAGTATAAATCCAAGAATGGAGTCTCTGGTCCAAAAGGTCTATACGTTTTAGTCACTTTATTTGCATAATTCCAAGTTACTTTCCAAAATGGTTGTACCATTTTATAGTTTTGTCAACAATGTATTGTATCTATCTTTCCACAGTTCCTCCAACATTGACTGCTGCTGTTTTGTGTCATTTTTGTCAATTTTTAAAGTATAAGGTGAAACTGTTAGATTTAATTATAGGGACAGTAATTTTGTTTAATTGTTTTTCTTTGTTATAAAAAAACTTATAAGGGGAGTGGGTGTCATATTTTGTATCTGCAAATGACTATGATATAAAAGGAAATGCATAATTCATTTTTTAAAGGAAAAAGTGTCAACTTGAGGCAAAAGTTCTCCTCATTTGAACAAAAGTTTCACTAAATCAGCAAATACAGATTATTCAAAGGAGAAGATGCTGCTGCTTTGCTACATTTACTACAATTACAGACAGAAACTCCCTTCTTTCCCCTCCCCCATGCCTTCGTATGGATATATTAATATTTCACTGAAATTATATGTAATGTATATGTATAACACATATATGTATATGTATATGTTTATATATATGTACATATATATGTATATATATACACACACACACACACATATGATTTGGCTGCAGCTATATATAGACTGTACAAGTACAGAATTGAGGACTGAAATAGTGGAATAGATGAATATTCTTGTGAAGGATATCTGGGGGTTTTAGGTAACGGCAAGTCAAATCCAATATGAATCCACAATGTGACATTTCAGACAAAAGTGCTAATGCAACTTTCAGCTCAATTGCCGAATGCTTCAGGAGACCTTTCTCGATCCTTTGCCCCTTAAAAAATACATGCAGAGTCATGGAAGTGCATTATTTTGCATGTAGTTTCTATTTGCCCGTGTGCGTGTTTCATAACCCAAATACTGTACATGTGCTTTGAAGGCAGAGACTTTCTAATTTATGTTTTTATTTTCATCACGAAGCAAAATGCCATATGCATAACAGGTGTGTTAAAAAGTTTGTGGAATTTAATTGAAATAGATGGCATGAAAATAGGTGTAGTGTTCAGGATGAGAGAGTGTGGTCTAATGAATATAGGGTTGTCTCCATAGTGAGTGAAGAAGACCCAGGCTTGAGTCCTTGATTATATATGCTATATACTGCCTGTGTGATCCAGAACAAGTAAGTTAACCACTCAGTGCCCCAAGTAGCTTTGTCTAAGATGACAAATTAACAGAAAAGACAGGTATTTGCATTGGTAGAGCAACTTTCTCACCAGGAGTTCCTTGCACTGAATAAATTATTGGTGAAATTGAAAAAAAGTATACTGAATAAAGGAATTGACAACTTGACCATATCTGAATCTTGAGTACTGTGTATAAAGCATGGAGCGATATATTTAAGGACAATGATGAATATGGATGTATCCAGAGGAGGGTTACCAGAATGATGGGGGAAATGAAGATCATTACACAGGAGGATCCATGGAAAGAAATGGGTATACTTAACCTCAGAAAGAGAAGACTTAATGGGACGTGACCACAGTTATGCCTTCCACATCACTATTTTCCTCATCAAGGTATTAATACATTGTGGGTCAGGAGTCTGCTGAAGGGAAGGAGAGACCACAGGAAGTGGAGAGACAGAGCCAGAGATATGGTACAAGAGAGAGGTGCTCAGGCAAGGAGAGAGAGAGGTTTGTGAGTAAATATTGATCTTGTATTGGTTTGTGGGAAGGCTGAAGGATGCTGTGGCTCTCAGTGTTATTATGGCTTCTGAATATCTTTGATACTATGATGGAATCGGCTTATTGGTTTTGGAATTCAGTTTTCTGGTGTCTAAATAAATGCTTCAGTTCTGTCCTCTACCTGGAGAATTTATTATATTTTGCAATTGAACGTCATGTGATATTTATAGTTATGGTCTTTATGGGTGCTGTAAATACTGCATTGGCACTATCAACATATTTTCTTTTAATTCCATTAAAATTTAACTTCCCTGACACAAAAGGAGGGCCAAAATTCCCCTCCCCAATTGTGGGGGTGCTGCACCCTCAGCCCCCATGATATGGAAGGCATAACTAATTTGGAAAAAGGATGTGATTTATTCTCCTTAGACCTAGAGGATTAGTGGAAGTTGCATAATACCAAATTTTGGTTTAAAAAATTTCTAAACAATTGACAGACACCCAAAATAGAATAGACTGTTTCAAAAGGTAGTATAGTTCCCTTCATTGGGCATTATTAAACAGAAGCTGTGTGATCCTGGGGATTTTGTAGAAGGGATTCCTATTCATTTGCAGATTGGACTTGATGGCTTCTGTGGCCCCTTCTAACTCTGAGAATCTAGGATTCACTCTCACAGTTCCAAAGAAAGTTCATCTACTTCTGAGAGTTCTAGGGATTCCCCTAAAGAATTAAAGTACTGTTCCATTAACTTGAGGTTCCATTTTGAATGTGTTCCCCCGCACCAATGTTAGTCACCAGTGACTAGCACCCTGGTTCCACTTAACCAATTAGCATCAATTAGTTTTAGAAAGATAAAATTCTAAGCTGTGGGAAAAACAGAAGTACATACTTTTCCCTTCAGAATCTCAAGGGATGAGTCTCCTCTTCTACCATTCGTCTGTTTACCAAAGGCAACTCTTTGATCCTTGGAGCAACAATGTCAGGCTAGAGGTAAAAACCCAGCATATATTCTCCTGCCAGACTCCTGGACAACACAGATGCCCAGCCAGCTCACTCTACTTACCTTTCAAAATTTACAAGGTCATAGTCACTAATCCCTGTACCAAAATGAAAGAACAAATATCAAGGTAGGTAAAGAAACAAGGTCTATATTCATGGAACCCCATGTTAACATTGGAGGGAGACACAGCTTTATCTCTCACTGGATGGTCTCATCAAAGGAGTCAAACCAAGAGCATAGGGCCAAACAAAAGAGAATACAGAGGCCATCTAAGGCCTTCTGAAGCTTCCTCCAATTCCAGATATGCAATAGCATCAGTTAAAGAGACTGCTGTCTGTCATGTGATTAGCAGATGGGAACCAGTTATAGAATATCTAGTTCAATCTCCAAACTGTCTTTAAGTCATTTCTATTATATGTCATCATGACTTTTCATGTGGGAACTTGCAGCAGTTGAGCATGTGTACATACTCTTTCAATGCTCATAGGGTTTGGGTTCATTGGCCAGTCCCCCATTTCAGTGCAAGTAAGGCTTTTATTTCACTCAAGACTTCTCAATAAACTTAAAGCCACTGCCCCCCTTATTCATGGAACTCCCAGAAAGAAAGCTGTTGAAAATCAGCTTTTGCTACATCCTTCCTCTGGTGCTTATTAGCTGTGTTACTAAAGGCAAATCACTTCCTTTCATCTGCAAAATGCAGATAATAATAACCTGTTATATCTATTTCAAAGTGTTGTCCTGACAATCAGCTGAGATTATGTACATTAAATTCTTTGTTTTTAAAATTTTTCCTTCTTTTCCTCATAATGAGCACAACAGCCATCAACAACCAAACATTTCAAAATTGAAAGACAAAAAAAAGAATTGTTTACAAAACTGTGAACTGCTGATATGTAACATTTTAAAGCCTGAATTAAATTGCACACAATCAATAGTTTTATTCCTTGCTTGTTTGTATCACCTTTTGAATTTCTTTTTGTTTTCTTCTGCGTAGTTTTAAATGCTATATCAAGTTCTTTGCAATCTTAGAACACTATGTAAAGATTGGTTGTTGTTGTTTGTGTGAGTGGCAGTAGTATTACCTGGATTTGTTACTTCTGTGGTTCTGGGGAACTCTGGCTGAGAATACTCCCTTCCTCCATTGAGGCATAGCAACAATTATTTTAGTGATTTTAGATGATTACTTCTCTAAGCCTCTCATAACTGATTTAGGGTCGTCTTCTTGCAAAGTCACTTTATTTTATCAAGATCATATATTTCATTGTATGGAGAGATTCTCCTAAGGGAATTTTCTTTTCTAATGCAGAAGAGCACTTGCAGTTTATAAAGTCTAAGAGGCTAAGTGACTTATTCAGAGTCCCACTACCAATTTGTGAACAAAGCAAGACTTGAACTCATGTCTTTCTGTTGTTGAGGTGATCTCTCTCTCTCTCTCTCTCTCTCTCTCTCTCTCTCTCTCACTCTCTCTCTCTCTCTCTCACACACACACACACACACCCTATTTTGGTGAATTTTAGTCAGAAAAGAAATGAGTAATAATAAAAAAATAAATACTCTAGCTATAGAATGCCAACCAGTCAGTAACAAGTGAATGAATGAATGAATGAATGGAAACATTTGTTAATTTTTTATACTTGAAACCTTACCATGTACCAGGCCCTCTTGTAAGCATTGTGGACACAAATATAAGCGAGCGAGGTAGTCCATGACCTCAAAGGGCTTCCATTCTAACAGAGCAAGACAACACATGTAGGGGAGCATTGCAATAGGGGGCCCCACAAACTCTGATCCTTTTTCTCTATAAAAAAAGTACCCTTAGGGTTGAGATACCAACTTGTTTTAGAGGGCAGAATATCCTCTTTGAGAGTCTGATCCCCTTTGTAGAAAACAAGTCAGGAATTCTAGCAATTCTAAGTACTCCCTTATCAAAGTTAGTTAAAAAAAATTAATTCCAAAGTAGCACCATAAGGCCTTGACTCTGGCCCCTCCCTTGCAGGAAGGAGTGTTTTGGAAAGGAAGTCAGAGGACATTATGATAGGAGTGAAGTTTGGTGCTGGCTTCTATGGGTTGCCACAGAGAGAACAACACAGTCAAAGGGTTTGAATGTACTTAACATATATAATATTTGAATGAATCATAAAGTGACATGTACTGAAGCTGTTCTTTCCTGTCTGTCATGGGGTTAATTGGCTTTTAGGTTGCAAGATCCCCCTCCAGATAAAAGAGGATGTAATGCCAAGCACAAGCAATTTCCAAGGTTCAGGACTACGAGCATAGTAACTCTCTATTTATTCAGTAACAGATTAAGGCAAAAGATTCACAGAAAAGAGAAAATCAAAATACAAGGTAACTCAATCATTTAGTAAGTCCTGAGTTCAGTCACAAAGTACAAAAGTCAAAGTACTCTACCCCTGCGTAGTCTCCATTGGAGATTAGTTTCCAATCATAACCAAAGTATGTTCATTTGGTCAGTCACAAAGCACAAAGGCCATCCACCCCTAGGTCACAACTAGGTTACAATATTATCATGGCATTCAATACCCAAGGAGAGTTCTTTTCGTCTTCTTGACCTGAGGCAAATTCTCAGGAGTTTCTGTTCCTGGGAGACAAAGCTTAATAAAGACGCCACAACATTTATGCACATTGCCTGCATGTTGAGCCATCCTCTTCAATTCACCTTCTACCTGTGAAATCAACCTAGGCCCAACAAGGTCTGAGGCTTCTATCAACAAACAACTCCCACAAAGTAACATCAAAACAGACAGACAAAATACTGGCACCACAGTCATGTCTCTTTAGTTCTCAGCAGCTCTGGGTGGCAGTTCTCAAAAGTACTGGGCAGCTCCAAGTGGCCCTCAGCAGTCCTGGCAGCTTTGGCTGCCAGTTATCTCTCTCTCTCAGCATCCTCCTTCTTGGCAGCTCTCTCTCTCTGCATCCAGAATGCTGTTCCTAAAAGTCATTCTGGCCTCTCTCAGCTTGTGCCCCTTCCTATACATGACACCAGCTCCTCCCAGTTCAGCCTCCTCTCATCATATCAACAAGTCCATCCCACTGTGGGGTTCAAATTCCATTACCATTACAGAGGGTACTCAAAACTACAAAATTATGGAGCTGCTCAGGTTGAAACTGATTTCAGTCAGTCAGTCAGTCAGGGGGTGTTGATTAAACCCCAACATGTGGTAGGCTCTGTGTTTTACACTAGGCATGTAAAGAGAAGACAAAGAATCCCTGCATTTCACTTTGGACTCAGAAGATTTCTCTTAAAATGCTACTGATTCTTTGAATCCTAGTTTAGGAAAGGAAATGAAATATTAAAATATGAAAATTATTACAATTAAATTTTGACTTCACTTTTACCTCTTGAAATATTCACTCTTTTAGTAATTTTGTTCTGTGCCCATATGGATTTAAATTTCCAGCATATACTCCTTGTAGTTTATTGTATACAGAATATTATGAAAACAGGTAAAACTGTCCTATTTCCAATAAGGGAATTATTTCTGTCTCTTTTCCTCTTTCAAATTCCTTCTTTTTTTCCTGATCTTTTTTGTCTATGGAAAAGTTCCCTGATGCTTGTAAAAAAGTATAGGGGAAAGGGAGGGACTCTTATTCTCCCCTACCAGTAACTAAAGGAAGCCAGGAACTCAATGGCCTGCCTGCTTTATGGATAATAAGAATTGGCATGATTCATAATAGGGCACAGTCTTCTCAGAATCTGAAGATCTTTAATTCTGTTATACTTCCTACATTCTCTGATCAGGACTTGCTGTTCAGGTTGTGACTTCATGCCTCTCATCACCCCAGTGCCACTCATTTTGTGATCCTCAAACTCTTAATGAAGGGGAAAGATGGTAAATATAACCACTGTATCTTTTATTCTATCTCTTTGTCACAAAGATATCAAGATAAGAAAATAATACTTTCATTTTGGAAACTGGTCCAACAATACCACTCCATAAATGCTATCCACATCCAGAGAAAGAACTGGGAGTCTGGATGCAGACTGAAGCATACTATTTCCTCTCTCTCTTTTTTTTTGTTTCTTCTTTCTCATGGTTCCTCCTATTGGTTCTAATTCTTCTTTGTAACATGACTAATGTGAAAATATATTTAATATAAATGTACGTGTAGAGCCAAAACAGATTGCATGCCATCTTGGGGAGGGAGAAGGGAGAAAACTCAAAATCTTATGGAAGTGAATGTTGAAAACTAAAAATAAATTAATTAAAAAAAGAAAAAGAAAAGTTAAAGAAAAACAAAACGAAAGAAAATCCCACTCCAAGCATTATTCAAAGAGGCAAAAAAAAAAGGGAGATGCTCTCAGGCTACTTGATGCATCACATTTATTAACTTTCAATGACTTTCTTATCAAATTTCCTGTTAAATCAAACACTACTTTTTTTTCTTCCCAGCTGAGCACTGAGACTCAACTGTTGTTCAGGCAATCAAGCTGTGCTGTTTTCTACTTCATACATCATCACCAGCAATAAAAAATTCTAGGATTTGAATTTAGTTGGCAATTTTGCTGATGCATGAGACAGATTAGTATACAATGTGTTCTTCCGAAGTTATATTGTCTCTAGTATTGACAGTTGTATCATAGGAGAAAAAAACACTCATTGTAGGTGTTATGGCAAACAGGCATCATTCCAAAGATAAATAGATAGGGAGAAGTCACAGTAATAAGATCCAGTTTATACAGCCATTTTTCTGACCTTATCAGTTCAAGGTAGCTGAACTCATCCTTTGAAATAAAATAAAAGCCGAATGGTTCACTTGGAACATAAATCATCCCCATAGTTTCAAACTAAATTAAATATTTAGCATTTGTCTTTTGAAGTTCTTGATGGCTTGGTAGTTTTGAGACTTTGTTAGTTGTAAAAAATAAAATCACACTTATTGTTCAAATATACTTTCCTACAGTTGTCTCCAGTCTATTTAGTTTAATCCTATGGTTTGAATAAATTGCTTATGTTCTGGCCTTTCTTGCTGTGGTCTCCATTGTTACCTCCTTTAAAATTTTATCACAAAGTTTGAAGGAAGGGAGGAATATTTGGTGGGTGCATGTGTATTTAACAAAACATAAATCAGTATTGAACTCTTCTGCCTGTTTGAAGTACAATTATGTAAACTAACATTTTGCCTTAACTTTTCAAGGTTATTCTATTTGATAATTCAAGTATCAAATGAAAATAAATGTGAAGTGCTTTGCAGACCTTAAACCATTGTATAAATGTTCATCATCATTATTATTTTTTTCTGAGTACTATTATTAGCTCTAAAACAGTTACTGGTGATGTGCCGACATGTTTCCCACAACACAACTCCTTCTGTGTAGCACAGGTATATCTGATCACTTGAACTGGTTTCTATAAGCTCTTGAATTTTGACTTCCTTATCTAGGAGGGATTTACAGACTTCTAGACTGGTTGTTTTAGTGTAGTTGGTTTTATTCCTTTATAATGTTTTGCTTAAAGGATTTATTTAGACCAGAGGTTCCTCAACTTATTGGGCTTACCTACTACTTTGAAAAAAAAATTTCTCAGTGTTTCCCTGGAAATCTACTTTCTTTAACCCCTTAATGATTTTTTTTTTGAAATTTGAGGCATTCCAAAAACTATATATATTTTAAAAATGACACATCTGAAATATAATAATTCATTATGAATTTATAGTTTTTTCCTGCACTGAAATTTTGATTATGCAATATTACATCATGTAACCATCGTACTGTAAACAAGTCATTATACACACATTCCTACCAATGCATGCTGGACTTCCCAACAGCGTGTGTCACACTCACTTTCCAACACTTGCTTGTGAAGACCTGTTGGTGGATTTGACCACTGACTGGTTACAACTTGTATTATGTGTGTTTATTTGGAAAATAATATAATCACTATGATTAACTTTGTTATACAACAGATAACCATGTATGAACTGTTTTTCAAAATTTTCTTTTCTTTTTTCCTTATGCTTCCACCACCCCCTTATTTTTATTCAACTTCTCCCAATTGCACCTGAGCCTACAACCCCTCTCCCCCATCACTCCAGCACCCTCTGGGGGGCAGTATCACCTACTTTGGGAACCTATGAATACACCTTTGTATGTGATTCCTTTTTTTGGGGGGGGGTCTTTTTGGAGTGGGAAAGACAGGGCAATTGGAATTAAGTGACTTGCCCAAGGTCATGCAGCTAGTACTTATTAAGTGTCTGAGGCCAGATTTGAACTCAGGTAGTTCTGACTGCAGGGCCTGTGCTCTACTCACTGTGCCACCTAGCTGCCCCTTTGTGTGTGATTTTAAATGAAAAATAAGAGGTACAGGAAGAACTGAGACAGTGTAAAATGTACAGAAGAAAAGAAACATGTACATAATAACCACAATAATGTAAAATAAAACACTTCAAAACACCAGAATTCAAACTAACATAACTGACCAATCAATGCTAGAGGATTAATAATGAAATTTATCCTTTGTCTCATTAGATGCATACTCTGTCAGATGCAGTCGGCATTTTGGTTTGTTCCACTTAATTGTACTTCTTTCTTCATGGAAGGGTTCTATTGGATGATGGGCAGAGCAGTGGAGTTGAGAAATGAGTCAATGTCAAAATGTGTCAAATAAATTTTTTTTAAAGATTTAATATTTTATTTTCCTTCAGTTACATGTAAAACAATTTTAAACATTTGTTTCTTAAAATTTTTGAGTTACACATTCCCTTTCTCCCTCTCTCCCCTCCCTTTGATCATTGAGAAGGCAAGCAATTTGATACAGGTTATACATGTGCAGTCATGCAAAACATAATTTCATGTTAGTCATGTTGTTAAAGAAAACAGAAAAAAAAACTGAACAAACAATAAAGAAAAATTATGCTTCAATCTGCATTCAGACTCCATCAGTTGTTTCTCTGGAGATGGATAGCATTTTTCATCGTAAGAGTTGTCTTGGATCATTATATTGCTGAGAATAACTAAGTCATTCACAATTGATCATCACACAATATTGCTCTTACTGTATACAATATTCTCTTGGTTCTGCTCATTTCACTTTTCATCAGTTCATCTAAGTCTTTCCTGGTTTTTCTGAAAGCATCATGTTCATTATTTCTTATTGCAAAATAGTTTTCCATCACAATCATATACAACAACAGCCATTCCCAAGTTGATCGACATCCCCCCAAATTCCAATTCTTTGTCACCACTAAAAGAGGTGCATATATACACATATATATATATATATATGTATTTGTACATTAGAGATCCTTTTCCTTTTTTATTTTTTAAATCTCTTTGGGATACAGATCTAATAGTGTTATTGCTTGGTCAGAGGGTATGCATGGTTTTACAGACCTTTGGACATAGTTCCAAATTGCTTTACAGAGTGGTTGAACCAGTATGCCACTTTACCAACACTGCATTACTGCCTCAGTTTCCCCAGATCCCTTCCAAAATTGCTTATTTTACTTTTCTGTGATATTAGCCAATCTGATGTGTGTGGGTTGGTAACTCAAGAGTTGTTTTAATCTACATTTCTTTAATCAACAGTGATTTTAGCATTTTTAAAAATATGACTATATATGGGTTTGGTTACTTTATCAGAAAACTGCCTGTCCATAACCTTTGACCATTTATCAATTGAGAAATTCCTCTTACTTCTATAAATTTGACTCAGTTCTCTATATATTTGAGAAATGAAGTCTTTATCAAAGAAGTGTTTTGGATTTTTTTCACAGTTATAATTACTATGTATTTCCTGCCATCTTATTTCCCTCCTGTTTATCCTACTTTCTCTCTCTCCTTTTACCCTGTTCATTCTCAAAAGTGTTTACTTCTGATGTTACCTCCCCTAATATACCCTTCTTTCTATTACTGCTCCTCCCTCCTCTTATCCACTTAACCTCCTACTTTCCTGTATGATAAGGTAGATTTCTATGCCCAACTGTATGTTACTCCCTTTTTGAGCCAATTCTGATGTGAAAAAGATTCAAGTTATTCCCCTCCCCCCAATTCTCCCATCTTCCCATTTATTATAAAAGAAACTTTGTGCCTCTTTTATGTCATATAATTTACCCCATTCTACCTTCCCTTTTCTCCTTCTTCCTGAACATTCCTTTCTCACCCTTTCATTTTATTATTTTAGATAATTGTCCCCTCATATTCAACTCACACTCATGCCCTCTGTCTATGTATACTCCTTCATCCTAATAGTGAGAACATTTTTAGGAGTTACAAGTATCATTTCCCTGCATAGGAATGTAAACAGTTTAACCTTATTGAATCTCTTTTTATTTCTCTTTTTGGTTTATCTTTTTATGCTTCTCTTGAGTCTTGTACTTGGAAGTCAAATTTTCTATTCAGTTTTGGTGTTTTCATCAGGAATGCTTGAAAGTCCTCTGTTTCATTGAATATTCATTTTTTTTCCCCTTGAAGGATTATGTTCAGTTTCTCTGGATAGGTGATTCTTTTTTTTTTAAATTTTATTTTAGTTTGCATCATTCATTTCCACAAGATTTTGAGTTACATATTTTCTCCCCATCTTTCCCCTACCCACTGCCCCAAAACAGCCATCCCAGTGTATCCCACCCTCCCCCAGTCTATTCTTTCCTATGTCTTCCCCCCTCACTCCTCTGACTTTTCAGTAGGGCAGGATGATCTCCCAACCACAGTGCCTGTGTATTTCAAGTTCCAATTGGATGAAGTTAATAATAATAATAATAATTGCATATATATATGTATATTTATATATATATATATATATATATATATATTTATAACATTTGATTATAGAACTTTAGATTCTAGATTC